>SMSR01016011.1:116654-144139 GCA_019453355.1 Ceratina japonica | reverse complement strand
TAAACATGTTTCAAGATTACTATTCAAATATAGTAATTTTGACTTAAATATACAATAAATATTGCTAGAATTTTGTGGCTTCGTTTTTCTCAGTGCACTGGGATTAGTAGATTAGAAAAAATTGAAATATAGTACCGAAAAACTACTTTCTTTGAGTAATAAATACATTCCTTCTGTATTTATTACAAATCTATATTAATAGTAATTTCTACACATTAATAATAATTTCTATCCACAGTTACTAATTTTTACTATCCCTGGTTAGTGATTTCTAATATTCAGTTTCTACATTTTCCTTATATTATTTTACTTTATATTACTAAACGCGATTTATATTGTTTCATATATAGATTAAAGATTTTATTATATAATTCGGTAATTTCCTTTGAGTTCAATAAGTAAAAATTATACTAAGCATACAGACGAATTTTTCCTTAATGTTTAGCAATCATTAATTACATCCAAACATGTTTCAAGACTACTATTCAAATATAGTAATTTTCACTTAAATATACAATAAATATTGCTAGAATTTTGTGGCTTCGTTTTTCTCAGTGTGCCCCTTGAACAGGAATTCGTCAGAGCTTTTAAAAAATCTATACAAACAAATTAAAATTCTATACAAACAAACAATTGTTTTAGAATTGAGTTGAAGTACTCAATTAAAAAAATAGTATAATACGAACGATTGTTTGTAGCTACTTTTCTGTGGTCGAAACACGGCTGGTGCCTCGCTTTGCCTTTGATCCCACGATAACGGCGCAGCCCCCGTGAGGTTCGTGCGGGGCAGTACGCGTCTCGGTTTATTGCGGAACGCCTCGTTAATAAAGAGCGGCGATCTTTTTTCCCGTGCCGCGCTGCTCGCGAATCCCTGAGACGCGGTGGGGCGATCGAGGAAGCGAACGGGATGACCGAATCTGGGATGCGTTCCCCGGCCGGGAGATCGTGCCGATACCGCGTTGCGTTATTAATCGATCCACCGCGGAAGAACGATGCAGGGGGATTGATAAAATTAATTTCCTTACCGCGCACGGAGGGTAGGCTCGCGCCCCGAATCGCACGCGATCCTCGCCGTTCCGCGCGATTCATCAACCGAACGATTTTCGGTCTTTTCAATAGGCGCCGCACCTGTCGCGATCTTCTAACCTTGCGCGCCGTTGCGATACTGATTAATGGCTTCGTGGACTTGATGGGAGCTTTTATTTTGTAAGCAGAGGAAAGCTTATGTATGTACCGTGTGTATTTTTCTGAATAACATGATCTGATATTGTTTTCTATGTCTTTAAATTGGATTATTTATTGATTGTTTATTATAATTAATATTAATTGATTGATTATTATCTGATATTATTTTCTATGTCTTTAAGTTGGATTATTTATTGATGAATCTTTATCAGAATTTAAAAGTGAAGTAATTTTCAGGCTTGGCTATGACAGATATGACTCTTTCTATTGAAATTGGATTATTTATTAATGAATCTTTATCAGAATTGAAAAGTGAAGTAATTTTCAGGCTTGGCTATGATAGATATGAATCTTTCTATCGAAATTCGATTATTTATTGATAAATCTTTATCAGAATTTAATCATGAACTAATTTTCAGGCTTGGCTATGATAGATATGAATCTTTCTATCGCAATTGGATTATTTATTGATGAATCTTTATCAGAATTTAATCGTGAACTAATTTTCAGGCTTGGCTATGATAGATATGAATCTTTTTCGTATTGGAAGACGATTAAGTTCAGCTCTCAGCGGTTTGAGCGGTCGAAACTTTGGCCAGCAAAGTCCAAATAGAGCATTTCACCATTCGACGAAGTGGCGAGTCACCGGAGCCCAAGGGGGACATCGATAAAGCCGGGCTACCGGTTCTGTGCCCTCGGTAGTAGATATATTCTGGATCCGGAGGGACTCAACGGAAAAGAAGAGAGGTGAGCCCCTCCGCGGTGGTGGGGGCCAGGGGGATCACATACTCGTTGGCCCACTGCTTGTACCCCCGCGATACGCGTTCCGCATTGATATTATTTCATTAACTTTTTGCCGGTCGCCTTGCTTGTTGGAATAGTGGTCTCGTCGGTCGGCAATCTCCTCCTATGGTTACTCCACCTTCTTCGGGGCCTCCGTCTCTCTCCGTCCCCGTTCCCCTCTCTCTCTCTCTCTCTCTCTCTCTCTTCTACCGACCGCTCTTCGATCTCCTCCTCCTCCGCCTGCCTCGCGGTCTCCGCTGACGAAGCGGCTATCGCGGTATCGCTCCTGTTTTCTCGACTGGCTCCCTTTCGGCGGAACGAGAGTACACCTGCTGTCTCGCCGCCCCCTTGCTAGATGTCCCGAAACCGTTCTTCCTGTGTCTTTCTCTCCGCGGTTGGAATCTCGGTCCGACGCGACGCGCGGCCGTTCCTCTTCCATTAGCTGCTGATAATTGCCCGGACTTAATTAGGCCGTCGTGCACCGTCACGGACGGAAAGGGGGAAAGGAACCGTCGCATCATGTCGGTATTCTGAAAATTCTCATGTTTCTTCTGAGATTTCGCCGAATCCGCCTTTTTATCAGTCGCTATACATATTCATATCATTTTAATGTATGTACATCCGAGCGTTTCATATTTTGCAACCACAGGATTTCAATGTATGTATGTCAAATACTTACCGCTTTTTTTTTGTGCACTTGTGAATTCTGCCTCACGTATTGCATCAAACCTTGCTTATAAATAATAATATATTTTACATGAAACCTAAGTCTATTTATAAATCATTATAATTTTTCTAAAATTGATTTTCGACATGCCCAAATTAAGAACCTAAATTTAAAGACTTTAAATTCTTTAAAAAGAAAAGATTCTTTAAATTTGATTCTTTATGACCATTTTGTGAACAAGATAATAAATGCCAATTTCAAGTTAGACGTTTCGACCAATATGCTGGTCCTCTTCAAGATCTAATAACAGCCAAATTACAATTTCAGTAAAGAACGGATGCAAAAACGATTATTCTGTTTGTAACTGGTTTTTAGTTGTGTCAAAGGCGAACCTTATGTTAAATTAAAATGCTAGTGATCTGGCTAGGGTTTAAATTCACTAAATATTACATGTGCTAATAAAATAATAGATCAAGGTTTACTAAAGTCTATGCTATTGTAGATATCACTGAGTTTTTCGGCGTCCGTGTTTAATATAACATAAATAATTCTTTAATAATTGCTCTTCTTTCATACAAATATCAATTATTACAAAGATTTCTCACGCTAGGCGAGTAATTATGATCCAGCTGCTCGCAGCTGAAACCTCTGGCGAATCCGCTCGCGAGGGTTTCAACCTGCGTTCAGCGGCGAGTCGGAATTTCAGGCGCGTTCAAGCGGATACGCGACTGTCCGTCCTCTCGTGTGTCGCTCTCCGCTCGCGCCTCTCCCGGGATTTATGGGGGTTTGCACGAATTTATGTGCGTCCAGAGGGCCGAGGACGCGACGCGACGTACCTACGTACGTATCCCCGGGACCCGCGCCCGCGGGTACCGACGCAGGGGGGACCCCGAGGGGGGAGGGACCGGCGCGACGTTCCTGCCGGTTCGACCGGCGATCCATCATCGTAAAAACCGCTTCTCTCCTCCTCGCGTTGCGGCACCGCTTGTGGGATCCGCCTGGCCAATCGATCGATCGATCGTATCGTGTCGGCCGGGTCAGTGCGTCGTCGTAAAAAGAATTCCGCCTCGTCGTTTGCCGATCGCGAGCTCCTTTAGCCGAGGCGCGCTCCGCTCCGATGCCTATCCCTCGCCGCGTTGACGTGATCCCTGTCCTCCGAGTCCTTTTAAACCCTGTCATCGAACTCCCGCGTCAAGTTCATCACCGACACGTCTCGCCTGCTAAGATTACATAATATTGTGAGACTCCCAGCCAAGTTTATACAATATGTCCTAGGAAAATTTAGTGTCGGGGATTAAAATCCAATGCGCGTTTAACGACCGGTGAGATTTACATAAAAGCTCCATCGAAGAATTCTAGAGATTCTTAGTCAAAAATAAGGTACAATGAAACTTGACAATAATATTACGCCGTAAAATCGGAGTGAAGGGTAGGCACGTTAACCGAGAGAAATCAATGTCGCAATATTTCTCATGGAGTCGCGGAATCTCTTCCCGGTGTCGCGGCGCGCCGCCTCAAAACTTCCCTACGCTCCGCGTAGCGAATTCGCGAATTTACTGTCGCGATCGTAAAACCGTCAGGCGATTCGCCTACAGGTAAATCACTCGAGGCGATGATCAAGGGGAGGGGTAGGGGGAGTGGGAGATCTATCGACAGCGGGCTTGGCCCTTGAACGCGCGTCTCGTAAAACAGCCACGATCGAATACTAATGGCGAGTAGCTGGCTTTTTATGGGGTCGATAATTTGGCCGGGGTCGGAGGTCGCCGTGGCCGGGGCTCAGGATATACGAAGTGCAAAATATATTTAAGTACTCCCGCGGTTGCGGTGCTCGCCGCGCCGTGTATCGATTATTTATTCCCTCCTTTTATTCGTTCTCTTTTTTTCCTCTCTCTCTCTCTCTCTGTCTGGAAAAAACGTTGCCAAAGAAATTTATTCCGGCCGGTGGGATCGATTAAGAAGTCGGCGTGCTGGTGCGCGTTAATAAAATCTCCGGGTTCGATAACACAACGATCTTCTCACGTTCTTGAAACCCGAAAAAGTCGCAAACAAACAGCTGACAGATTTCTCGCGACGTTTTTGTCCCGGGTTAATTAATTGTAAATTCATTCAATTCGCTAAGGTGTATTGGACTCTATTATGTGCCGGATCGGTCACGAATCTTTTAATGCGGCGTGCGCTNGTAAAATCGGAGTGAAGGGTAGGCACGTTAACCGAGAGAAATCAATGTCGCAATATTTCTCATGGAGTCGCGGAATCTCTTCCCGGTGTCGCGGCGCGCCGCCTCAAAACTTCCCTACGCTCCGCGTAGCGAATTCGCGAATTTACTGTCGCGATCGTAAAACCGTCAGGCGATTCGCCTACAGGTAAATCACTCGAGGCGATGATCAAGGGGAGGGGTAGGGGGAGTGGGAGATCTATCGACAGCGGGCTTGGCCCTTGAACGCGCGTCTCGTAAAACAGCCACGATCGAATACTAATGGCGAGTAGCTGGCTTTTTATGGGGTCGATAATTTGGCCGGGGTCGGAGGTCGCCGTGGCCGGGGCTCAGGATATACGAAGTGCAAAATATATTTAAGTACTCCCGCGGTTGCGGTGCTCGCCGCGCCGTGTATCGATTATTTATTCCCTCCTTTTATTCGTTCTCTTTTTTTCCTCTCTCTCTCTCTCTCTGTCTGGAAAAAACGTTGCCAAAGAAATTTATTCCGGCCGGTGGGATCGATTAAGAAGTCGGCGTGCTGGTGCGCGTTAATAAAATCTCCGGGTTCGATAACACAACGATCTTCTCACGTTCTTGAAACCCGAAAAAGTCGCAAACAAACAGCTGACAGATTTCTCGCGACGTTTTTGTCCCGGGTTAATTAATTGTAAATTCATTCAATTCGCTAAGGTGTATTGGACTCTATTATGTGCCGGATCGGTCACGAATCTTTTAATGCGGCGTGCGCTCGGTTATTGGCAAGTCCAAAGTACAACAATCGGCTGCTCGAAAATCTGCATCCGGTGGAGCGTGTGAATGTTTGCCGGGAACGAGGTCGATTCCACTTGTGTGTTCAAGGAGTTAAAAATGAATGGACCTCGATCTATACAATTTAAATGCTTCATTTATGACCAATAAAAAACAGTAACTACTTATAGATATATGAAAAGAAATCAATAAATTATACATAATTACCACTTTCTGTTATGAACAGAAATTTGGACATTCACTATGAGATTCGCGCTCAACCTGGTCATAATATCGACGTCACCTGAGACCAAAATATTTCTCTATTTAGTTGGCTAATCAGCTGTTGGTCGATGACCGTGAGAATTGCGATCGTTCAAATCCTATTGGCTTACCTATTTCAAGAAAGGTATCGATAAACTGTTGAATATAACGAGTTATCCAAAAACTGTCAAACCCGTTTGAACAGTCAAAACGAGAACACGCAGTCGAGAGTAAATTGTTCTAATAGTGAGCTGTCGATCAAGCAGTTAAACTCGGTATTCAGGATAAATCCATCCTTTCTTTATCAATTCTATATTTATTTTGTTTTATCAAATATTTTGTGTTTAACTTCTATTTTTGAGTAATTTTGTTTGGTATTAATTTGACTTTCCACTTAGTTTTATTCTTTTTTTTGTATTTAAATTAAAGACAGTTATATTAATATTTCTTTTGTTTTATCAAATATTTTGTGTTTAACTTCTATTTTTGAGTAATTTTGTTTGGTATTAATTTGACCTTTCACTTAGTTTTATTCTTTATTTTGTATTTGAATTAAAGACAGTTTTAACGACATTTGTTCAGTTTCAATATAATTTAAATATCATCGTTTATCATTAATCTCTTTATTTTTCCTAGTCTATTTTATTAATGTTTCAATTTTTTGATCAAACATATTGTCTTTGGAATATTTGCCGGAATAAATCAATCTGTCGTAACGCAGTGAAGGACGAGCGTGTTAAAGACTGTTGTTCAGTTTCAATATAATTCAAATATTATCGTTTATCATTAATCTCTTTATTTTTCCTAGTCTAATTTATTAAAGTTTCAATTTTTTGATCAAACAACTATACAGAAAATTCAGATCGACATTCAGCAGAATGTTCGCAGAATTCAAGCCGCAGTAGAAACGGACTGTCCGTCCTTCCGGCCGAAAATCAGTGGAAACGGACGCGTACGTTACGTCGCAAGCGTCAGGAGAAAGAGAAACAGGAGAGCAGCCAGACCTCCGAGGAGCGTGCGTGGCTTAGCGCAGTGCGGCGTGCAGGAATTCGCAGCGAAGAAGAGGTCGCGGCCGGAGGGCAGCCCGGAAACGCGATATATCCCGAGGNATATTAATATTTCCTTTGTTTTATCAAATATTTTGTATTTAACTTCTATTTTTGAGTAATTTTGTTTGGTATTAATTTGACTTTTCACTTAGTTTTATTCATTTGCCGGAATAAATCAATCTGTCGTAACGCAGTGAAGGACGAGCGTTTTAAAGACTGTTGTTCAGTTTCAATATAATTTAAATATCATCGTTTATCATTGATCTCTTTATTTTTCCTAGTCTAATTTATTAAAGTTTCAATTTTTTGATCAAACAACTATACAGAAAATTCAGATCGACATTCTACAGAATGTTCGCAGAATTCAAGCCGCAATAGAAACGGACTGTCCGTCCTTCCGGCCGAAAATCAGTGGAAACGGACGCGTACGTTACGTCGCGAGCGTCAGGAGAAAGAGAAACAGGAGAGCAGCCAGACCTCCGAGGAGCGTGCGTGGCTTAGCGCAGTGCGGCGTGCAGGAATTCGCAGCGAAGAAGAGGTCGCGGCCGGAGGGCAGCCCGGAAACGCGATATATCCCGAGGGCTGTCTCTCCGGCTGGTCGGTATCGGGCTGGCCCGGGCTGGCCGCCGATACGCGCGCAGTTCTCGCGAGAACTCGCGAAACTGCGCGCGGGGCACGCGGCGCAATTTGATTCGGGGTGGCCCGGGTTTCGTACGGCGGCGGCGGCGGAGCGTAGTAACGGTACGTGCCCGGGCCTCTCCGGCCGAGGTAATTGGGTCCGTCCAACCGCTTCCGCTTTCAACCGGGATCACACGAATCGGCGGTCGATCGGGTACGAGGATCACGTCCACGAATATTGTTCCCTTCCGCTACCTGGAAACGCGGCGCAGATGATAATCATTAGACAGACGCAGCCAGTTAATTGCATCACATTGTGCGTTAATACGAGCACGTAATCCCTTTCGGGGCCGCCGCGCGGATTCGATGGTTCGAACGTGATCGGTCCCGGAGGAAGAAATAAAGAATATCGGGGTCGATTAAATCACGCGAGCCGGAATATCGGGGAACGCGCGCATGGATATTAATCGGGCGAAATTGCGTAAAATACCGGGCAACGGGTCTGTATTATTTATAGCGCGGTAATTTGTTCCCCAACGTGATTACTGTGGTTTTATGTACCGATTTCAATTAAAAGGAAACGGATCGAAGGAGACCCGGCCCCGCCGTTTCATGTAAATACACTCGCCCGCTTTTGAAATATTTGCAATAAGGGTTACGTTTTGTGGGTCGATGTAGTTACGATTATTTACGAGGTTGTTATGTCCAGTTATGCATAGTATTAATCGAATAACAGTGATCACGGTTTGAAAATCAGGACCTTTCTCCCGACGCTTTTACGTATTCCGCGTTCTCTCCCCTAACGAAGCTTATAGCTCTGAGGCGATCGTAAATCTGTGACAGATCAAGCATTTTTTTTATATGACGTTCCATTAAAATCTCTGTACGCAACCTTTCATTTGCATATTCGACGCGCGGACGAAAGGTCCCGGGCAAGTTTTATCCTACCGCGCTCTCATATCGTCCAACGCGCTTTCTACTAACGATCGAGTCATTTGTACGGCGAAACAAGCACGCGCGTAGCGAGATAATAAGATACATTATGCGCGGCTAGTGTATATACGGAGGCACGTGGGATCGTGTAACTCACGAGTCACGGATAACACCGATTTAATCAATCATCGCTACCGCGGCGCAATCGTAACAGGTCAATTACATCGGGTATCACGGTTCCTATTTTCCCTTATCGCGGGATCGGTTCCAGTTGGTCATTTGTCGCTGGTCGATTCTCGCCGGTGTGTCCCGAAAAGGCGTTACACCGTGTCGCGTTTCAATCTCCCCTCGCATCTGAGGAGAGAACGAACGACATCGGCTCGCGCCCGTATGTGTGTGGCACGCCTGGTTGTATCTACAAATGGCAGAGCAGTATCGTACGATCGATTCCTATGGCGGTCGTGCATGCCCGATTCCCCGAAGTAAGTACGCCTCGGCTGCTGCTGCTGCTGCTAGCTGCTGCTGCTGGTCTCTCCCTCGCTTTCCACCGGCTGCCTTCTCTCGCGAGCTGAGGCGAGGGAAAAATCCACGACACAATGCCGGTGCTTCCCGGAAGGTAGCCAATGCCCGTAAGCATCGCATTAGAAAAATTGGCGGACATTGTTGTGACCGGTCATTCCGCTTCTAGGAATGCGTGTCTCGCAAATTGCCGACCTGTTGTCCCCTGTCTCTGCGTTTTCTACCCATTTTCCGCCGGCCGGTTCGTGGGATTTGATGTCGCTTCATTATTCAAATCGCCCTCCGAGAATAGAACGGACTGAAGCTAGAACACGAAAAATTATGATAACTCCGTCCATCTTTTATAATAATTTAATATTTGATCGAATTGGAGAAAATCTGTAAACCGTTTCTCCGTCTAATCAAGCCGAACGAACATCTCGGAGTAGCAAGAAGTAAAGGAATAGATTCGTTCCTGGGAATAAGCGCGGCCGTTCGGTTTCCACGAAGGGATTAATGAAACACCGAATAACGTTGCGTAGCGGCGAGCTTATCGAGCGTTCATTACTTGACGCAGGCAACAAGGCACGGCCGGCGAAGCCTATTAGATCCGTCGCGTATCTCTTGCTACCGGCTAATAGACCTTCGAAGGCCGATTCCTGTCCGATTTCGCTGCCAATCAGGCCAGCGGTTTCGCCCGGTGACACGACGAGAACGCGCCGCGCCGCCTCGCGCTGCACTACATAGCACGGTTACTCGTCGGCGCGCGGATCGTAAATCGGCGCGAGACAAGAGTGTCGCGGCCGGCCAGAGGCTTGCTCGTCAGCCAATCAACGGGACGAGCACCTCCGATAAGCGATAAATCACGCGGCTTTCGTTCCAGCCGTTCCACGCTCTGGAACCACGCGTGTTCCCCAAGTGTTCCCCGCAATTAGTGTCAGCCTCCCTTCTGATCGATCGTTCCATCGCGGATTCTTCGCCTTCGCGACGAGCCCTCCTACTCGGCGCGACGACGACGACGACGCGGCCGATGCCTGACCCACGCCGACGACGCCCTGCGCCTCTGACGACTCTGTTCCTCGAACCGTCGAACACTTCCACGAGACCGAATCTTTTTTTTTTTTCATTTAGGAAACCTTATAGGGTAAATGTGCTAATTACTGCGAATTTTTATGCAAGGTAACTTTCAACGCGAAAGTCAGCTATTTGAATACAAGATTCAAGTTAAATTATTTTTTGAACGAGTTTCATTATGTTATAAATGTGTAAAAAAAACCATTATATCTCAGGAAGACGTATACGTTAAATTAAATAAATCATTTTTATAAGGTGATGAAATACAGGTATTACTGCGAATATGAGACAATTACTGCGAGTCAAATACTGCGGGAACCCTAATTACTGCGAGCCAAATACTGAGGATATCGAAATAATTTCATCACTTTTTATTAAATATTTTTTAATAAAATATTATACGATTTACTGCGAATAATGCATATTTTAACACGTACTATGTATTAATATTATTGAAAACAAATGCAATTTTAAAAGAGGTGTTTGAAAGACGTCAACCAAAATTATTGCAAAATTCATATTCTCGTGAACTACTCGACTTTGAAGTGTTTTAAAGTAATTATAAATTTCATTATTGCTGTTTATTTTGTTTAAATTATTATTATCAAATAACAAAATAATTAAAAAATTTCTTTTATTTCGTCTAATACGATTAAAAAATTCATAATTAATGATTTTAATAAATATCCGCAGTATTTGGGACATCTACAGTAATTGGCACACTTACCCTACGAGATTTATTAATACATTAATAAAAAATACAAAGAAGAATAATGTATCAACAAGTTACAATTTGGTACTTATAACTAATTTTAAATAAATGTTTAGATTGCAACTTTTAAAAAATTCAAGCATATACATGCAAGTCTATAGCGCAAGTATAGAGTTCTAATCGAAGCCTGACAGATAGAATACGTTTCAGTAGTGTTTCACGTCTAATCTAGAAATATTGGACACATTATACTCAGGTTATGCCTGTAATAATCTATTTTATTTTTGAATACTTTTANACGTTTTCTACCCATTTTCCGCCGGCCGGTTCGTGGGATTTGATGCCGCTTCATTATTCAAATCGCCCTCCGAGAATAGAACGGACTGAAGCTAGAACACGAAAAATTATGATAACTCTGTCCATCTTTTATAATAATTTAATATTTGATCGAATTGGAGAAATCTGTAAACCGTTTCTCCGTCTAATCAAGCCGAACGAACATCTCGGAGTAGCAAGAAGTAAAGGAATAGATTCGTTCCTGGGAATAAGCGCGGCCGTTCGGTTTCCACGAAGGGATTAATGAAACACCGAATAACGTTGCGTAGCGGCGAGCTTATCGAGCGTTCATTACTTGACGCAGGCAACAAGGCACGGCCGGCGAAGCCTATTAGATCCGTCGCGTATCTCTTGCTACCGGCTAATAGACCTTCGAAGGCCGATTCCTGTCCGATTTCGCTGCCAATCAGGCCAGCGGTTTCGCCCGGTGACACGACGAGAACGCGCCGCGCCGCCTCGCGCTGCACTACATAGCACGGTTACTCGTCGGCGCGCGGATCGTAAATCGGCGCGAGACAAGAGTGTCGCGGCCGGCCAGAGGCTTGCTCGTCAGCCAATCAACGGGACGAGCACCTCCGATAAGCGATAAATCACGCGGCTTTCGTTCCAGCCGTTCCACGCTCTGGAACCACGCGTGTTCCCCAAGTGTTCCCCGCAATTAGTGTCAGCCTCCCTTCTGATCGATCGTTCCATCGCGGATTCTTCGCCTTCGCGACGAGCCCTCCTACTCGGCGCGACGACGACGACGNAACTATGTAACAGAGAATATATTAAGTAACACCCATTGATCGACAATCCGATCGGATGCAGAATACCCGGCGGCGCGTTTAAAAAGCCAAACGGCGGCAATTACTCGGGGTTTATCGGCGCCGATCTAACGATACACGATGTTTTACACTTCCATACTTTCCGCCTCCTCGAGCCTACCGCTGCGTTACATAATTCGATATGAAATATGGCCCGCGCCTCGCGAAACACGCTCCTGGCGCTTGTTTCTATTTATCCACAACATTGGGCAGAGTAATAGAATCGTGGCCGTTCACCGCGATCACGTTTGTGCCGTGGAAGCCGAGAGAGTTCCGATCGGGCCGCGCGGCGATCGAATAATTAAGAGGGCCGTTGGGCAATCGCTAACAGATCTTGAACAGCGCCTACAATGGCGCGCGCCGCCTAATTCCATATGTGGCAATTCCCCGCGCGGGGATACACGTTGCGCGCGTACAATATCTCCGGGCCCGGCGATGTATGTATGTACGTATCCATCATGATCGTATCCATTACGGCGGCCGCCCAGTCACGAACCATCCGTCTTGATCTATCGCGAACCGATCCAATAGAATTAGAAACCATAAACTGGAACCCGGACTCCTGGCCTGGCCTCCTCGCTTCTAATCGTGGACCTGTCTTCGATAAAATATCACTCGGATGCCCGGCAGGGCGTACTATTGATTCAATGCCCCGGCTGTAAATCTCCGCGGCCGGCGAAATTAAGTCATCGTTTGATAAATCGTATCGATTCGTCCTGCCTTATTCTCGGGCCAACGGGCTCCACGTCGGAATCAATTACGATCGCGTTTGTAATATTAATTCATTCCCGACGCTGACGTTCACTGAACATCACTGAATCCGAACGGATATTTTATGGTCCGTGAACGTTGCTCGATCGCTTTTGTACGACACTAGCTTCCTGTCGGGTGTTAAACGCCGGGTGTGTGGCCATTCTTTAGGATTGTAAAATAAAAATTTATTTCCTGTTAAGGATTAAAGGTTCGAACTGATTTAACGGTCAGCCGGATCTCATTTCCGTTGGTTTACGGTTCCCGTCCGATGGAACGTCTCTGGACGTTCTTGGAATAGCTCCACGAACGGAGGCATTCCGTCGCGAGCGTCGGAATTGTCAGCCTGCACGAGACATTGCTTAACCGCGGAGAGATGATGCGGTTCGACGGAAAGCTGCCGGTGCTGACCTGCCAGAAGGAAAGAAGCTTGACGCCCATTAGAATTCCATTCCGATGAAAAGGACGCTCGAAATTTTTGCTCGAGCAGTATTCCTAAGATTCAATCCAATTTTCATTTCTATCGTTCAACGTCCAATATCGAATGTTTAAACGCAATTATTATATCGACTGTTTTTGGAATATTTAAGGAGGTTCATCTGGTACGTAGCAAGTCAAATGAAAGTTATAGAAAAGAGGAGCACGCTTGACTAGCGTACATGTTAATAACGGAGGTTGTCTATTGCTGAAAAATTCAGATTTCGTTTGTTGTGTTTATATATTTCTCGATTCATAGTCACCCAATCTACCTAAATTTGCAATTAAAATATTCGTTAAATGTTTCTCTTTAATATGACATAAGTTTCATTCAAAACTGTCTGTCAATACCTAATAAATTAGCGATAGAAGTCTAGGAAATCACTCTTTCCCATATGACTACATGTAAAATTGTAAGAAATATTTATATTAATATTTCATCATTAAGGTACCCAAATGACTTACAAATTTTTTTGAGATATCCTGGTATACTAATATAGATTACTAAATTTATTTTTGGATATCTATCTGTTAATTCCTTAACCAGATGAACCTCCTTAAATATACGATGACCTAATGTATTTATATTTTGCAAATCATTTGAATTTCATGAATTCCCTATTTCGACTATTATTAGGATTTAAGAATATATTTGTAAAGAAACCTCAAACGATTTTGGGCCAGTTGTGAAGCTTTGTGCAATTGAAATTGGCTCAAAATCGTTTGAGGCACCTGTACATATTTAATATCGTGGATTTCATACCAAGATTTAGTATTTAATAAAATCACGATTTTGAGATATCCTGGTATACTAATATAGACTATTAAATTTTTTTTGGAGATCTATCTGTTAATTCCTTAACCGGATGAACCTCCTTAAATAAATGCAAGAAATCGTTCTGAATTAAATTTTGCTAATATTTTTATTGTAAATTTGATACAATTTGTTGATCTTGTTATTTTGTATGAATTACCAAATAACAACGTGCGATAATTCGCGGATCCATAAAATCGAACATTTCCGCCGCGATTTTTCTGTTCATTTCGCGAAATCGGCGAGCGAATACTTTTTTTCGGCCGCGGGCGCAATATCTNGATATATATATTTGTAAAGAAACCTCAAACGATTTTGGGCCAGTTGTGAAGCTTTATGCAATTGAAATTGGCTCAAAATCGTTTGAGGCACCTGTACATATTTAATATTGTGGATTTCATACCAAGATTTAGTATTTAATAAAATCACGATTTTGAGATATCCTGGTATACTAATATAGACTATTAAATTTTTTTTGGAGATCTATCTGTTAATTCCTTAACCGGATGAACCTCCTTAAATAAATGCAAGAAATCGTTCTGAATTAAATTTTGCTAATATTTTTATTGTAAATTTGATACAATTTGTTGATCTTGTTATTTTGTATGAATTACCAAATAACAACGTGCGATAATTCGCGGATCCATAAAATCGAACATTTCCGCCGCGATTTTTCTGTTCATTTCGCGAAATCGGCGAGCGAATACTTTTTTTCGGCCGCGGGCGCAATATCTGGACGTATTACGAATTACGAAGGAACTCGATGCCCAACTGGAGCTCCTCATGCCACTCCCACCGTATAATCAGGCTTCTCGGTCCGCCACTGCTGGATGATGGCTTACGTTCTCTTTCTTGTCCTCCCCCTTGACTTTCCCCCCAGCCCGCGTGGCCCTGTTTTTCTTTACATCGCGTCGTTTCCTCCGCTTCGCGGCATCGGTTCGCCCTCTCTCTTTCTCCTCTTCATCCTCTTCCCGTGTGTACATCTTCACGCGCGGTAACCAATAAAAGCGGTTTCGGTAATGAGCGGTTGCTCGCATCCTCTTCGGGGCCCTTCGCCTCGGACGCTTTAACGCCCCCCTCAAAACGCTTCGCGCCCCCCTTACCGCATCTCTTTCAATAATTTCCGGCTCCCGAAAGTGAAATTCGCCCGACGGTCCGCGTCATGGACATTAGTTTAGGCTTCACGTGATTCCAATGATCGACGATGACTTTCGATGGAAGTAAATACAGAAAAAAAAAATAGTAATCAAGTTTGTTGCATAATTTCTTTACTCCTTGCGTCATCGCTTATTTCTATTATTCCTGTATGCGGAATTGCGTGTAACACGATCTAATACTAGCAATTTAATTGAAAAGTCAATCTGCTTTAACTGCGTCCAGTTTAGAGTTACAGGTCTGAGTCGATGAGTACGTGCGTAATGACTTGCACTGAATGCAAGACAGATTGGCTGAAAAGCTTGAACGCTGCCATCCAGAGGGGGAATATTTCCTCTCGCACGCACTGCGCCGTTTAAAACCGGACAGTCTTAACAAATAGACTGTCAGACGAAATTTCGACGATGCTTCAACCGTGATCGCGGCGATTTTTCTACGCCTTCCGCTTCAAGTTCGACTTCAGAATTGAGTTTCACCAGGCGGTACAGTTCTTCCGAGTGTTCGTTGCACGGTGAACGGCTTGTTATGCAAGCTCATTACGCGGCATAAATCAATTCTAATTTGTCAAAATATCGCAAGTTTATTGAACATAATTTCGTCTAACGAGATTGATAAATAATAATTCATATTGAAAATTGAATATTTATTGATTGATTGATTTATTTATTTATTTAATTCACGGGTAATTAACCCTTTTACATATTGAAGAGAGTGGTACAGAGCAGTAAAAAAAAAAGAGAAAAAAAGAAAAAGAGATATTATAACGACTGAGAAGCAAAAAAAGAACAAAGCTTTCTTCTAATGACTGAGCTGGACTCAATAAAAAAAGCTTTCTTCTAATGACTGAGCTGGAGTCAATATAATTTAGAACTATTGTTTTTGTACTTTATTCGTCTGTCATTTCGTCAACGATGATTCATGAAAAGGAATGTTCGTATGTGTGTGAACTCCGTGAGTCGTTTGCGAAGAGGGCACGAGCTTCGCAGGCCTCGCGCAGCCCCTCGGAGGAATATCGCGGGCGTATCACGATTCACGTATTATGGACGTAGTAATCCGATCCGGCCGGATTACCGGTGGAATCCACGGGTGGACAAGGTTTGACGTATCGCGCTGGTACACGCGGCCAGAAGTATCGTCCGCCTCCGCAGGTCCGCGCCGGTATCGAATGCTCCGGTGCGGCTGTCCCGAAACACCTTACGGTTCTCGAATTACCGCCCCCGGGCCTCCTTAAGTATCCCCGAATCGGGGCCCCGCGGAATGTCAATAAAAACAACGGGCCCGCCGCAAGAAATTTCGCCGGGCACTGTAATGCAACCGCGCTGCCCGGCCACGCCACCGGTGCACGTTGCAATCTCGTCCCTCCTGGAAACCTGCAACCTGACGTGTCACATGTTCTCTACAAAAATGCAATTACAATNCTCTTGAAAAAAGTTCATATCGAATCACCAAAAATTTCTAAGAAAATAATCATCATTCACGAACTTTAAAGAAGGTTATGGACGTCACTGTATGTATATAGATATAATTGAGGTATATGCATGATTATATGTATGGGTTACATACACAGGTATATACACTTTTGGGATTGACTGTATAGCTAATACATCCTTAATTCTGATAATCAAAACTCTAGTCGTCATTTGTCCTATACCACCTAAATCGTATGGAAAACAAAATCAGTCTAATTCTGTCTTGTCCGATTTAAATTNTATTCGCGGAAATCTCGAAGAAAAAAGAAAAGATCATGATGTTTAACTTTTTTGTTGGAGACTCTAGCAAAAATTTCAAATATCCCGTTTGTAGATCTGAATGTGTAAAGTTTCATAAAAATCCATGAAACCATAAAAGAGTTAGACATATCGAAACATGTAAAAATTCTTCAATTTATCCCAGTCGTAGATTGAAAGTCGTGGAGAACTGCGATTTTTTCAATTTCTAATCGCTTATAGCGCATAGCAATATTGATCGACTTTTATGAAACTTTGTACATGCATATAATTTACTTAGATCTGCAAACGAGACACTTCCAATTTTTATTACACACTCTAATAAAAATGTTAAGAACTATATCCTTTACTACTTTCTTCATGATTTCAATAAATACCCATTTTTGTAAATTCTTTGTTAGACATTCTATAATAAATTAAGCTCTCTAAAATTCCACAGAAGATAAAGTTCTTTGATCCAATAGTAAAAATTTTATACCGTTTCGAAATGTGTACGAATATTTATGGACGTCACTGTATGTATATAGATATAATTGAGGTATATGCATGATTATATGTATGGGTTACATACACAGGTATATACACTTTTGGGATTGACTGTATAGCTAATACATCCTTAATTCTGATAATCAAAACTCTAGTCGTCATTTGTCCTATACCACCTAAATCGTATGGAAAACAAAATCAGTCTAATTCTGTCTTGTCCGATTTAAATTGAGCTTATTAAAATTCAATCTTATTAAAATTATGTCTTGTATTATTTAAATGTTATTCAACAGGCTTGCAGTGGAACGTTTGAAAAGCACGATGCGTCGCAGAGAAAGCTTGGCTAATGAGATGCAGAGGCGAGTTAGTGTATAATTGGCAGCGTGCATTTAGTATCTATGCATTACGCTTGCCTGTTCGAGCGCAGACATTACGGCAGACACTTATAATAGGCAATTAACCTCGGCAAAAACAACGGGAATCAAACATTTGTATTCTAACACCGCGTTGGAAGCTGTTCCCAACGCCATTTCAGGAGAGAGATGCGCTCCAGGCTGTCTACGGTGAACCACTTAGAATTAACGATTCCAACGCCTTCTAAAGACGCATTCATTTTAATAGCTAATACATCGATTAGCTTTTTCTGTAATTAGTTGCTTTTTCACTTCCGTATAACTATGTATCATTTATTTACAAGTTCACTTCGTGACAAACTACTTCTTCGAGCCTGAGGCATTTTTCGAAGGCAAAATGTCAATCATTAATTTCATGAACTTTGGCCCTAATGTTAGACAGTATTAGGTTTGATGGATGGAAATGAATTTTGTTGGCGGGCGCGATGATGCGCATATAAAGCGTGGGGCAATAAAAGAGGGCAGGGAGCATACACGACACGAATCGAATGACCTACCGAGGTACGTATCGGCGGTTGTATGCTAATCTAATCCCGATAGAAACCACGAAGTTACTATCGTCCTACGCTTCACGGCCGGCTGTTGAATCCCGCGGTGTTTCTTCATTATCTTATTGAATACTAACAGCTCGACAGTGTTTCCTCATCGGCCGTTCTTCCGCCTCCTTTGCATACGCGTCGCCATAGAAAACGACCGTCGATCGTAATGGCACGGCGTCCTCTGCGTATTTACTCGTTAATTCTCCGTATGCAAACGCGCGCCACACCCTGGAAAAATCGGACGAAAGGTCAGAAACTAGCTGGCCCGGGACGACTTTCCGTTGTCATATGCGCTACGTGGAAATCGTGGAAGCTTCGTTTGCATACAGTCACGCAGACGGCGTCTTCTAATGCATTTTAATCGTATTCCTAAATATCCTAACAATCTCTAATATTATAATACAACATTTCTTCATTTTAGTTATATATACTTAATTTATTTCATTTTAGTCGTATGTATTTAATTTATTCCATTTCAGTCATATATATTTAATTCATTTCGTTTTTTCAATAATTAGTGTTTGTTATAAAATATCAGAAAAATTTGAATAACATATATTTCATTAATAGAAACATTTTAATTATTAGAAGGATTTTTACTTGTCATAAATGATTAAATAAGTAAGACATTCGCTGATAATAAAAATATATTTTATCCAGTTTTGCTTATGGATTTTGTGTGCATATCATGAATTGTTGCAAACCGATGCAATATTTCGTCTATGAAACATTTAAATCTGTTTTTTAAGACTATTTTTACGAAATTGCAACAGCTTAATTTAGCAGGTAAATTATGCGCACGCTAAACCAGTCTTGTAGGCGAGTAACCTCGCTCGCGGCAAGTAGAATGTTATTTATTGTTCATAGTACTGCAGTAGATTGTAATAGAGTAATTACATATTGCTATGTAATTCTCGTCTACATGCGTTACCTAATTTATGCATACAACTTTGTTGCAAGCCTGTAATCTCAGCAACGTTTATATTGCAGCGCATAAATACTTCCAATTTTTCACACAATTTTTTTTCAATTATTATTGATTCGTGATGTGCAGTGACTGTAATGGCTTGCTATAATAAATTATTAATATTGGTCGGACAGCCATTTATCCCAGCATACTTTATGAATGAATTATTCAACGAGACATTCAATCCAATTTTGAAAAACTAACATAATATTAGTAGCCAGGATGTTATATTAATAATAACGCAGGCTGTTGAAGCGCATAAATTTTGAACAAAGGAGACCGATTCACCGGTGAATGTCCAGCCGTTCGTGACAAGCGAGCAGTTTATCTATTAGGGGAAGAATAGCGTCGAGGCACGCTCGACACGTGAGCCTCTACGCGGTCGTGTAATTCGTGACCGACCGTTACAAGGTCTCCCGACGGATTCGCATCGCGAGCCGTTACAACTATGTATGTACTCCGAGAGGATGATGCACCGGCGTTCGACCCGGGAGATGCACTTGGTTGCACGCGATAGTTTCTCAAGTGACTGTAGCTCCCGGGAACTCATTCATGCACGGCCGCGGCTACTACCGACGGCTTTGCATGCACGTACATCAATGGGATACCAGCTTCCGATCAATTCCCTCTTCCTCATTATTATTTACCTACAACATATTCACATACTGTTTTTTTTGTAATCAATTAATAAAGAATGTGATTTATGCATCTCATTTACAGTGGCTCAAAAAAGTATTTGCACAGTTTTGAAAACGGAACAACTTTTTTAATATTGAACCGAAGAACATCATTTTTTGTGAGATACTAGAAGGCTTAGTTTATTATCTAATATGTAAATATTGTAATATTATGTAATGAGCAAAGAAAATTTATTCAAAATTCTTAACGGTTACAAAGGAAAAAGTGAACATTGCGTTTTTCAACTTTGTTATTGGGACCTCCACCAAAAATTTGAAACATCCCGTTTGTAGATCTAAGTAAGTTATGTACATTTACAAGAATACATAAAAATTGGAGTAACCATAAAAGAGTTAGACATATCGCAACATGTAAAAATTTCGACTTTTTGAAAGTTTTTAATTTATCTCGATTTTAAATCGAAATTTTTACACGTTGCTGTGTGTCTAACTTTTTTATGGTTACACCAATTTTTATATATTTTTGTAAATGTATATAACTTAATTAGATCTACAAACGGGATGTTTCAAATTTTTGGTGGAGGTCCCAATAAAAAAGTTGAAAAACGCAATGTTCACTTTTTCCTTCGCCATTGCGACCATCAAGAATTTTGAATAAATTTTCTTTACTCATTACATAATAAACTAAGCCTTCTAGTATCTCACAAAAAATGATGTTCTTCGGTTCAATATTAAAAAAGTTGTTCCGTTTTCAAAACTGTGCAAATACTTTTTTGAGCCACTGTATATAATATCATTTATAAATCAATCAATTGTTTTCAATATTTATGTATTATTATTAAAATATTAGAATCATTAGTTGTCTTAAATTTAACACTAAGGTGAGCACTCAAATCAATCAATTGTTTTCAATATTTATGTATTATTATTAAAATATTAGAATCATTAGTTGTCTTAAATTTAACACTAAGGTGAGCACTCAAATCAATCAATTGTTTTCAATATTTATGTATTATTATTAAAATATTAGAATCATTAATTGTCTTAATTTTAACACTAAGGTGAGCACTCATAAAAGGCATAATATTGCTACACTTCGTGATGCAATAGTCAATAAATTTGTTGGATATTGTCTATTTGGTGTAATAAGAACTATAGTGAAAATGAAAAAGTCAGGTATGGCGCAACGGACATGTGGTTTCGCCGGGTTTCCGTCAATTAATTTCCGTGTGCCCCTGTATTCTCGCCCGTGCAGCAGTACCACGGTCCGGCACGCAGTTTAAGGCGAATCCGCACGCCGGGGCTGGTTAAGGAAACTTGCGCGTGGCTCGTTCTTCTTCCCCCTCAATTAATGTCCACTCATTCTCAATTAATCCGCACTGTCTGTATCGATTATTGCATACCACTTGTCGCTCCGCGGATCAGTTTTACTGTTAAGGCTCGCCCTAACGAACCAGCGCGGTAAAAAGCCTGAACTTGACGTACCAATACGTCCGGCCGAAGTATAGATTCCGATGTTTTCTTGTCGTCCGTGCCTTGTTCGATGGAACTGGCGGGCACGGCAGGCCGGCGAACCGATCCTATTCCCGTCTGGAAATTCGCGAAATCATCGCGCGTTCCGAGTATGTGTAAGAGTACCTGCCACCGGGAGAACGTAGCGCAGGCGTGTTTCACATGAAACCCCCCATAAATTTTATACGTGAAATGAGCCTTCTTCATCGCCGATTGACCATTACTATAAAAGCCATACGCGCCAATATCGCCGATCTACGGCTGTTTATCCGCGGCGGACAGCGGCGATAAAAGATGATCGTCGGTCGCAAGAATCGCGGGGGGGAGCGACGGCGATGGGGTCGTCGTTGCGTCATCCCGGGCCAGGTAAGCAGCAGGCGACTGATTCGACGAATCGGGAGTCGTATTTTCACGAAGCCGATCGGCGACCTGACGAGCGAAATAATTCATCCCTGAAAAGGTTAATCGCGGCGGGACTCGAGCTTCTTTCGCTTCCGGCGAGGGGGTCCGCGAGTGGAAGTGGAAAAAACGAGCAACGGGCATCGACAGAGCAAACGTAGCAGCAGCAGCAGCAGCAGCAGCGGCAGCGGGAGAAGAAGGCGAAGAAAAAGAAGAAGAGGAAGCAGTAAGAGCAGAAGGAAGAAAGACGAGAAGGTGGAGCAGAGACTTGGAACTTTTCGGTATTTCGCTCACGCACGCTCGCACGCAACCAACCACGCACGCACGCACGCACGCACTTGCTCACGCAACAAGAATGTTTCGCGCGAGAGCCACGCTCTCAGACGGAATTGCTCTCGTTCGACGTTAGAAGCCTCGCGCACGTTTCGACCCACTGCCTCTAATTCCTCCCGATTAATCACGAAATTCCATACGAAGTTCACAATGAAATTCAATAATAATTAAACGACTTCATTGACAATAAGTTTGCAAAGCGAAACCAGAATCGCGTTACAACTACGCGGTGCATAGCAGGACATGAAACCGGGCTTTTTGCTCGTCCTTGCGCGTCGTGAGAGCAGTTCATTAGTCACTTCGTCCAGTTTTTTTTAGATCCAATCAGTATTACTATTTATATGACGGCAGTTGGCTAAATAAGAACGAGACACTTCTACAAATGATCACACGATTTCCCTTTTAAAGAATTCACCCTCGTTAAGCCGAGTACACAGGCTACTAACCGAAGAGCCCTCGACTCGAAACGCATACCACGGGCAATATATAAATTCTTACAGTTTCGCAATTTTAAATCGTACGAAATAAAGCGCGCGTATTAAATCTGCTCGGGATTGCCCGCCGCGCGCGAGGAACAATAAAATGCGGCGGGGCGCGTTTCGAGGATAAATCAGTTCGGTTAAAAGGGCGGCGGGCCAGCGCGTGGCGTTGCGAAAAGCTCGCATAAAGCAGGATTATGATCGCGATAACAGCGGATCGAGAGTCGCGACACGGAGCAAATTAGCGGCGGATATTAGCGGAACGGGGGATAATTTAGATTTGGAGCGCCGCGAGGCCGCGCAATTAAAAGTAAAATACCGGTGCTCGCTGGAATTTCTAACTAATAAGAGGCGATAAGGGTGGGCCCGCCGCGCTGCGCTCCGCTCGTACATCAGATCGAACCCACGCACCGAGGAGCAATTTCATTTCCAACGCGCAGCACGTACGAGCAGATTATCAGAATGTTGCGGCGTGCATCTCGCGGCCACGATCTTCCTCTCTACGTATCTCTATCTCTCTCTCTCTCTTTCTCTTTCTCCTTCCCTCCGTTCGTCGGCCCGACGTACCCGGAATATCGTTCCGCGCGATACAAACTGCAACGAAACGGGTTCGCGGTCACCTGTTGCGCTACCGTGAAATCTAATTCGTGAATTGAAATCGCACGGAATTATGTCAAGGTTGGGGTTAACTGCGGATTTATCGCGGGACGTCCGTCTCCGGGAATCGGACCTCGGGCCACGCACGTACGTATGTATATACGTCCCCGGGTTGCGCAATTCGTGCGGTCAGATGGGAAATTGTGACACGCATAATTATGCCCGGATTACAGAAACTGGAGATACTTCATATTTTTATGCCGCAATAATTACGGTTGATTAGCGATAAAATTGTAAATGTTAATGTTAATTATATAAATTATGGGCTAATCACGGATTATGGGATATACATATGTAGAACATTTTTACTGACTTAGGGACAGCGACTGGAAGCAGTCGACGCGGAGGTGAGAATATCTTGAACGTCCACTGGTTTCCAGATAAGACCCAACGTACTTATCGATTTTATCTCCACGCCCGTGCGGTTCTACTTCTACATTAGATCTAAAGGGGCGCGAACACGGCCGCGAATTCGATAGGATGTAAGCGTCCGTACCGTGAAAATTGCGCTGCCGAGTACAGAGTATATACGTACTCGCGAATAACTTGTTCCAACGTTATCGTAGCAATGAACGCAGCCCGGTGAACCGGTTAACATAAATAACGAGCTGAAGCCTCATTACGGCAACTTAATTCCTTACAAATATACAAATTTCAAGTGGCTTGTTGCGTTTAATCAAAACCGATCTCAACAAGCAATCTACGGTTCATAAAAAAAAAGCTTTATATGAAATAGAGCCACCGTCGCGGCCATCAACTAAGTTAATCAGTGCAAGTAATGCGAAAAGCGCATAACTACATACCAGAGATTCTCCAGGTATAACGAACCGATTAAACATAAATCAATGATAACGAAAACCAATAGTGCACACTTTTCATTTCGTTAATTGCAATATTGAAAATTGGAGTTCGCCAGGCGGCGAGGGAGAACGCTATAAAGTACGGCGAACCAAAGAGAACCGTTCCCGGTCCCGGGGATTTAATCAGAGTGCAATTCCCGATGAACTAGGTAATCGGACTCCCGCGTAGAGCCTGTTGCTATTCCTCGAGGAAAGAAGTTTAGCGATACGGGTTTAAGGGCACGGAGCACGCTCTCGGTAGTCTTTCACCTGTTGCGATGCGCCCGTCGTATCCGCAGGTGGGGCCGTGGGTGGGATTGCTCCAGGTAAGAGGCTGCAGTTTGATAAAGAGGAAGATACCCTTCCTCCGGTAACGCTGCACCTACGGAACGAGAAGAGCGAGACAGAGAGATATGTATATAGTAAGCGAGCACGCTTTTACTCGAACGAAAGTAGAGGAGAGGCTGGTATCCTGGCTGGCACGCTACGTGAGCGGCATGCACGCACATCTCCTCTCCTCTGCTTCATCCTCAGCTTCTTCATCTCCCTCCGGACACCGTGTCCCCCCATTCCATTTCACGTTCCTCTTCTTCCTCTTTCTTCTCTACACCTTCGCCTCTCCTTCCTTTCTACAAGTGCTCCGTCCATAGTCTCTTCACTCCCGCGCCACGCCACGCTGCGCCGCCGCGTCGTGTTCACCCTTTTTCCATTCTCTGAGACGCTGCAGTTTGGCCAGCGGAGAAAAAACGAAACCTATCGGGGATCGAAGGGGAGTAATTAATTGGCCGGAGGTTAATACGGAACGCTATCTCGATTGACCCGTCTCTCTCTACCGCGGACGCGGGCGTAGGTGGATTCGCAGCGATCCCCCGCTCTCGAACCGCGGGAACCGGGCTGAAAATCATCAGAATGCATCGTCCACGCAATACACGATGAATTAATATACGTAGGTATGATAAATACATATTCTTCGATAAATATGTATCCTCTGCGAACAATGAGAAATGTTGCAGTCGAGCTCGACACGGAAGCGTGGGTGTTCGATGTGATCAATACGATACAAATCTTTTCGAGGCTCAGATAAGTCAATAAATGAAGGATTTCGTAAGTGTGCGATGACTATACATGAGTTCACGAGAGAACAGACTTATTTTGCGTAGCGTGGACGTAGTAAGGGTAGCTGTAACCCGAGTCGAAAAAATAATTATGGTTTTGAACCTATTTATCCTACAGAGGGATATGAAAGTCGAAATCATATCTTGAGCATATAAGATATAATATAAGAGTAAATTTAACTCTAATTTAAACCTATATCTAGTCATTATGTCCGCTTATAAAGGATATAGATCTAAAATAGAGCTTATCAAATATAATTTAGTCCCTCAAGTCTTACTTCAAGAGTTTAGGAAAAGATCCTGTAGGTTCATACTAGTATTTATGAAACCTAACGTTGTACTCAAAAGTCTATTGGCTGGAGACACTTGAGGACATGTGCACTGAGAGGACCCCATGATACCTACGTTTTTTTTGCTCATATTGTAGATCAAGAATCTTTTTTACGTTCACCCAATTTATGGCGAAGTTATTATTATTTTTCTTTAACAAATTTTGTAAACAAATAACACAAATTTTCCCCTTGTTGCTGTATAAAAAAAAATTCTATTGTATAAATTAGATTGTTTTAAAGCCTTTTTTAAAATTTATAATAGGAAGTATAAAAATAAAGAGAATAATTAATTTCAGATGCATATCAGATTCAAATGCGCATAGTTTGTAAAATAATTTTATATAAAACCAATATATTTTTCAGAGGATCCTAAAAAAATCATATAAACCCTTAAATAATCCTTTAGGTTCCAGCCTCTTACTTGGAGAACTAAATTCTAACTACTTTCGTGAACGAACTGGAGGTTCTTAAAACCTAAAATATAATTTGAGATTTTTGTAGGGACTTATAGGTTCTGATTAAAATTATATCAAATATTAAGTTCTGAGATAACTCTACTAGTTCTACTTTTTAGATCTAATGTACCTAAACTGGGGTGCATTTAGGTTTAGAAGATTCAAATTATAGTTAAATTTTCGACTCGGGAACTCCAAGTAGTGGCAACGAAAATGACAACATTAGACAGAAACATAGAAATGCACACAATGATCGAAGTCTATTCTTTGGTGAATTCAAGTATAGGACCCGCGCGAAACGGAGTCCGGAATTAATAACCCTGGACGCGGGTATATACCGGGGCCCTTTGGAATTTATTAGTAGCCTGCGTGATTCGTTGGTCGGTGTTCGGGCCCGAGATTACTAATAATAAAACTGCTAATGATATACTCACTGCGAGGCGACCGGTACTTGTAGTCGGTCAAAGTACCACCGAACTTATAAACGGCACCGATCCATAACCATAAATAATACCCACCTAAGTCGTCGTCGTCGTCGTCGTCGTCGTCGCGTTGTTCCGCTGTGTTCGTGCGGCTGAAATAAATGGCGAGCGGATAAAGCGCGCGCGTACGGCCGCCCTCGCGCGTGTACCCGCACACCCCGGTGATACTTTAAACTCGACCTGCTTTTTCCTTCTTATTTTTTCTTCTTTTTTTTTCTTCACCGCGCCGGGCTGACAAGACCGAGCACCGGCCAAAGTAGATAAATCGAAATAAGGTGTATACGTACGGTCACGGGACGCGAGATACGTATACTACCTACGATTTAGCCCCGTCCCGGGATGATAAAAACGTCTGCGATCTCGAAGATCGCTTCCTTTTGCTCCCACGAGCTTCACGCGAGCACAATTTACCGAGTTGATACAGTTCAACAGACAAGCGAGCAGTTACAATCTCTAAATGATTAAATAATTTCATTACCTCGAACTTTGTCAAAGGCATTAAGTTATTTTTTATGATGTACAATTCGATCTATATGTATGATTAAGGATGTTCTGGAGGTACAGCCGGAGACAAAAGTACATGAAATTCGAAATTCGTCAATATATTGGCAATGAAGGCTATTTATGATGTATATTTTGTATTAAAAATATAGATTAATTCCGAAAGCTTTTGTTTAATTAGTGAATTGCTCTTTATGCTGGCTTTTTAATCAAGTTTTCTTAATATTAGAAAAAGTTCCATGTGATTATATTAGAAATTATAAGAAATTAAGAGATTAATTATAGAACTAGAAGACTAATTATAGAACTTAATATTAGAAAAAATTCCATGTGATGTTATTTTTTTAATGATTGTACCCTCTGATTTCAACTTGAAGAAAATAAATTGATGATGTTAAATATAGACAATTACATAATAAAAAGTTAAAAATAAATATTTAAATAAGTGAAAAATACTTCAGAAAGCAATATTTATAATTACTATTGAAAATAAACACCTCAAATTTGTATAAAAGTATGTTCTGATGACATTTTGTAGTAGTTTAT
>SMSR01016011.1:74933-103674 GCA_019453355.1 Ceratina japonica | reverse complement strand
CCGATCAATTTTATGAGATCACGTTCCTATTATATTCCCATATCGCCTTAGAAATTCTTCTGCTTTTGCAATCGCTTCTACGTGACTGGCGTTCATAGTTCTCAAAAGCGTTCTTATCACAGATATCAGTCAGATAAGTAAAATCAGTATCAAAATCATCCCATCAGATTTAAAAGTACCNCCGCGTCTTTCCATTTTTTTCCCCTGGTCAATTACCCGCGTCTCTCACGAGACTCATCGTTGTGCAATAATCGCTGTACGCAGCCCGCACGACTCCTCAAAACCGATTCTTTCAGATCTTCTTAATTGTATTTCGCTAAAGTCCAGAGCTCGATCTGTCCCTCTGTTCCAATTCGTAAAGATAAATTTGCTTTGCTAATCTCCTTTGCACGCAGATGTTAAGACGTTTTAATAAAATCCTAATCCGAACATTTGCATGCAGATTAATTTGTCAGCGCTCCGAGTCACTTTCGTAATTGTGACAGGCGGCGCAAATCTGATTTAGCAGTCGATTATTGTATACCTCGTCGCGGATGTTTTCCGTTCTACATAATACTCAACAATTATCCGTACGCCGGGAAAAAACTCGTAGCGGCAAAAAGGCTTTAAAAACTTGTGGTAATTCGATTCGCCTAATCGGTTTTTTGCGCTGAGACGGATCGATCGTGGGGATAATAAAATGGAAAAAAGATCGATTATTCGCGTTAATCTAAGATTTTTTCTAGTCGGAACAACAGCACAATTATGCATCTGTGATGCAACGCGAGATTAACGTGCGCGAATCCTCCGGG
This sequence comes from Ceratina japonica, assembly GCA_019453355.1. Lineage (NCBI taxonomy): Eukaryota > Metazoa > Arthropoda > Insecta > Hymenoptera > Apidae > Ceratina > Ceratina japonica. Next base: position 102,883 of record SMSR01016011.1, on the reverse strand, counting down.
ACGTTTTACGATTTCGTTAAAACGCCTCGCCGATTTCACGACAAAGACCTTTATAGATTTAGAAAGTGTTTGCCCGCCAGTTTGCACGAACTTTCAGTGAAATTTTCGCTAATCGCTAGCTCGCTCCTCGGGGGAGGAGAGTGTTTCTTAAATCGTAGTAAACGATCGAATGCGTATACCGCGAATTACTCTGCGTATTGGAACTTAATCGTATTCAATTAAATTGCCGTCTGATCGAGGAAATACGCTATCAATTTTTTTTTGTTTCGGAGTTAATGGGAAACATTAGTACTCGAGGAGTCGTCCCATTGTTGGTAAAATGTTGGCTCATCAATATTTATGGGGCATTCCGTGCAAGCGATCGGTGATAAAACGTCGAGCCGCATAATTCATCGGCGATTGATGTCGCCTGTCGTTACGCATTATAACGCGCTGCGTTTCCCCACGAAGAAAGATGAAGTAGGAAATTGATCGGCGATCGGCTTCCGCACGGCGTTTTCAATTCGGCGCCTGATCTTCCTAGGATACGATCTTTGTGTGTTTTAAATTTACGTAAATTGCCGACGATTTAGGGGAATAAAATTTTAAACGAAGGATTACGTGATTACGTGCGGCACATCGCCTGCCATAGTCGGCGGAGGTACCTCTATCGCTACATCGCGATTGCGTAATAGTGCCGAACGAAACTTGATCCTTGCAACAATCCGGAAATTCCTCCTCCCCGGCTCCCTGTCTCTTCATAATTTAATATTAATCAGAATTACCGCGATTACGTGGCCAACGATTTCGTTCAATTATAAGATAATTCGTTCTTTCAATTGAAATTCGTTTTTCTAGAATCTTCGCTTCCGCGGCTCAAGGAAACGAGTCGAGGAATCAATCGCGATCCGATCGGGATGTCATTAGCTGGCGAGGAGGCATCGTCGTCGCCGGTGCGCCGAAAGAACTGGGTCACGGCGGACTTGAAGCGCACCAGTCGTTAGAGTCATTTGATACCGCGAATAAAGTCGGGAAAAATAAAGTCGCGAATTAACGCGACGTCTTCGCGATTTATTCCCTCCCAAGCCCCTTGGAAGTCGGATGAGTTCGCAGACTGATTATCCGATGTGCGCAGAAATCAAAAGCTGTTACACCACGCTTGCTCTGCACAGACAATATGCCATTCTTCTTTTTTTCTCGTTTCGGCACTATTAATTTCTGTGCGCTCGTCTTCCGAGCTTTATGACTTTCTCACAGTTTGCAAAAATATTTGTTTCCTTATCACGTCGTAGATGCATATTTTATCGCGCTATCGATTTCGTAAGCTTTAATTACTTATCTACCGTTAAAATCATTTCGTATTACATGATATCGTCCTGCGTCCGTTCCCCCCCGCGTCGGAGAACTGATGTACGGCGAAATAAATTAATGAGTCGAGCATTAGAGAAAACGGCGAGGAAAAAAACCGATCTCGTAAATGAAGAGGTTCGCTCGGATGCGACGAGTGATTATACAATGGGATAATACGAAAATGATCAATGTAATCGCGCGAGTCACGTAATTAGGCTAATGTAATTGTGACGCCGTTGATTTTCTTCCATCTGATTTACAACGATTCCATCCGCGCTCCTTCCATTCCTTACTGGACCCGCTCCGAGGGATATACACCTATATACATAAGTTTACGTATAAAATAATAATTATCTTTCGCTTTTACGAGCGCACGTAAGTTCTCTTTATCGTTCGCTTAGTCACTGAATTAATTGGTACTCGTTTTTTTATTTACATACGCGAGAGGCCGTCGCTATCTCGTTAAACTAATTACCCTCGTATGTCATACGTGGCGGCATTTGCGTTGCTTCTGTCCCGACGATTGTAAACTGGTCGCGGTGTTAATTGCCATCTTCTAGACTCGATTTTTAATCAGACAAGTATGAAAACAATCGCCGTCCGCACTTAGTAGCGCGATATCGGTGTGCTTAATTTATTGAACTGATTTATCTAATTGCAATTTCGTGTCGAGAAAAAAATTGATTCGCGAGTGATAAGAGGATCGTTGTAGAGCGAAGAGAGTTAGAATCTCGTGTAAGGTCGACTGGTCGGAAACGGAAGGGCCACGGGGACGGGTCCTTGGACTCGTTTCCTGGTTAAAACACTCGCCACGAGTTTTCGTTCGTTCACACCGTGCCCGATCAATGGCAAGGCTGCCGCGTATCCGGCAGAGGAACGGATTAAAGAACAGTCGCCGAGAAACAATATCCGAGCCTCGATCACACCCCGTTGCGTAAATCCACGATCGTTTCGCGTGACTTTATTAATATTATTTATTCATTCACGGATCGTCGGCGAACGCAATTAATATGTGTAACATTGCAATCAAATGCAGTAGACCGTCGATTATCGTCGATTTTAATCCGTTTAAACGACATAAAATGATTTTTTTCGATTATTTGCNGGCCGTCGCTATCTCGTTAAACTAATTACCCTCGTATGTCATACGTGGCGGCATTTGCGTTGCTTCTGTCCCGACGATTGTAAACTGGTCGCGGTGTTAATTGCCATCTTCTAGACTCGATTTTTAATCAGACAAGTATGAAAACAATCGCCGTCCGCACTTAGTAGCGCGATATCGGTGTGCTTAATTTATTGAACTGATTTATCTAATTGCAATTTCGTGTCGAGAAAAAAATTGATTCGCGAGTGATAAGAGGATCGTTGTAGAGCGAAGAGAGTTAGAATCTCGTGTAAGGTCGACTGGTCGGAAACGGAAGGGCCACGGGGACGGGTCCTTGGACTCGTTTCCTGGTTAAAACACTCGCCACGAGTTTTCGTTCGTTCACACCGTGCCCGATCAATGGCAAGGCTGCCGCGTATCCGGCAGAGGAACGGATTAAAGAACAGTCGCCGAGAAACAATATCCGAGCCTCGATCACACCCCGTTGCGTAAATCCACGATCGTTTCGCGTGACTTTATTAATATTATTTATTCATTCACGGATCGTCGGCGAACGCAATTAATATGTGTAACATTGCAATCAAATGCAGTAGACCGTCGATTATCGTCGATTTTAATCCGTTTAAACGACATAAAATGATTTTTTTCGATTATTTGCCTGGAAACGTGAAATTTATGAGGCATGTCGTAAGAAGTATGAGTTCATACGGTCCCCAAATGTGCGAATGTATAATGTAATCGACGTGTTCTGCGTCACGAGAAAATATTTTTGACGCTAGAACTACCGACTTTTTTTTTGTATATGCATTTTTCCATTTAAAACCAGGTATTTTGACTGAGTTGGTAGTTCTAGTGTTAACATATTGGCGACCGCTGACGTGAATTCTAATCTAATTTTAAATTCTATTCCTGATTGTCGTCCTTTTTCAGAATTTCATTATTATCGCCAGTACTCGGTATTAGAATGGGAAAAAATTTGCCGATCGCGAATGTGTTAACTACCGTCGAACGGTGATAAGAACGTTTCGGAATCCGCGCGCCGTCATTGTTGTAAATTGTCATTGGAAAAAGTGAACGCGGATAANTTTTTTTGTATATGCATTTTTCCATTTAAAACCAGTTATTTTGACTGATTTGGTAGTTCTAGTGTTAACATATTGGCGACCGCTGACGTGAATTCACGTCATTTTAAATTCTATTCCTGATTGTCGTCCTGCAATTTTTCAGAATTTCATTATATTCGCCAGTACTCGGTATTAGAATGGGAAAAAATTTGCCGATCGCGAATGTGTTAACTACCGTCGAACGGTGATAAGAACGTTTCGGAATCCGCGCGCCGTCATTGTTGTAAATTGTCATTGGAAAAAGTGAACGCGGATAATGCGCCGGTGGTGATGAAAGAGCGGATTGTTTGCGGAAAGAAAGACGCGTCTCCGGAGTAAAAAGGATTCAACAATGGATTGAAAATGTAAGCTATTCGCGATGAAAAACCGCGGCACCGCGTTCCGCAAATAAATAGTGTCGCGATACCACCCTGTCGCGCGAAAGAGACGAAGGAACATTGGCCGTGACAGCCGGAAAACATCGATTAGGCTTGTCAGCGTGACGAACTTGGTAAAAAGCCGATCTGACGCAACGGAAAAAACTATGGCCGCCATTCATAGTCGTTTATTTATTTTTAAGATCGTCTTAAGCATCTGCTACCCCGGTTTATCCCATACTTCCCGCCCTTGTCTTGCACAGGAGACAGAGACTTAAGGTTTTTTTTATTATTTAAGCGGATTTGATCTTTATTAAATTTTTATGCTATACATCAGTTACAAGTTTCGAGAGATTACAATTTTTTAAGAATTCCATGAAGATTTTACGTAGTTTGGTCGTTGGGTTGCGAAGAATAGTGCTTGCACGAAGCGGTGGATGAAGTTTTTCTTTTCAAAGGTCGTGGACGAACTGAATACGCTGATCATTCAATAAATCGCATTGCCAGAGAATGCGATCCAAGTTTTGTTCAAAATATCCGCAGTTGCAATTTGGAGAATCAATTACTTTGATGCGAATGACAATACGTATCTTTCGTTTGAGAAATTATCAACCGTTTAGAACGGAAGTCGTGAGAACTCTTTTGTAATAATAATAATTATAACAATGTTCGTTTCGTAATCAAGATAATTAAAAAAATTAGTGAGGACTCGTGACAGTTCTCTAAATTTAACGGGCGCTAATAGAATAGTAGTCGACGTTTTAGTAATCAGTTATGAATGGGTGTTATTGTTCGCCTTATCACCGAGACACGAATATCCGCACGCTTAACAAATATCGTTCGTACGATAAACAATCGGCTTAAATAAAAGTATGAGTAACGAAACTAAGAAACTAATATCTAATTAATTAGTTGAGCCGGCTTAAATCAGTTGGAGACAATGATAAAGATAGCGCGGATAACAATTAATCAGTTCGATTAGATTAGCGAAACGGTGGCAATGACTAGCATCGTAGTTGGCCTGAAACTAAATCGGGGATACTTGACATTTCTTTACACATTTTATGTAACTTCGCAAAAAATCTCGCTCCTCGATAACAGACGGTTCTTCCTTTTACGGTAATGCCCGGTTAAAAAATAGCGTCGGATTTTCATTTATGTAACGAAATATTCTCGAAATATCAGAAGCCACAGGATATGAATCCGGCACGTGACATCTAAACGTGACGAAAAATTACTTGTCATTCGGCCGCACAAATTAAGACTGCCGGAACCGGAACCAAATAATCGTCGACGCTTCTCGACATTTTTAATCTACGATCTACACGATTCCCGGCCGGGATTTGCATTCGTTAATTAAACTCCTGATCGATCGCTTTCGTTCAAGGTGACGTCGATCGCGCGACGGTGTCATTCACAGACTCGAAACTTAAAACGGAATCGCGTGCGGCCCGATCGAATTGAGTTCGATTTATCTCTCGGTTTTAAAAGGAAATCGGCAGAGGAGTGGATCGCCGCGCGTTGCGACGTACCGGAGGCATTCGATCGTTAAATTTTGCAAACACTCCTTGGAAAAATCGCGTTGGGAGGTAGAGCGATTCAAAGAAATACGGAACGGTCGACAAAAAGAGCAATAGCGAGCATACGTACAGACGTCCGGCAATCGGAAACCATTTTACAAATGTTCACGAGATCGATTAATGAAACGGCACTTAAAACAATTCAATTATAGTGTACCATTTATGAGAATTTGTCTCTGTGGAACGGTTCCTCGCGTCTCGAGCGTGCAACCATATTTTTTAGCTCTTTGCTCCTTTCGCATCTCTTAATTTTGATTAAATAGAGCACAGTGAGTATCGACACTTTTCCGTAAAACGCGTAATAGAATGGTAACGGCGCCGATCAGATACGATCGCGGAAATCGTTGTACGTGAACGACGAGCGGCGGACCGCGCCCGGTTATTATTTATAGTCAAAAGCCACGTTCGTCAACAATTGTCACTGCACTCGCCAGAGATTACGTGATAAAGAACGAAAAATATGAACATCGCTCCCCACCAAAGGAACCTTACTCGGAAAATGTTTTTCGTACCGGACAACATAATATTACATAATTGAATCCTTTCAAAGGTTCGGCTTCTTCTTCTTTCGTGATTGCGAATAATTATGCCGGTATTTATCGCCAACGAGTGGCATAGATAGCATAGTTCTTAGTAGCGATCGGCGTTACACATTATCGGGGGTATATGAATAACAGTCACCTAATTAAAAATGGTTTCTTAAGGAAAATGTGTATAATTGTTGAGTTTATCGCGAGCGCAATCGGTTGTCCGTTATTTTTTGTCCTTAACGCACGATATTGTAGTATAATGGCACCTTTCACCGCGGCAGTAGCCGCCGGCCGACGGTGATCGTGAAACGAGTCGCTATTGTTCAGATTCAATTCCAATTTCCGGATGAAAAGGTTCGTTGTGCGGGCGGACTGGCTCTCGGGGAATATTCGGTCGGCGACGAGCTCTGTTTGAAGATTGTAACAGCGGCACAGGCACCAGGGACGTCTCGGTTTTCTTATCTCATTATAGGTGCTCCGTACAAGCCGTGGTGCACCTTGAGCTATTAAGGTAACGAGCTGAACTGTCGACTGAAATATGTTTCCCAGAAGAATTTAGATACCGGATGCCCTCACCTCTTTTCTAACGCGCGCTTTATTGTCTTTTCGCAAACAATTTACATCTTCCGAGAAAGATGCGCGATTGCCGCAAAACTGAGCGCATTGTTCGAACTTTTAGTTGTAAATCCCGATCACCGATTACCGAGAAAAACCATCGTCTCACGAGAGATTAATAATAACATCCATATGAATTATTGTCGGCGCCTGGTTACGTGAAACGTGAATCGTGGGTGGGTTTGACGAGCAGGCACGATTTGGTGAAAGGTACCACCACCTGGAAAAGCGCGTCGCATCGGAATTGGTATGTTTTTTAATGAAAAGTCAGTTTAAGGAACGCGGGTGGAGGGACACGAAGGGTTCCGAGAGGAAGGATCGGTCGGTGAAAAAAATAGCGGCAGACCTCGAGACGGACGGCCCTGGAAGGGCGATTCGCTTAGCGCCGTTTTGCGAGAGGCGAGTTATACCGCGACTATAAATGCGAACGCGGCGGCGAAAATCGTCTCAGTCCCGAGTGCGAAAAAACCCACGACGGAACCCGTTCCCCCGGTGTGCGCGTACTCGCCGCCAGAACTCGGAAGCACGTGCGGCTGATCGACGCCCGCGATTTTTAACGCGGAAACCGAACGAGATCGCATCGATCTCTGTCGACGAACCGTGTGCATACCAGTTGGTGATCGTGACCGCGGATTCATAGATCGTTCTAGCCGTGGAATCATCCTTGCGCGGTAAAAGTGATCTACCGATCTCGCCGGGACATGAAAAGAACGCGTCCCGTTTTACTTCCTCGTCGCGAGTCAAACGGATTAACATGGGACGAGATCTAGAAAGGTAGAGGGAAAGATCGCAAGTACAATTCAAGGTTCGTATAGTTTCGGAAATTCGAAGATCATGATCTCTTCTAGAATCGTTGTACGAGATCGACGCGACACTGATTTATTTATTTATTTATTTATTAATTTCACGGGTCAGTAACCCTTTCAAAATACATATAAATGTTACATATTAATGATTTCGTTCGTAGACTAAATATTTTACACATCGTTTGTGCGGTTCACTGGTTTTCTCGAGCTGAGATCGAGATCTTTTATAGAAACGTTGTTCAAGATCAACAAGACTGATCGAAAACAAAACGATTGCGAAGCTCTCTAATAATAATTATTGACGACCGTTTCAATCTACTGCGAATCGAATCTAGCCGTTCAATCGGTTGCGCAATCTCAACCCTGTTACGCTGCCGTCTACGTTACCTGTCGCTCGATCTAGCTCTTGTAACTGGACATTTTATGGATTTACAAGCAACTGAATATACAAAGTATATAAACAATTCGTGTAAAAAAGACAATATTCTCTTGTATATATCAAAATCAGAGTGGAATATTTAAATCATAAAAGCAGCCGTTGTTTAAAACACATTTTTTAATCTGGTATCAGAAATATTTTATTCTGTACAAAAATCCGCAGTTTAGTTACGGAATATTTATTTCCGTGAATTCGATAGATTCTTCCACGGTCGCCGGCAGAAACGAAAATCTCGTTTATTTCAACAGTGCTTTCGTTGTTCGATCGCGTGGCAATTTTTATCGAATCGAACCGATACAACAGAAGGCTTCTTGTTGTAAAATCGTTAGTATAAAAAGAGATGGTACGCCTCGAGAGTTCGGCGAGCAATGATTTTTTTTATCCAAAGCATTTTTGTGGACTGTGGCGTGGCGAGTTATAGGCTTTCCTGATTGAACGGTGATCTCTGTAATTGCAGCGCGGCACGNAATATACAAAGTATATAAACAATTCGTGTAAAAAAGACAATATTCTCTTATATATATCAAAATCAGAGTGGAATATTTAAATCATAAAAGCAGCTGTTGTTTAAAACACATATTTTAATCTGGTATCAGAAATATTTTATTCTGTATAAAAATCCGCAGTTTAGTTACGGAATATTTATTTCCGTGAATTCGATAGATTCTTCCACGATCGCCGGCAGAAACGAAAATCTCGTTTATTTCAACAGTGCTTTCGTTGTTCGATCGCGTGGCAATTTCGATCAAATCGAACCGATACAACAGAAGGCTTCTTGTTGTAAAATCGTTAGTGTAAAAAGAGATGGTACGGCTCGAGAGTTCGGCGAGCAATGATTTTTTTTATCCAAAGCATTTTTGTGGACTGTGGCGTGGCGAGTTATAGGCTTTCCTGATTGAACGGTGATCTCTGTAATTGCAGCGCGGCACGATACCGGTCATAAGTTTTATGCAAGCGTCCTGCCTGGATCACAATACTTACGTCTCCTGGTCTTACGTGAATTGTTGCAAAAAAAGATCGAGAACTTTAGTAAACATTGAATAATCGGAAAGACTGGAGTCCACGTGTAATATTAATATTAGATTGACTTAGTCATTGAAGGAGACGTTGAAGTTTCGACGTCGGTAACGCGTCGCGCGAGTGATTTTTACAAATTTGCGGATTGTCTCGTCACGGTGTGTCAACCCTTTGATCGCGGAACGAGGGAACGTCGAAATTTAATAGCCGGGCAAATTCGTTAATGGGCAAATTGCGTGTATTCACGTGCGAACCTGTCACGAGACGGTCGCTATAGAAAATCACGCGTCTCGTGACTCATGAGACGCGCAGCATCTCTCGGGCCGCACCATTGTGTGCGGTTCCTAGCTCGTTACAGTTCACGTAAGGGCAAGTAATCGTTCTAAACGGCCGCTACTTATCCAATCTCTCCTTAAACCGAGAAACCAATTCCTCGACGAGTCGTTCGATATAGTTAAAAAAATATCCTTTGAGAAAAACGTTTCAAGAGCCTCTTCTCTTCGTTACAGATAGAAGTTAAATAGAAGCAAACGCAATGATCACGCGAGCGAAGCTTTGGTGGAAGCTGCTCAGCTCCGACCAGCACAAAGGTGTAAGTCAACTTCCGATCAATTTTATGAGATCACGTTCCTATTATATTCCCATATCGCCTTTGAAATTCTTCTGCTTTTGCAATCGCTTCTACGTGACTGGCGTTCATAGTTCTCAAAAACGTTCTTATCACAGATATCAGTCAGATAAGTAAAATCAGTATCGAAATCATCCCATCAGATTTAAAAGTACCAATAGTGTACAGTCCGGAGTAAACAGTGGTTGTTGGTCGTTCACCTTGATCATGAAGTTAAGAGAGTTGAAGTTGATCATCAGGATGAGCGTGGAAAGAAGACGAAGATTGTTCTCGTCGAAGGGAACGAACGCCGATGGCGCACGATGGAAAAGCGTAACGAACGATACACTTATAATTACTGCGATTCGATCCGTCGAGAACGTCTGTTTAGGTCTCTCCAAACGAGGCCAGCGAACGGAGAGCGACGAATCGGTCGTCCGTCCTTCCGTTCAGGGGGATCTCCCGATATTTCAAGACGTTCTCGATTTTTATAGACCGCCTCAAGCCAATCTCGTATCAAGAATCTAGCTCCTCGCGTCTTTGTAACCAGAGTTTCTCGTCCATTCCTATTGAAAATTCTTTCAATTCATTTTTGCTTCATTCCTCTGCACGCGAAATCGCACCCACTGTTCAGTCCGATGTCCCGTTTCATTCTCACAACATACAAATTCTCGTCCATTCTTCTTGAAGATCATTCGAATTCATTTTTTGTTGGCCTCTGTGCGTGCGAAATCATTTTGCTCAAGATTGAGTTCGAAATGCATCAGAGTCCGCTTGTAGATATTTGCCGGGCTGGCGGCACACTCTGGACAAATATCGGTCGGGCTCGGTCAAGGGTTCAGCGCGATTCTAGTCCCGAAATTATTGGAAACGGAGTTTGCGGATCAGTCCGAGACGTCGTGGATCGCGTCGCTGGGCGTCATCTCGAATCCCATAGGATCCGTGATAGCTGGACTGTGCGCGGAATTCTTTGGGAGGAGGTCGGCGATCGCGTTGGCCTGCGTGCCCCATGCCGCGGGCTGGCTGCTGATAGCGTTGGCGAAGAGCGTGCCCATGTTGTACGTGGGGAGGTTCGTCAGCGGAATCGGTATGGGCATGGCGAACGGCTTGTACCTCTACGTCAGCGAGGTATTTGATCGATCACTCTTCGGGGGTTCGTCCTCGGTGCCACAGAATCTGTGACAAGTATGAATTTTTCAGACTGCCGCGCCGAACCAAAGAGCCTGGCTGGGAAGTTGTGGACCAGTTCTGGTCTCGCTCGGTGTCCTGATGATTTACACGCTTGGCGCGGTGACCACGTGGGACCGGGCCGCTGCGATCAGCATCGGTCCTGCCATCCTCTCCTTAGCACTGACACGGTAATTGTCTTAATAGGAATTACAAAACGCGTAGAATTATGCAGAGCCACGAGCAGCAACGAATCTCTTCTCTTTAGCATGATTCCAGAAACTCCGGGATGGCTGATCGCGAGGGGGCGGAAGGAAGAGGCAAAAGAGTCTTTGCTGTGGTTGCGAGGTCCTGGCGCGAACACCGATAACGAGTACGCCGAGCTTTGCGCAACGAACGTGAAGAGGGAAGACGCGAAACAGAGTTTAGTGAAAGCTTTGCACAAGCCGAGCGTTTGGAAGCCCTTCCTGATCCTCCTTACGTTCTTCGCGTTTCAACAACTCTCCGGCATCTACATAATACTGTTCTACGCTGTGAACATTCTCAAAGACATCCATATAGACTTGAACGAATACTCGGCGAGCGTCGGGATCGGTGTCATCAGGCTGTTCGCATCGGTAGCAGGCGCGGGTCTCGCGAACAGTTTCGGGAGGAAAGTGTTGGCCTTCGTCAGCGGTGTAGGAATGGCGATATCCGCTGCCGGCGTCGCCCTTGCTCACAGGTGAATGTAGTTTCGCTCTTTGATCAGGACTCGACGACTTTAACTCGACGTAACTTTAACGCGATTGTCCGTGGTTCTCAGGTTCGAATTGCCGACGGTGGTGTGCCTGGCGTGCGTGGGAGGACACGTGGGTTCGTCCATGCTGGGGTATCTCACCCTCCCTTGGGTGATGACGTCCGAACTGTATCCTCTCAGGTTCAGGGGCCACTTGGGCGGCATCACCACGAGCTTGGCGCAGATGTTGACGTTCGCCACGATCAAGATGTACCCGGAGTTGGACCTGCTGGTAGGAATCGAGAGCACGATGTGGATATTCGCCGGCTCCGCCGTATTGGGCGCCGTGTTCGCCCTGACCATCCTCCCGGAGACCAGGGGTCGAAGTCTCGATCAGATAGAGAGCACGTTTTCCGGGAAGCCGGAGACCGGCGCTACTGATCAGACCTTGCCAACTACGGTTGTTGTTCAGGCGAAAAATATTACGCTTCAAAGGTTCGCCTCTATCTCGGAGGAGAAGCACAATACGACGTACGCGTACGACAACTTCTGTTTAGATTTGACCAACGATGACGCGAAGAAGATCGACAAGGACGAGAACGTGAGAAACGTGGCCAGGGATCACGATGCATCTCACGCAATTTCACTAGAACACGTTTGTTGTTAACGTTATACGTGATTTCCTTCGCCGACGATCAAGCGTCGATGTCTACCGAGTCCTCGCGTTGTGATATTTTATAGAATACCGAGGACACCGTATGTACATTTGTTGCATGTTATATATCGTCGTACTTGTGTGTGTGTGTCTGTGTCTTAGAGATGAAATGTTCACCAGTATTATAGACATTCCAGTGTGCCTATGGAAAATGTGTTCCGACAAACGAGATACAAAGTTGATTAGTACGCCAATAAAAAGTGATAGGTTTTTTTTAGGGTAGCAGTCATGTAACTTATTCGTTATGTAATGTATGGTGCAAGAGAGTATAAAGTTTAGATCGACGTTACCACTCGGACAAAGAACACAAACGTTTCCTATGAAAATGAATCTAGAAACAGTATGTGTACATGTGAATATTTATAATCGTATACGTGCGCGTGCATTGGATTATCGCCTCCGTAAGGAAATTGTAAATAGATAAATAGTTTTAATGTACAGCATTTGTGATACGACTATAAAACATTTTTATATCTGCATCACGTCTCGTAGTTCTCTCCGGATCGACGAGTGAAGGGAAAGACCAAAGCGATTATATAAAAATAAAACGTGGTATCGTTTACTGGTTACAAATATGATCACGTAATACAGAACGCGCGATATTGACGAGTCCTTAAAGTCGTCAGGACACTTACAGCTAACAGCTCCTCACAACACGCACACTATTGCATACATAATAAAAATATTTATAAATGTATGTACAATGCACATGTATATAATTTCATGTTCTCGTTCCGAAAATAATATCAATTTTCGTACGCATGATTTCGCGAATAATTGGCATACAAACACTGTATCGTCGGCGGCTACCTTTGCGTCCTAATTCTTCGTATTCCCGTCGTGTATCGCGCGCAACTGAACGTCAGTTCTAGAAAACGTTATGGCAAACCGGTATATACAATAAAAATTCGTCGCTCGATGTCCGCGGGATATGACGAGTGAAAATTCCTTCGATCGCTCTATAGTAGTAAATGCATCAGAGTTCAGCCGACGGCCCGGTTCTTCAATTGTTTCTCCGTCTTGTAGTAGCTAATGTATAGATGGGCAGCAATCGCCTTACGCTACGCCAGCCGCTTGCATTGGCGTAGCAAAATCATGTATGACGACGTAAAAGCGCGCGGGTATCGATACGTATGAAATTACGAATCATAAAGCGTATCGATTCAGCAAAACCTTCGAGCATATCGAAGAGCAAAACTCATTTATTATTGTGTCTTAATAAATAATAAATGTAATGTGTATGTGTGTGTCTTAATAAATACTACAGACTGGATATTTTCGGTGCATGTGTACTCGTATGGATATTTCGTTTCGATACATAGAAGAGAGCATTCACCCTCCTGACTCGAAAATCCCATAGAGCGAGTTTCGATATGCTCTTGTGGATTTAACGAGTAATATGGTTGAATGCCAGAATACATCATTTTATAATAATTTGTAATCTCCAGCACCCGAGGTAAGCCCATAAATTCCTTATAGGTACGGTCCTATTCTCGGTTATCGACATGCATCGATCGACGGTGATCAGCTGTGCGTACGCTGAAACCAGCCGCCGATGCTGATCGGTTTGCCTACGTGAGGCGCAAAATCGTCGAATTTTTAAATGTCAATAACTAATTAACGAAGCCTTAACCGCGATTTTTTCTCTCTTGATTTTCGTCTTATTTTGAGCTCTAGAACACGTCCTTAAAATTGTGCCCAGTAGTAGTGTTACACCCTGTATAGTTCTTTTTTTCATTTATATTACTGTAAGCTTAATTTCCATAAGAAGATTTTTTTATGTTCAACAATATTCAAATATCCTGCGTAAATCTGGTTCAGAACTTAATACGGCGGCTATTTGGAAGTGGCTGATCCGGAAGGATGCGCAAGAACACACCTCTTATATTTACATCATGAATGCAAGCGGCTGGCGTAGCGTAAGGCGATTGCTGCCCATCTATGCATTAGCTACTACAAGACGGAGAAACAATTGAAGAACCGGGCCGTCGGCTGAACTCTGAAATGCATAAATTACGGGAATCGCTAGGTAGCTCTTTTGTCACCGCGTTGTCTTTTATTTAATTACGTATCAAATTCGCTATACGCGAACGTTAATATTATGCCGCTTGTTGATCCGAAGCCACGGTCCGAAGGTAACAGTCAGTAGAAGGATTCCGTGTCTGAACCGTCCTATGAGCATACGTTTGTTCGTTGGATCGACGGTTCAAGTACACCTCCGACGTGTATTGGATCGATGGTTCGAGTATACCTCCAACGCCTGTAGAATCGAACGTTGCACCGTCTCGCACTTCTGTCCTATCGATGGTCAACGAACGTCGCAGAGCCGTGATGTAAAACGTGTAGAATAATCTTTCCTTAATCGACGCCTACGTACCGTGGGCAGAGAGAATGGTGGCCAGGCATCGTGCCACAGCTGGATTCGGGGCACAAGCTAACGCGGGCGTGAGTCCCTCCTCGTCGACGGCGACGACGCTCGCACCCAGTTGTAACAAGCGCCGAGTTACCTGTGTAAAAAGACGAAGTCCCGTAGTCTCTCAGCTTAGTAAAAAAAATTCTGTCGTCAGACTCGTTCGTTGTATCTTTACCGTGTCAAGACCGTTTCTCGCTGCCAAATGTAACGGAGTTCTTTGCTGATCGTTGGTCATGTTAATGATCGCGATACGTTCCTCTTGCTGGGTCGCAACGTCGTCGTTATCGTTACTGACAGCGTCGATCCAGTTCAGTAGCACCAAAGCAGCGTCGGGGTGACACCTCTCGCAGGCCAAATGAAGAGCCGTATTCTTATTGCAGTCGACGGCACGCACGTCGGCCTTCCACTCGAGCAACAATTCTATTCGTTTTGAAGAGAGTTAGTTTTCAATAGTGCGACGAACAAAGTACAACGATTCGAAGAGCAGGGCGTACCGATAGTGACCCACTGGCCTGTGACAGCGGCAGAGAGAAGCGGCGTTCTACCCGAATTGTCTGGGGTCTCGAGACCGGCTAACTCGGAACCGACGGAGCTCAATATCAGCCTCGCGCAATCCACGGACCCCGAACTGGCCGCAACGTGCAAAGGCAGTCGACCACCTGCGACGTCTTTCAACGCGGCGACCGTCTTCCCTCCGAATTTGTTGATTAACAGTTCCAAGCACTGCGCCGATCCCTGGTACACGGCGCAGTGAACGGCCGAAAACGGGTCACCTACCATCAGAGAAAAATGAATTTGCAACGAAGACGCGCGCGAACGACAGAATCGACGGAAGGGAGGAAGGAAGTGTACGCGTACCCTCCAACGAGTCGATCACGTTTTGTTCCAACAAGTACTCGACGCAATCCGCGTGGCCGTTGTAACAAGCCCAATGAAGAACAGTGCATCCTTGATGATCCTTTATAGCCGCGGCAGCGGGATCGTTATTGACCAGTAGGCATAAGGCTTTCACTCTAAAAGAAAGTTATATTCCATTCACAATAAGAACACTGGATCATCCCATAAATAATGCGAATATCTTTCCCTCTCGAAAACTATTAAGTAAATGAATTACGAGGTATACTTGCATTATTTGCGGGACGGTCTGATTTAATTGTCGAAAATAAAAGAGAAACCAACTTTCCACACGCGGCGGCCAAGTGCAACGGTGTCTTGCCGTATATATCCTGTATCGCGACTTGTGCGCCGTGCGAGATCAAGAAGTCTACCGGTTTAAACGTCTGACAGATCACGGCACGAAACAGCGGCGTGTGCTTGTTCATGTCCGGTAGATTGCAGTCCGCTTTGTGCTTCAAGAGCATCGAGACGCAGAGAACCTTGTTGTTCGCTGCAGCCAACATCAGAGGAGTACGCTGTTTCGAGTCGTAACAATTGACCACGTTCGGGTCCTCTGCGTTTCTCAGTAAAAGCGACAGACATTGTATGTGACCTCCCGCAGCCGCGCAGTGCACCGGTGTGCGTCTCGTAACGTAATCTTGAACCGACACGCGAACTCCGTCGTACTTTAATAAAACGTCGACGCATTCCTTGTGTCCTTTATAAGCGGCTAGGTCCAGTGGCGTTTTGCCGGTCTCGTCTCTCATGTCGTTGTTAGAAAATATGGTACAATATGGCATCAGTAAGCTTAAAATTTCGCTGTGCCCGTAGTAAGCCTGAAAATAAAATTATTATTAGTGTAAATATATTATTTTAATCGTTAGGGGATAGGATTGTAAAAAAATGTATAGAATACAGCGAGATGTAACGGTGTCAATGCGGGCAACGGTGGTTCTGGTTTTCCCGTTGCAGACATGGTCAGCTCTTCGGGTGGACAGACTTCTAACAGAGCTTTCAACGCTAATATATTTCCACCGGCCACCGCGTAATGAATGGTAGTGAAGTTCCGTTTATCGCGTAAACGAGGATTCGCTTTGTGCTTTAATAAATACTGAACGCACCTATGGAGACCGGACAGAGATTAAATGCGCGTGTTCGTACTGTAAAGTAGTGAACGAATTACGTACGAGGCATTGGTGTCCGTGGGTTTCGCCGCTGCGGCCAAGTGCAGAGGGGTCGCGCCGTCGATATCCTGCGCGTTGGCATCGCTCCCGAATCCGATCAACGTGAAGACGCAAAGATAGTGATCCTGACTAGCGGCGTAATGCAACGCCAGCCTGTTGTCGTTGTCAGTTAATCGGAAATTCGCGCCGTTGGATAACAATAGATCTAGACAGACGACCGATCCTTTGAACGCCGCGCAGTGCAACGGCGTCCAGCCACCGATATCTTTCGAATCTATGCGGCGACTGTCGACTTGCAACAACTTCCTACAAACCTACGAATTTTATACGCGAGATCATCGTGGAATTCGGAAAGGCGCGATCCACAGCGACAGAGGTTTACCTCGATATGGCCGGCCAAGCAACTGAGGTGCAACGGTGTGCGATGCTCCGTATTACGCGCTGCCGGAGAGGCGCCGTACTCCAACAACGTCGTCGTCAAGCACTCGTGGCCGAACCTGCGAGAAACGAGCGCGGCTTGAACGAATGTTGGAAATGATCGTCGCGTAAAATTCGTTACTTTAATTTACCAAGCCGCTACATGCAAAGAAGTATTGCCGTTCTTGTCCTCGATGTCTGGCGGCGCACCGGCGTCGAGTAAACTTTTCGACCGCGTGAACCTCCCGTGAATCGCGGACATGTACAAAGGCGTGCGTCCACCTTCCGACTGGACGTTTATTCTCACGCCGTTCTGTAAAAGTACTTCTAAACAGTCGACGCCGTGGGTACTGGCAGCCGCGAGATGCAACGGTGTTTGTTCCCGATAATTTACAGCCTCTGTCCGAAAGATTGTTTTCATTAATTCTGCGACACGCGTAAGAATAAGAAGCTGATCAAAGGTTTTCAAAAATCGCCTCACCAACGTTTGCGCCCTTGGCGATTAATTGAACAACGACGTCGGCATGGCCGTTCAGGCATGCGATGTGCAGAGCAGTATTTCCGTACACGTTTTTCGCTTCGATATCAGCTCCTGCGTTCATTAATATCTCCATACAATCTATGTTTCCCGAAGCTGCGGCCGCGTGCAGCGGAGTATACAAATCCCGATCCTTAATAAACAATATTCTATAGTGCGAGGAACAAAGATTCTCAGATCAGCAAAAGGACATTAGATTACTTTTACGTCCACGTCTGCTCCTTTATCAATAAGAGTCTGCACAATTATCTCGTGACCCATGTACGCTGCGAAATGTAAGGGTTTCCTGTCTTGTTTGTCAGACGCATTTATCACACAACCGACTTGAATTAAATATTCTACCATTTCCAAGTGTCCATTGTAGGTCGCATGATGTAAGCTCGTCCTACCCGCTCTGTAGACACACAGAATGGCTATTATAGGTAAGCCGTGAATAAAAATTGTAATTCAAGGGCACAAACCTGTCTGCTACATTAATCTTTGTTACGTGCGGAACTAATAACTCCACACATTTCATAGCATTATTCGCTGCAGCTACGTGTAAAGGCGTCTGCCAATTCCGATCCCTGCTATTGACTGCTTTGTGGCGTAACAAAACTTCTACTACATGGTGATTTCCCGAACAACAAGCCCTGTGCAACGGCGTTAACCAGTTTGTATCTTTAGCACTTGCGTTAGCCCCGCTTAAGAGCAAGGCTTCTACGATCGCTGGATCTCCTTTGTAGGCAGCTGCGTGCAGCAGAGATCTCTCTTCCTTGTCTTGCCAGCTCGCGTCTTCCTCTTTCGACAATAACGCTCGTACTTCGTAAACATCGCCGAAAAATATGGCTTGCAGCAGAGGGAACTGCAAATAAATTTAGATGCACCTCTCGCAACGTTCGTCGATGTCAGTTCCAACCGAGACGTTAAACAATGAAATTAATGTATTTCAAAAAAAATGATTAATATGCACAGTGACTATAACCTGTGACATCGTAGCCGAGAACAGGGAAACTGTTCAACAAAACGTGATGATTTAATGAAATGAAACAACGTACCGCATCACGCAAATCTTGAATATTCATGATTGACAAGTCTCCCTTTCGCTCCGATGAAATTCCCATTCTCTGTGAAATTGTTTATAAAAAAAGGGATGTAGATCCGCGAGAAATTAGCATTAGCATAGTGAACGGAAGTACGTAGGAGTATGATACAGAAACTGTAGTCGCCGCCGCGAGAGTCCATAACAGTCCATAACTGCGAGAAAGCTAGTTTTTGTTCGTTCTGCGCATCTTCATTCGTTTGTAAACTAATTGTAAATATGTCGAGTGATATCGACTGGTCTGATTTTTACGCGAAGCATAATTTATGGGTTAATAATTGACGTGGAAATTCGAATTCGAAGAGTTCTGGATTCACGAAGTAAAAAGAGATAATTTTCGTGACAAGTTACAGTCCCGATTTGGAATTTTAATTATATCAATCATATTCGTCATTATATCTTATTGAAACTTCGGGAACATTTAGATAGCCCCTTTTTGAACATGCCTCTAAATTTTTATCAAAATCGGTACGTCAAAAACCGAGATATTATCATTTTTTTCTAAATCTTCTCGTTCTGTCTAAATCGCTTAATTCGCTACTTCAACCGCTAGATGGTACCACAGGTTCTATGCCAGGCATTTTATTTCGTGGTAAATCTAAAACGCTTAGTTCGCCGCTTCAACCGCTAGATGGCGCCACACGTTCAAATGCTGTAGGGAGCCTCCCCTCCCGTCTTCCTTCGGCGCATCCTGTCCGCGCACACGGGGCAGCGTGCCGGACTCGCTTGGTCGAGCGGCCATTGGAGATCAGAGATCTGGCCTGAACGCCTTAGCCACAACACGTACATTGTATCGGGGCATAGCCCCTTGAATAAACTGACTGTTACTGTTACGGACCATCTAATTAATCCGTACCCTGAAATCCCGGTAAATATATCGACCAAACCACCAGGAGTGGAACGACGGGTGAAGGACGAAAAGGGATCCAGAACCAGCGAAGCAGCATAGTTATCAACCGAATCCCTACATAATTGGTGACCCCGACGTGATCCCGGCATCAAGGGATCACTGGACACTGGATTCTGGATTCTCGTCGAGCACGTGCACGCGCACGATTTTTCCTTGGACGGCCACGCGCAAATCCAACGCAACAACACTGTCGTGAAGACAGAGGATTCCCGGCGTCAACGCATCGGCGTTTCAATACTGTCGTGAAGACAGCGGATTCCCGGCATCAACGCATCGAGGATCATCGCACCGCAGGGATGATCGACAGCCTATCCTGAAAGGAATCATCCAGGTTCGGGACATCGTCGCAGTCAACGCAACGCATCGTGCCGACAACACGTTACAACGTGCGTGCGAGCGATAAATCGTCAACGACAAGGTAGGACAAATACCACGCTCATTTCGTCGTTACGAATCCGTCGTACGCGAACCAACGTCGTTGTTAAAAAAAAAAAAAGAAGAAAAAAAAGCGACACCGGTCGCCGCGTTCGAAACGACCGTTTGAAATCCGAGTGTTTACGCGTTCTTTTGCTTAGCAACGCGCGACCGTTACGACTACGTCATCGCGCCGAAGCAGGTCCGAACGCGTATAGAGACGACAGTGGTTGCCAAACGCGGGCTCTAGGAATAAGATTCTTGGAAGATATTACTTCGCGTCGAGCGGCAATATTAACGCGTAAATCCACAATTTCCTTTACTTCAATGAAGAATACTCGAATATAGAATTAGAATTAAGAATACATAGTATTTAAGAGTTCGTTTTATTGCGCTACAATTAAGCGCACGGAATTTCTTGATTCTTGTTCGTAAATAAGAAGCGAATTTCCTTATATTCACGCTCTCGTTCATGTCTACGCGATCGGGAAAACAATACTCCACCATGGACGATTCCGCGACTTTATTTGACGACGGTGACAAAACGGTCGTTGAAAATTTAGAAACGTCCGGTTCCACGAGCAACCCCATGCCGTGGCTAGCCATGATGAATAATTTACAGGACGAGCTAAGAGAATTACGTACGCGTATGCCTGTTTCGTCTCCGCCCTGTTCGGGCCATAGTAAAGACTCGGTGTCGAAATCGCCCCACGCCTCTGCCGGGGACGCAAACATCGATAAATTAATGGAAATAATACACCAACAAAAGGAACACATAGAGTCATTATCCGCGCAAATAGCGCATAATTTGTCGGTAAACCCGAAAAGTAATTCGTGCGGCGAGCAATGTTCACCCAAGCCAGACGCACCGCGTTTTACGCCGAAACTTCCCCCGTTCATCATGGATGATCCCGTTGTTTGGTTCATTCAAGTCGAAGCCATTCTAAAAACCGCGAACATTCATGATTCGGAAGCTCAGGCTAACATGATCTTAGGCGCATTGCCTTCCGAAGTCATTAGGGCGATTCGTGAATTAACCGACGACAAAACAATCGCTGACCCTTATGCCGCGTATAAAAAGCGATTGATAGACCTGTATTCGAAGTCCCGCGCGAAACAATTCCGCGAACTTCTCGACAGGAATTTTCGTCATTTCGAAAAACCTTCCATGCTACTACGTCACATTTGTGATTTGAGCAATGGTACATGCGAAGATGAACTCTTGCGTTCCATATTCCTAGAAAAACTTTCGCCGCAAGTACGTGCTCCTCTCCTTCCGTACAAAAACGCAACACTCACAGAGCTCGCGGAGAGTGCGGATGTAGTTTACGAAGGGTTAATGTCAACCCAAAGCACCGCGGCATTCACATGTATTCCAAAGGAAAATCGCGAAAACAGTCATACGGACACGCAGTCGGTCGCTGCTTTTCGCTCGGTCGAAATAAAGAAATCGTCCGGAAATTCAATCCAAGAGCTAATGGCATTAATGGAAAAACGGTTTTCCGAATTAAACCAACGATTGCGATTCCTCGAACGATCAAGCCGTTCGCGTTCAACCACGCGCAGTCAGTCGCAGGACCAAACGTCCAATTTATGCTATTACCATCGAAGATTCAATAATAACGCGCGATTATGCAAAGAACCCTGTGCAAGGCACAAAGAGTTTTTGGGAAACGGGCAAGCCGTGTCTGCGCGGGGACCGTAGCTGCGGCAAACGAGTCAAAACGTCTCCATATAAAAGATCCCCAATCAAACCTAATTTTTTTAATCGATACGGGAGCGGATATTTCCCTTCTCCCTCGCAATTCGTCCACGGACAAGACTATGACAGGATTAAAACTCCTCGCCGCGAATGACGCGGTAATCAACACATTCGGATTCCGTTCGATACTGATCCAGTTATGTCTCCCCGAAGCTCGACTCTGGCAATTCTGCATCGCAGATACCCCTTATCCCATAATCGGGGCAGATTTTCTTAACGAATTCGGTCTTGTCGTAGACATTAAGCACCAAAAATTGATCGACCCCGCGTCCAAACGTTTCGCGTTCGGCGATCTTCGAAGTACTCCCGTACACAGTATCAATATTTTAAAAATAACTCCCGAGGTTTCCAACCTTTTGCATTCGTTCCCCGAGATAACGTCGTCCGCGTTTAAACCTGCAAAGGACATCGGTGTTTTTCACCACATCACTACAACGGGCCCCCCTGTTGCGGAACCCGCACGTAGGCTAAATCCCGCCAAGCTAAAGGCGGTAAAACAAGAGTTCCAACGCCTTCGCGAATTAGGCATCTGCCAAGTATCGGATAGCCCCTGGGCCAGCCCTATCCACGTAGTCGAAAAGAAAGACGGTAGCTGGAGAATCTGCGGCGATTATCGCCGG
Source organism: Ceratina japonica (assembly GCA_019453355.1). Lineage (NCBI taxonomy): Eukaryota > Metazoa > Arthropoda > Insecta > Hymenoptera > Apidae > Ceratina > Ceratina japonica. Next base: position 80,563 of record SMSR01016011.1, on the reverse strand, counting down.
TTGAACGCGGTCACTGTTCCTGATCGTTACCCCGTCCCGCATATTCACGATTTTGCCGCGTTTTTGCGAAACCGCAAAGTTTTTTCTAAAATCGACTTAACTAAAGCGTACCACCAAATCCCGGTGGCTCCGGAGGACCAGCCCAAAACCGCGGTGATTACTCCGTTCGGATTATTCCAATTTTCCGTGATGACCTTTGGCCTTTGCAATGCGGGCCAAACCTTTCAAAGGTACATCGACCGAATTCTCGGCGATTTGGATTTCGTAGTCGCGTATATCGATGATATTTTGATCGCATCTTTCACGGCAGACGAGCATATCGATCATTTAAAAACCGTTTTCACGCGATTAAAGAATGCTCAGTTATCAATTAACACGAGCAAATGCGAGTTCATGTGCAATGAATTAACTTTTCTGGGACACGTTATCAACCACGAGGGTTGCCGTCCCACGCCCGAAAAGGTAAAAGCTATTGCGGATTTCCCCAAACCGCGTACCGTAGCAGATTTACGCCGATTCCTTGGCATGGCCAATTTTTATCGGAGAAACATAAAAAATGCAGCAACGCTGCAGGCTCCTTTGAACGCGTTCTTTACTACCTCTAAAAAGAACGACAAGACAGTAATCGCGTGGACCCCCGCGGCCGAAAAGGCTTTCGAAGACGTTAAGCGATCCATTATCGACACGGTCACTCTCTATCATCCCTCGATGGATGCGGAAACTCGGATCACAACAGACGCGTCTAGTCATGCTATCGGTGCGGTCCTCGAACAATTTTTAGACGGGGCTTGGCGCCCCCTTGCCTTTTTCTCTCGCAAACTCAGTCCGTCTCAAAAGAAATATAGTACATACGACCGCGAGCTAACCGCGGCTTATGAGGCCGTAAAATATTTTCGATACTTTGTCGAGGGCATTCCGTTTTCGATTCGTACGGATCACAAGCCACTCATGTACGCCTTCAAACAAAAAGCCGGCAAGGCATCCGATCGACAAGCTAGGCAGCTTTCTTTCATATCACAATTGACAACGTCAATTGAATACGTCCAAGGCGAGGAGAATGTTGTGGCTGATACGCTATCCCGTGCCGATGCATTGCGTCTTCCGGTCGAATTCTCCTTAGAGGAACTAGCGAGCGCGCAACGCGATGACGATGAGCTAAAAACCCTCAAGGCAAATCCCAACACACATTCCCTCGTCCTACGACGCATTGAATGGGGAACCACTCACACCGGAATCGAGTGTGAAATAAGTGGCGAAGCAATTCGTCCTTACATTCCGGCACCTCTGCGCCAACGAATTTTCCATTTCGTACATTCTCCCTCGCATCCCGGGGCTAAGGTCACTGACCGCCTCATTCGCCAGCGATACGTTTGGCCAAACATGCACCGGGACATTTCTCAATGGTGCAAATCATGTTTAGAATGCCAAACAAACAAAATCTCGCGACACGTTAAAACAACGCCAGCGCATTTCGTCGCCCCCGACGGTAGATTCGACCACGTCCACCTGGATATTATTGGTCCCCTACCTGAAAGCGAGTCATTCAAATACTGTCTCACCATGATTGACCGTTTTTCACGCTGGGTGGAGGCTACGCCCATTCGCGACATTCAGGCTCGCACCGTGACAAGAGCTTTTTACGATACATGGATCTCGCGGTACGGAACGCCTAAGATTTTGACTACCGACCAGGGCAAACAATTCGAATCAGAGATTTTCGCCTCCCTCCTCGAAGTTTGCGGATCGCACAGGATCCGCACAACCGCGTATCACCCTGCCGCAAACGGCATGATCGAGCGATGGCATCGGCCTTTAAAAACTGCCCTTATGTGCCATTTGCAAACAGGATGGACAAGATCTTTGTCCACCGTGCTTCTCGGATTACGTTCCCATATCCGTTTGGACACGAACGCATCCCCTGCAGAGTTCATTTTCGGCACTGTCCTTCGTTTACCAGGAGAATTTTTCCTACCAGAAGACATATCTATCAATCCCCGATATTTCGTCGACGAATTTCGCGAGGCAATGCGCGGAGTCAAACCTGTACCGGTTTCGCATCATCATAAATCGCGTGCTTTCGTCTTCAAAGATTTACACACATGCTCGCATGTCTTTCTTCGAGTTCGCACAACGAAAGAACCATTAGAATCACCGTATTCAGGCCCGCACAAAGTGCTTAAACGAATTAACGATAGAGACTATGAAATCGATGTAAACGGAAAATCAAAGGTTGTTACTATCGAGCATTTAAAACCCGCTTACGGTATTAGGGGCGCGGACGATTTCGAAACCGAGTCAAATCGTTCAACTAACGTTCCTAAACCTCCCGGTCCTGAAACGGATCAACCTGGTCCATCCGGTTTCAGAACCTATTCTAAAAAGGTAGCAACTAAAAAAGAGCGTGTCAATTGACGAATCAAGAAACTCCGTGCATATTATTGATTAAGCCGAGATATTAGAAATAAGAACAGAGATTATATTATATAAGTCAAAGTTTTTGTAAAAGCTTTATTCATAAGTGCAAGCGCAATGTCTATCCCAAAGATTTGTACTGTGATAGCATTATGAAACTACAATCCGTAGTAAATATCATACATTTGTGATACTCGTCGATGACGATCCGACCAATAACTTATGTCATAGAAATAAGTTTAGTTTGTAAAACTATATGTTTGTACACATCGCTACCGTTATGTTTTGTACGTGACATCCGTTCGATGCTCTCACTTAAGGGGGGAGTACTGTAGGGAGCCTCCCCTCCCGTCTTCCTTCGGCGCATCCTGTCCGCGCACACGGGGCAGCGTGCCGGACTCGCTTGGTCGAGCGGCCATTGGAGATCAGAGATCTGGCCTGAACGCCTTAGCCACAACACGTACATTGTATCGGGGCATAGCCCCTTGAATAAACTGACTGTTACTGTTACGGACCATCTAATTAATCCGTACCCTGAAATCCCGGTAAATATATCGACCAAACCACCAGGAGTGGAACGACGGGTGAAGGACGAAAAGGGATCCAGAACCAGCGAAGCAGCATAGTTATCAACCGAATCCCTACAATGCCAGACAAAACTAGACAATTTCGATAAAAGTGCAAATATCTCGGCTTCTATCGTACCGATTTTGACAAAAATTTAGAGGCATGTTCAAAAAGGGCCCGTCTAAATGTTCCCGAAGTTTCATTAAGATATGTTGACGAGTATGATTGATATAATTAAAATTCCAAATATATCTCGGTGTTTGACGTATCGACTTCTACAAAACTATAGAAACATATTCACAAAAGGCTGACTTGATCCAAATTCTATTACAGATCGGCAAACTTATTTGCAAGCTGTTAATTAGAATTAGTTTATAATGGATCATTGTACAAGTTGGATGAAGGAAAAGAGACGGCGTGATTTGGACGAGGAATTATTGAAGCAAGATAATTTGTTGAGCGTGATGCCAACGAAATTGAGATTCGTCTTCGACTACGAAAACTTTCAAATTCAAGAAAAGTCCATAAAAATTGCTAATTATTTCACGAGGCCATGTCCTGTCCAATTTTTACCATTAGAAGCGACTTATTTCAAAATTAAGAACATTACTCAGGTGATGGAACCTTTCGTAGTCGTAAAAAGATTCTAAAATAGAAATAAACCATTTTAGAGGGCAATGCTCACTCCTGGTTCCGTTTTTAAGCTAACCATCTCATTTATACCGAATGAAAATAGAGATTACAACGATGTCTTAAAAATACGCTATTTCGACTGTCGAGAGATAGAAATTAAAATCTTAGCCACGGTAACAACCAAGCTCTCTTTGCCTGCTACCGTCAATTTTGGAGACGTACCGCTCGGTCGATCGTGAGTGACGAGTCTATTAATCTAAACGCTCAGACGATTTTGTTCATCGCATTTTATTGTTAAAGGGTTCATTATAAAATTCCAATACGTTCTCACTCAGGGAAAGAATTTTCCTTCGCGGTTTCAGCGTCCAACACGAATTCGTGTATCGACATTTATCCACGATTAGGTGTATATACGCAGTCGATTTCGTTTATTATCTTTACATTTTATTTATTGTCAAAATAATGTGCTGCACGTTTTATTAATAATTTCTTAGGTCGCGTAAAACCGAAACAGGATCCGGTAGAAATTGCAGTGATCTATAGGCCACTTCGATACGTGAGCATGAACTTCCAAGTACGAATATTCATCTCCGATTTATGCAAAGCTCCGCACGTTATCAATTTTTACGCGTACACCCGACCGGGGCTGTTGCGGTAGGAAAGATAAGATCACAAGTAAAATTTCTCGAGGATCACATCGATAAATAAGATATACTATATACGTATAAATGTGTAGACAAGCATTGGACAACGTCGAGTCGGAAGAGAAACGCAGAACCCAACGAAGAAAGCAAATTATCCGGAAAGACGCATCGTCACTTTTCGTAGACAAAGAAAAATCGAAACCTTGTTCGAAAGAATCTCCCACGAGTTTCGAAAACACTCTGTTAAAACAATGTAGCCAGCTTCCCTTGCACAGCTTGCACGCTGTTAATTGTATTTTAAACGCGAGCCTGCGAAAATCGTACAGTGCTCACGAGTTAAAAGGTCGGACGTTAAAATATCTTTGGTAAAGAAGGACGTGTAAACAATTTTATTCGTTGGACAGGACCGTTAGGGGTGTTTCTGTCGAAAACCGTAGAGCAGAGAGCAGCGAAACAGAAGAAATTTTTAGTAAAAGCGGAAGAACGTTGTCGAGAGAACGAGCAAGCAAAGTTTCATCAAAAGCCGAGAGTAGATTACGGCACTGCCGACGAAGACGCGATTACTGAAATAAAACTGCGACGAGAACAGGCGTGGAACGATTACGCGAATGCGACGATGAATTCGGAGAGAGACGAACGAGAGCGAGTTGAGAAGTCGAGACAGAGGATACTGAGGGCTTCCCAAAAAGTACAGATGATATTTACGATATTTAATTGTGCGTTATCATCGTTTCAATTCTATTTATGTTTCCCCAGTATCCGACCACGGTTTCGGTATCCCGGAAGAGAGATCCACTTTTCCATTACTGCAAGATTCAGCTTTTCGTTCAAGCGGCCTACAAAGTCGTGCTCAGAAATCGTTTGCTGAACGCGCTCGTCGAGTTACGACATCTAAAATCCCAGTCGATAAACCTGATCGAGGGATCAATGGACGTCTGAAACATTCGTGCGAACTCGTCAGAATCTTTATTTTCTTTTTTCGACATGTAATTTAGCGTTAAAAACATTAAATTGTAAGAAAGTTAAAGTGTCGTTATTCCCTTGGCTTGATCATTACGGATGACGTCATTAGTATGAATCCCGCTAAAAAAGTTAGGAAAGTTCCCGCGTATCTTTTCTGTTGACATGACACGGAACTCGAAAGTGAAAAGTTCGTAATTACACGACGAAATGTGCCTAACAATCGTGTCTTTCCTTGATCTTATGTAAGAGGACGATGTTTCATTCAGCAAAACCGATTAGAATCGAATAGTTTCCTGTACTCTTCCGAGGGAATGCCGGCGTACCGATGGATTGGCGTTTGACTTTTAATTGCAATGGAAAAGTGAACTCGAACGATTGGGAAATAAACAGAAATGGTTTATTTCTACGCGG
>SMSR01016011.1:0-67740 GCA_019453355.1 Ceratina japonica | reverse complement strand
ACACGTATTGCCAATATTCATTTGAGAACCAATTGGTTGAGTTTGAAAGTTTGCTAGCAACCGTTATTAACGACCTAATTTACATCTCATTAAAAATATTTGAAACGGTAAATGCGTGTCTTCTCTGAGCACAAGATCTTCAAGCACGTTTCTTAACGCTTCTTTACGTTTTAGATGCCCTTGATACAAGTGCAACAGAGAACTCCGTACAATTGTACCTGTGTTCGCGAGTTGTGGCTCATGTTACAGATATTTATCGACAGTCTATGCGACAGAACGAAGTCGAAGGTATTGGAATAACATTTTCCTCGTGACAAACTCGACTAAAATATCAGTATGTTTGTAGAGTTTCTGGGAGTACGTGAATGAATGCCTCAACGGACTGTTGAACGGGAATCTATTCGACAATCGGAAAGATGCTGTGGCAATGTTTAAAAATTCGGAATTATTCTGCCTGTGGACGGTCTACCACCTTTCGCTCCTGTACGGGTACGACAACGACGGAGTGTATTTGGGATCTAAATGCGCGAGGGTACCTTGATTTTTGTTTCGCGTTTCAATTTCCCCCAGCGTTGACAATTATTCGTATTGTAATTGTATCGTTTAAAGATCAGGCCTAATTACGAACAACTAGAATGGATTTTGAAGGTGTACATCTCTAAAGGTGGAAAAGACGGCGAGCGAGACGAAATTGATCAGGAGTTACGAGTAATGATACCTTTATTAAATACTATAGTCATCAATTGGTGGCAGCCACGAGTCTCGATCGTTTCTCTCCTGTGGGACTGCTTTCATAAGAGATTAGACGAACCGTTCTTATTGCAAACTTTTGGTCCCTGGACGTTATCGGTCGAGAAGTAGGTGTATAAATAACGTGTATTCTACGACAAGTACTAAACAGATTTTTCGGACAGGAAAACTACTTTGGATATTCTCAGACAAGTGAGAGATAGAATTAACAACGCGGAGTGCGGCAAGGAATCGAGTTACGGAATATTTCTACGTTTGCTCGGTGAGTCTTTTGCTTTTAACCACAAGTTCGTTGTATTAGTGAACGATCAACTACGCTAATTCTAATGATACATCGTAGGATCTTTTTTACGCGTAAACTATAATAACGCTGACAAGAAACATTGGAATCAAATTAAAGGCCGCATCTACTCGAAGTTTTCCAAGAGTAAAGTTCAAGAGTTCTCGATGACTGGCTTGTACAATTTCATTTCGTTGTTCCTGACATTGGCCGTTACCGCTGATACCGCGAACGTCGTAAGTCCAAAGTATCATTGTTTATCGTACAAATCTTCCCCGATGAAATTAGTACGTGCCTCCTTTCCAGTGTTCGGTGATGTTAGATCTCCTACCACTGACGAAAGAATACAACAATGAGAATAGTAAAAAGTATGCCTTGATTTGGAAAGGGAAACTTGCCGTTCTCCTGCTGTACGCCGATCTTAAATTAAACTTGTCGACCATAGCACCTTCGTACGTAGACACGGTATGGTATACGATTTATCTTCGTCATACGCATCGTCGTGTATCCTTACTCTTCATTGCGCTTACAGGTAAATACTATATGCTGTCGCAAAGACGATACGTCTCACTTAATGATGAGTAGTTTCATCGATGTGTTTAATTCGATTTTGTCGTCGAGCACCATCGATTTGGGCGAACATTTGTTACTCGGCGGATGGATAGATCGATATCTAGTAGAATGTTCCACCAAGATCATTGGAACGTTGACAAAAGTGTTGGTAAACATTTTCGAAAGATGTACCAACCATAGCGCGGCGTCGAACGGCGCGGAGCAGATGCTGGACGCCTTGTGGCGTTACGTCGCGTCCAGAGTTAGACAACTCGTTTTTCACCCAGCTCTCACTACCGACAATTATCCAGACGTTTCGAAACTGGCGGTTTCGTTCACTTTGGAGGCGTTGAGGTGTCCAGCAACGGCAAAGAAGTACAAGCATTCGGCTATGTCGTTATTTCAGCATTTCGCGTCGTCGGTAATCGTCAAAGACGTGAGGTAATACAATTGGATCGTTCGAAGTATTATTAAATTGCATTACGCGAAACCTTCTTTGCAGAATCACGAGGCATTATCTAGTACTGATACTCAAACAAGAAGAGGCGGTGATCAATTTGAGAAAAGAAATAAGGAATTTTGATACAATTATTATTCAAGTTAGTAGACAGAACTCTGAATTTTCTGAGCGGCATAGTCAGCTTTAACGATGCAATTGTAGGCTTGGATAAAATGTTCCATCATCGGTCACGACACAAACGGGAACGAGATAAAGGTTCTAGAAGATTACATATTGAAATTGAACGAAATAATAGAAATTTTCGATACACCCGGTGACGTTCAAGAGTTCATGGACAGCAACGAGTCCATTTTAACGTTCATAATGTACTGCATGAAGAAACGAAGTACGAAAGTAAGCGTCGCACTACCACAAAGAAAGTGGATACAATTTGTACGCTCGTTATTAAAATTCTTCTCGTTAGAACGAACAAGAAAAACTTCAATATGACGCGAGGTGGAGGACGTACTTTAGTCATTTGGAGAAATGGATTCTCGCTCCGATCACAGAAGAAACTGTAGACTCGGAATTAGCTTTATGGATCTACAGATGTATCGGAACGTTGTTTCTTTGTACGTCCGTCATGATGTATTCGAAAGTGAGTACGTGCATGTTACGTCGATGTAACAAGTGAACTTTTCTAATGCCTCACTAATGCCACGTTTCCAGAACCAGCCGAATAACATCTACAGGACGTTGTTGAATAAAACGATATTGTCAGTGGAACGTCCTTACTTGAAGAATTTGGCGAAGAAAACGTTTTCTATGATAATCTTGGGGATGGAGCCGCTCAACGTTAAAAGCGACATATCGCTTCAAGTATTGATGCGTGATCTTTTCGATCAGTACATGCCGCTGCTAGCAACGCAGACCATTAATTCGAGTACTTACAAAGTGTCCGACTCGTTGTTAAAATGTTTCAAAGACGCGGAAGCGGACTTTGCACGATTGATCTTCGAGATATTGACATCGAACTTTTTCACTGTATCAGCCGACAATATGATGCATAAACATTCTTATTTAGTACGTTTTCTAACATTTGTTTCGTAACGACTGGAGGTCCATTGCAACCGCTCGTGTGATTTTTTAATTACAGGTAATGGTGATTTTGCAAAACTTGCTGAAGGGCGACAAGAACTATGCGCGTAACGTAATAGAATGCATTATTTCGATTTGTACGCCGTCCGTTATAGGATGTTATATAAAAGTTCATGATCGTCATCCTCACAGACAGCAGACCGTCGATTTCATAGATAATATCATTCAAAACTCGTATTACAAAGAAGACGATTCTTTACGGCAAGTATCAAGTTGATCAAAATTCAATTGTTACTTACGAAATGAAACTTTATAGAATCAATGATCGCAGGAATAAGTTTTGCGGCGTCTTGTCTAATTACCTCTCGAGGGCGTTGATCGTGAATCAGCTCGGCACTTTTGAACTCTTACGTTCGATTTTGCCGGCAGCGATCGACGTAGTGCGATCTTTGTCGCCACAGTTCGAGCGTACCTTGAACGATTTGGAAAAGAATCGTCGTCCTAACGCGGCATCTTTTAGGTGAGGGCATCGCGAGGAACACAACCAGTTTCGCACGCTCGACATTCATGGTCCTCGTCTTTGGTTTCAGATATTCCTGGAATCAGCTTCAAACTGTCATGAGAAACGGTACGAAGGATAAGTGGTAAATTAAAAAATTTTATTAATAAATATTCAATAATGCCGTGACGACACCTTTCCATGCTACAAATCGATTACATGTAAATTGCAGAAACGGATGACTGTAACGTAATTGCGTGTAATTAGCACTTATAAATTAACGATGTTTAAAAAAACACAATACATGATTCTAAAACCAGAATTCAACAAGTGTGTGTCAATCTAAAATACAAATATATCGTGTACCGACCGTTGAACCGCGGGCTGGGCCCAGTCAAGAAAAAATTCATACTTTATAAAATTCGTAAAAAAAAGAACAAAAGCTTCCTGTTTATTTTCGATGCGAATGTCTCGAACGATGATGTTTCATTGTAGTAGTCGTACTACCGATTGGCGATCGTCATCCAATTAGTTCGAAACGGGACACGGCTTTGCTCACGGCATTTCTCAACGACAGTTCGGCGTTGCTGTTCAACAACGATTCTAATCTTTCCACGTAACTATCTATATTCTGTAAAGTTGCACCCTCGTTCGTTCCTGAAGACGAACAACAGCACGATGTACACTTGTATACGATTAAAAAACGGTCGTCGTGATGAATCGTACCTGGCAGAGCTACTGTGGCGAAGCAGCCGGCTAGCTGAGAACGAAGCGAATCCAAATGACGCTGTAAGGCCTGATTTGTTGTACGTTGTTGGTTCGTTTCGGACTCCAAGCGATTGACGGCCGCGTGCAGACTGTCCACGTGCCGTTGAAGCACCGCGTTTTGTGCCTCGTAGTCCGAAGTAGCTTTCCTCAGTTGTCTCAACTCCGTCTCGCACGCTGCGCGCGTAAAAAGACTATGTAAATAATTACGTATCAACCAAGTTCCTACGAGATATTGTATTTACGCGCGTGTACCTTTGTTGTGATCCAAAAATTCCTCTGTAAAAATAGGTATATCGAAACCCGTAAAGTCGTTATCTTTGTCCTGTTGAATGTCCTGAAAAAAAAATTAGAGTTTAACGAAAAGGCAGTTACGGTAGGTCGACATAGATATTGTTGGTATCGAATCATACATTTTGTTCGGAACTTATGTCAGTCCCGTTTCTTTCCTTCTTAGTTTCTTGCAGTTTCTCGGAGGATTGTTTCTCGCTGAACAGTCTGTACGCTTCCGTCTGTTTGTAATCGCTGAACTCGCGATTGTAACGTTCCTTGTCCTGCTCGGCTGCGTCTAAATACTGCTGTTTCTGATCCGCGGGCAGATTACTCCATTCCGACGCGAGCAGTTTTGTGATCTCGGCGAACGAGAGGGTCGGATTGTCGCTTCGTACTTTTTCCCTCCGATCGTTTAGAAACCTGTTACAGGTCGTCGTTAGTCAGGGTATTAGATGTGTCATTTGTCATTGAGCGAACCGTAACTTTGTCTGTTCTCACCTGAAGTAACCGGTCAATGGTTGTTTAGGGGCAGTGGCATCTCTGGGAGCTTTTTTCCTCTTCTTAGCTCTACTCGTCGTGATACTGGTATTGCTCACAACTACGGGAATCGCGTTGCTCTTTTTGACTCCGTTGTCGCACACGGAATCCGGCGTTTTGTCTTCGATGCTCGCCGGTGATTTGTCTAACAAGTACGCGTATCATTTTTAACGAGAGATGCAAGGCCTCTGGCTCCTGGTCTGGTAGCTGGCTGGCATTTTCAATTCACCAAGAGCAAGAAAGCTAAGATTTTTTTCTACAGTTCATTTAATATCGCTGTTAAACGAAGCGACCGTCGGCTCGCGCAATTGCGGTAGGTGCCCCATACATTTTTGTATACATTGTTATAAATAAGATCGTTAAATAATTAGGTATTATGAAAGAAAAGCAGCTGATGCGGTGAGACAGACTCTGTGCGCATAGATGGACTGTACATCGACGAAAATTAATAGACGTCGGAAACTAAGAAAGCTGAAACTTCGTACTTACTTCTACTTAAATCTTACAGAAAACATCGAGAGCACTTGGTGTTTACTGGGCCACCGCTGTTATGCAAGCCAACGGTCACTTCGTTTAATAGCGATACCAAGTGAACTATAGGGAAAAATCTCAGCTTTCTTGAAACAATTCGCTCAAAATGCCAGCCAGCCAGCTCTCGGACTATAGGATTAGTACGAACGAGAGAGCATACTTGCGTGTTCCTCTGTTTCTCCGTTATAAGCGGCCTGTTCGGACCCACCATTACTTTCGGGCATATCGTTTACTGGCGTACTCTCACTCGTCATTTTCGGCGATACACTGTTTCCAATTCCGTTCTAATGTTTTTCTACTTGTGTTCCTCGCAAAAGAACCTCGCGTCTCATGATCCTATCGTCTCGTACGATACAAATTCAAGAAAATTCGACTAAACACATTTCGCACGGTAAACTCGACGATCGTACAAAGTCTCGCTGTGTAATTGATCTATTTCTTTGAAAACTTAATACGTGGAAATTCTTTTAATTAACGAGATAATTTGGTAGGTTAAACGATGAGAATGCCAACGAGTGTCTAGAGCAAACGAACTGATGGGAAGCGCACTGCAACAAACTCCAATTGGTCCTAGATCCGTTATTTACATCGTTTAATAAACGTCAACGATCCCGTAAGGAAAAAAACGGAATATCGGTAAAAGTACATGGTCACAAAACTTGGTTGGCGTAAACACTAAAGCCAAATTTTCATCGGAGGTGTTTCGACGACGCTCGTTCGAAAACCGACGATTTTGGCGGCGAGTGTCTAACAAATGTTTATAGTCTCTGACAGTGTGCAACAAAGTGCCGCGAAACACGCTCGAACGGTCACGTGAAGGCGCTAACTTAAATTGTTGTTAAACAATACACACGTGCTCGACAGCGTTCAATACTCGTTTCATTTTGTTACGAACCGTGTCGACTGTGAATTCAATGTAGAAGAAGCAGGAGACGGCATGGAAATCCACGAGAGTTCGATGGTTCTACAAACCAGCAGGTAGATCATCGTTTCGACCGGCACTTTGAAACGAGTAAATTTCGCTCTTTAAAACGACTAAAGATATATTTTTAGCAACGTGACGGTGGCTGATTCGGTATGGAAATTCATCAACAATCCTGTGATCGCGATACTGCCCGACTTGAACAATCCGACGGCCAAGCAAATGCTGTCGTCGTTGTTGGAGTCTATACTCAAGGGTTCGGCCACTCTGACCACGATTCTAGTCCCACCGTTCAGCAACGGGACGGAAAACGAAACGCTGAGACGTCGATACAGCGGTAATTAATTTCATCGACGAGTCAGGTCGATCGAACCACCGCGAATGAAACGAGACTTGATTTTGATTGCAGCGTTTACCACGTGGTTGTTCGGAGCTATGTTTTATATAATAGGGAATCCTCTGAGCGACGAGATTTTGAACAACAGTATAGAGATCCAAGCTTGTATGCTCAGGATATTGTCTAGGCACCATGTTACGATGTTCAATACAATCAGCGACGATTACATGAATCTCCTTCGTGGTACGTATTTAGACCAACAACGTTTTCGGCTGAACCAGCTCCGACAATCTAGCATAATTTTTAATTACAGAACTAACAGAATTCTATAGAGTCAGTGCGAACGACGAGACTATTACGTTGACCAGGTTCAACACAGAAAGAGATATTATAGAGAATTTGGTTCTTCAAGCATATCCACTTGCTGTAAAACATCCCAACGTACCGTCTGTACAAACTTCTATTCTCAAAGTAATATACCTTCGTTTTATCTTTGCGTTTTGCACATACAATCTTTACTTAAATTCTTGCGTCGTAGATCGTGAAGAAGACCGACGTTTCTGCTTGGGACAAACAAATGCTTTACGAAACGATATCGAGAGTTATGACCGTGTCAGTTCCAAGCGTAAAGTCGGTAGTATTGGATCTCTCTGTGACGATAATCGAATCTTCATTGTACAGCAAACAGGTGAGGTAATCATGGCATGATCGTTAAAAGATTTCAGTTACCGTCGATAATGAAAATTGAATTCTTTTAAGGAAGTCGAAAGTTTGGTACTCTATGCCATCGATACCGTTAAAGCACTTCCGACGTGGACGAATTTAGGTATAATATCAGAGACGGAATTGAATCGATTTCTGTGCACGTTCGTTCAGTTCGTCGCATCGTGTCCGCTGTCTCAGAGCAGCGTCGAACTGTGCTTCGAAATCATTGATTTTACTGTCAACGAAGTCAAACGTTAGTCGACGATACACGAATGCTTTTAATCAATCTCTTCGCTACGAGACATACATATTACAGAAATTGTATTTAGGTCGCGATACGAATTTTGACGAGCTGGATACAATAAAGAGGACAGTGTGCAACAAAATTCGACGATATTTCACCTCGGAACCAAGAACTTGTGCTACGGACGAGACGAAACGATTCATTTCGTATTCCGGTTTCTGTCCGGTATGTAGAAAGCAGTTCAAGAATACGACTTCTACCTCACTTTGTTACATTAACACCGTTACAGGAGTTGATTACCATATACGCGCACTCTCTTATCGACGTCGCGCGGACGGTCAACGCGGACGTATACGATTCCTGGGATCTAATGAAAAGCGAATTGATGATTGCGTCACAGGAGGGGAAGTTTGAAACGTGTATGCACATTTTAAAGGCCTCGCGTACTTTGCAATGTTCCTTGAAAGAATTGCGTATGCGAGCGATCTTGTACCAGTCCGAACTGGACGTCGTGCTGAAGACGACGTTGGAGAAGTTAAATTCTGGGCAACGTGNACACTTTGTTACATTAACACCGTTACAGGAGTTGATTACCATATACGCACACTCTCTTATCGACGTCGCGCGCACGGTCAACGCGGACGTATACGATTCTTGGGATCTAATGAAAAGCGAATTGATGATTGCGTCACAGGAGGGGAAGTTTGAAACGTGTATGCACATTTTAAAGGCCTCGCGTACTTTGCAATGTTCCTTGAAAGAATTGCGTATGCGAGCGATCTTGTACCAGTCCGAACTGGACGTCGTGCTGAAGACGACGTTGGAGAAGTTAAATTCTGGGCAACGTGAGGACAAAAACGTAATTTTCGAAATTTTGATTCACTTGATGGCTCACGACGAATCGGACAAAGACCTCCTTCAGAAGATACTGACGTTACCACTTAATCCAGTCAATGATATTCCTGCAGATGTAATTAATGATTCTGCGAAAGAAATTGCCGTGTCTCTCGATACGGACGTGATATTGAAATGCGTCAAAGTTTTATGCGAATTCGGTAAGGGAGTAGAACTGTTACAGTCTCTGAACACGTGTATTCGAACGCGTCGAATCGAGCTCGCAGTAGGAGTCGTGGAGTGAGTAAATTGCATTCGAAGTTCACGCTTGACCTACGACTTAAATCACATATTTGCCGTTATAGGAATAGTNCTTCGAACGCGTCGAATCGAGCTCGCAGTAGGAGTCGTGGAGTGAGTAAATTGCATTCGAAGCTCACGCTTGACCTACGACTTAAATCACATATTTGCCGTTATAGGAATAGTTTACTACTCTTGAAAAATGGAGAATTGAAGGACGTCTCAAAGTACGTGTTGGAACCGGCGTTGCAAATGGACAAGTGCGAAGTTCACGAAGCGCTCGTGATCGTTTTGAGTAAAATAAGTTGCTACTTGTCGGGGTACGCGGATCTCGTGAGGTAAATATCTTCCACGCGTCACTCATTCTGTCCAGAGAAAAGAATTAATTAAATAATAATAATTGGGAACAGGGAATCGGATGATACAAAGTGGACGGTGCAGTGCAGACGTTGTACGAACGTTTCCGAGGGCAACCTTCCTGCTTACGTTTCAGGGGAGTACGACGGCGTCCTTAATTTCTATTTTACTCTATTGTCTTCGCCCCTTCCTTCAGTACGTTTACACGTGTCCGAGAATATTCTTGCATTCTCGAACCACGTTACATCGTTTAACAATAACGACGTAGCAAAGATGTGGCTGCCTTACGTGGAAGACGAGGATCCTAAAGTTCGTTCAAACATTTCTATGGCGATCAAAGGGTTGCTGTTGAATAAAATAAACATCGAATCAAAATCCAGCGTAGCGTCTGTCGAACACGACGTACCTATCGGTTTAGAAGAATTCGCTGAACTGTGTATCGGTACTGTGGCAGGCGCGCTCGTAAAAGCTTTGACAAATTCGAATCACTCCCTACACAAGACCGTACTCGTGACCGCGAGGAATTGTGCGAGGTGCGCGTAAGTCCGCTGCACTCGACTACGTCCGACGCTCGTCGACTCCTAAACTCCGCTTCGTTTACAGCGCTCAACTGCAGATTATGGAAAGACGAATTTTAAATATATTCTTCATATCTATATTACACGGGGCATCGTCCTTGGCAGCTATAGCGTACGCGACCGTCACCTACCACGACATCGCCAAGTCTTTAAACGTCACTCCGAAAGTCTTGTACGTTCGGTACAAGAAAAATTTTCTCAAGGTATGTACAATGTGTCTTCAAAGAGAATCTGTAAAAAATCCCAGACGAATACCGACGTTCCTCTTTATTTCAGTTGATAATNTTAAACGTCACTCCGAAAGTCTTGTACGTTCGGTACAAGAAAAATTTTCTCAAGGTATGTACAATGTGTCTTCAAAGAGAATCTGTAAAAAATCCCAGACGAATACCGACGTTCCTCTTTATTTCAGTTGATAATGCATTACGCCGTTCACAATTTTATATATTACTCTTACAACATGGCAACGTCCGTGCATCGACTCGCGAAATGTATCGGTTTCGAGGGATCGCGACAATTACTTCGGAGAGACGGGCATTACGCAGTTTGCTTCCTGCTCCCCTCCGTCATTGAACTACCGACGACGAAGAGCTTGCTGCGCGACATAGCCGACTTGATCTACATGGACGAGAAGCAAATGTTTATAGAATACTTCCCGTACGTATACAGTTACGCTTACTTGAACTTGCCTCTCGCGGCCAGCAACGAGTGCTTAAGACTGGTCGCGAGGAGCACGGGGTTGAGCTTATCGGTCTTGACGCGACAATCGTTCATGGGCATATTCGAAGAACTGATGTTGAACTTCCACGAGTCTCCGGAGATGGTAGTTGGATTGTTAAAGATTATATCGGAGTACGACGGCAGCCTGGAGAAGAATTATATCGCTCAGAAAGGAATCAAGTCGTACATAAATTTGCGTTTACACGGCATACTGGTCAATTTCGACATCAAGCTCGGATTGAAGTCGGACGAAGACACTCAGCAGTCGGCGCTCCACTCGTTGTCCGAACTGATGCGATTCATGGGCGCGCAATACTTGACGCCTCTGAGGTATAAGATCCTAGCCACGTTGCGGACCGCGCTCGGATTCAAGAGAGCGGGATTCGGACCTCTCGTATGCGACGCGTGGAACGCGTTCGTTCACAACGTAGCCGTGAGAGAACTCGGTCCGCTGCTACCGACGATATTCGTTTCGTTAACGCCGTTGTTGACCGTACACCGTGAGAAAATAATTGCCATGCTAAAGTTTTTGATCACCGAATGCCACGAAGTATGTCCGGATCACATCGCTGAATTGTTCTTCGTAGAGGACGTCGAACTTCCCGACGAGATCTCGAACGTGATCAAAGCACAGATCTTGCAAAGCAGACCCGTAGGCTTTGAGCCAAACTTGAATCTATGGCTGAAACGTATAGTCCACGAAACGGACGAGGTGAGAGTCAAAGCTTTGGTGCACACGCAGAGGTTTCTGGCAGAGAATCGTGGCCGGTTGAACGAAATGATTTTGAGCGAAACGAACGTTCATCCGATGATCGTCGAACTGTTGCACACTTTGTTGAGTGGCTGCCAGCACAAGGATGAGTCCGTTCGTTTGTTGTACGGCGAGTGTTTGGGAGAGTTGGGCGCCATCGAGCCGAGCCTGCTGCCTCGCCAGATTATTTCCAGGGACGACAGTAAATTTATCGCCAACATGAACGACGAGTTCGGCTGTGCCATGCTCGTCGAGTGCACGAGAGCGTTTCAAATGCAGAAGAGCAGTCGGAGCATGGACTGTTTCTCGCTGGCGATCCAGGAGATCTTAAAGGCGTACGACGTCTCGCCGCAGGGCAGGAATTCAGATCTGTGGGACGGTCTGCCCGCGACCATGAAACCGATCATTACTCCGTTCTTGACTTCGCATTACAAATGCGCGACTGTGAGCGACGATAATAAAGCGTTTCCCCATCCGATCTACGGTTCCGAGGACGGTTCTTCGGCGGAGAGTTGGGCTTACAACTGGCTTTGCAGCATGTTCAAGGGCGTAAAAGACGCGACTCTCAATACCGCGTTGCACGCGTGTAAACTGGCGCTCAAGCGAGACATGAAGATATTAACGTTCTGTTTACCCCACGTCGTGACGTACGTCGTAACGAACGGGACTAAAGAGGAATCGGCGAGAATACGGGAAGAGATGTTGACGATCATCGATCCGAGGAAGAAGCCGACGCTCGATCCGGAATTGTCGCGGCACAGGCCGCTCAGGCATACGAACAGAGTAAAAGTAGATGACACGAGAATTTCGGAAGAAACGAGGCGCGTGCGTTGCGCTCAAGTACGTATACTTAGTAGTAATGATCCGAATAAAAATCTTGTCGTTCGATCGATACGATTGTCTTTTATAATAATTTTCGAATAGATCGTATTTTCGGTGCTAGATCATTTACAAAGGTGGCTTTGGGAGCAGCGGTTGACCCGAAACAACAAATACGAAGCGCTGAAAAGTGAGTCCGCGGCTCAAGTCCGCGTTACCGCAAAGCGACAGAATAATTGTTTTGTATTTATCCAGATTTTTGCAAATCGCTGAACGCGTTGGCAGTGGCCGAAGGGTGTTATCAATCCCGAGAATATTACAGAGCACTGATGTACTTGGAGCAACACATGTCTTCTTCTAATAAAGGACTGTCGGAAGCGCTGGAAGGCAATCTGCTCGCTGTAAGTTCAACGTTAACGCAATGGTAGCGAACGCAGTTGACGAATTATTGTGTCGGTCGTAGAATATATACGCCCAGTTGGACGAGCCCGACGCTATATCCGGTATACTGGTCACGCAGGATCACACGCCTACGATACAGCAATTAATTTTAGCTCACGAAGTCAATGGACAACTGCAGGTACAACTACATTCTTGCCAATATCCGCTCGATATAAACGACGTTCGTGGAACGTTTAGGACGCAGCTACTTGTTACGAAAGATTGGCTCAAAAGGAAATGTTGAACGACGCATATTTGCAAGGGATGATCCAGTGCTACTTGCGACTCGATCAGCCTTTCGTGGCGAAACACATCGCCGACGGATTTCTGTGCAGCAGACCGGAGCTAGAACCGCTGATGACGGAACACGAGCCGTTTTGGAATTTAGCCGATTTCAGCAGGATCGACGACGGCTCGCATAAAAACATAAAGCACGTGCTGCTCGAAGATCTGAAGAGAGGCGTTAAACCGGACTTGTCGGGCATAAAAAAGAATTTGGTCTCGCTGTTGGGAGACGCGTCGCGTCCAGGAGCCTACCAACAGAGCTACTCGTACATCACGAAGTAAGATTCGCGCACTCGAATCGTTGTACGCGTACCACCACGTGATCCTTATTTACATTTTATTGAATCGAACAGGCTGCACATACTAAACGAATTCGACAAGGCGGTCGCTAGTATGTTGACTAACGCGGAGCAACTGCCGACGATATTCGAGGAATGGGAGACGCGCGGCCAGCTCGTTCGTGCCTCGCGCGGAGTCGAATTCGTGTTGAGTATGCGCAGGTCTACGTTGGATTTAGCCCTCCGGTTACAAAGAGAGAGTCAAAACACGGAAAATGCGATACTCAAACAAGAAATCGGCAAGATTTGGCTAAAGAGTGCCAAGATAGCAAGGAAGTACGTAGTGCTTTACGCGATTTATTCGATCGTTTTCACTGCTTAGTTCTACGTTTTTCCAGGAGTGGATTATATCAGCAAGCGTACATGTACATCTTGTCGGCCAGCGATATATGTTCGCCGCAACAGCTTTACATAGAACAAGCTCAACTGTACTGGCAAAAGGGTTGCCAGGAGGATGCTTTGATAACGCTGAAGCGGTGCTTCTCCAAGTGCTTTCAACCAGCTAGGTTCTACAAAAGTTTACCGACGGGCGAACACTTGGAAGAGAGGAGGCAATGCGCAAAGGTTCGCGTCCAATATCCGTTACCGTCTGTGTGATACTTTGTCTAACGATACCANATTTACCGACGGGCGAACTCTTGGAAGAGAGGAGGCAATGCGCAAAGGTCCGCGTCCAATATCCGTTACCGTCTGTGTGATACTTTGTCTAACGATACCAATTTATTTCAGGCGAAATTGTTGTACGCGAAATATAACGACGAGATGTTGAACGTAGATACCGACGCTAATATATTTAATTACAAAGAAGCTATCGAAGTATGGAGGGAATGGGAGAAGAGTTTACTGTTTTGCGCGCAATATTATGAATCCGTTATAGACAGAATGTCCGACGAAGAAAAAGACACGAGGGGACGGTAGGCACAAGTCGAATTATATCTCAAACAGAAAATAATTAATAAGTAATGATATTTAGAGATATACAAGTGCACACTATGAATTACTACGGGAAGTCGCTTCAGTACGGTTGCAAGTACGTTCATCAGTCTATGCCGAGGATGTTGACCATCTGGTTGGACTTTGCTTCTCGCGCGTCGCTGGCGTGTATACCTACTAAAAGCGGGCCTACCCAGGAACAGAAATCCCGACAAGACGCGTTATTGAAAATGACCAAGATAATGGGTGAGCTCTGAACCGAGCTCGTTCGACGAAAGTGTGCGTAAAACTTTTCAGTTTAACATCGATTCTCTTCTCGCAGAGGTGTATCAAGAAAGACTACCGATATTCATATGGTTGACCGCGTTCAGCCAGCTCGTGTCCAGAATATGCCATCCGTCCGTCGAAGTGCAAAAGACCATTTGTAACTTGCTGGTAAAACTGATCGACGCGTATCCTCAACACAGTCTGTGGATGATGGCTTCGGTCATCAACGTAAGTGTCTTCGAATACCGGTCGTCGAACGATACGTAAAACTCGTATTGACGGACAGTGTTCTTCCGCAGTCGTCGAATCCCGCGCGTCAAAGACGATGCCAAGAGATCCTCGGCAACCCGAAACTCGACGGAAAATCAGAAATTACGAAACTGGTCTCGAACTTTCACAAATTGTGGCAGCGACTAATCGTGTTATCGAACAAGGCTATTCCAGACGTGAGCCAAGTAAATTTCGTTCATTCGACATCCTTTATATTTGCCAATTTTTTTTTATCTAGGGCGTTACGAATACCTCGGTGGACGTTTTGTCGAAAAATCTTCATCATCTGCTCTCGAACAGGGACTTGAGAATAATGATACCGACGACGAAGTTCAGACAATTACACCTTCCGTCGAAGGGCATGTCGCTGGAGGATCATAATCCATTTTCCTCGTGAGTAAGAGCATCATCGTTTGCGAAGTATATTTAACAAAGATAATGCGATAATCCCTTCTGCCTCTAGAAATTGGACGTACGTGACGGGCATAGAGAACAACGTGGTCATCATGCCGTCCCTTCAAAGGCCTCGACGCATCGCGTTGAAAGGATCGGACGGCAAAAAGTACCTGTTCATGTGCAAGGCGAAAGACGATCTGCGAATAGATTTCAGACTGATGGAGTTCAACGACATCGTGAACAAGTATCTGCAAAACGACCCGGAATCGCGACGAAGAAGACTTTACATCCGGACATACGTAAGCGGTATATTCATATCGGAAACGAACGACGTTACGAATACACGTTACGACGAGGTCTTCTCTCGTGTCCGCAGAGCGTCGTACCTCTGAACGAAGAATGCGGTTTGATAGAATGGGTGCCGAATTTGGTGGGCCTCAGACCTATCGTAATGAATTTGTACGAAGAGAGAGGTATCAAAACGTCGGCGAGAGAATTCAGAGCTTTAGTGTGTGGTGAGTACGAAAATAAATCTTGGACGACTGTAGAGTTCTTACTTCTATATATTTCGCTTCAGCGCTGAGAGATCCGCTGGAGAAGAAGAGGAGGACGTTTCTAGAACACTTGCTTCCGCGACATCCATCCGTTCTCGGAGATTGGTTCCGTCTCACGTTTCCCGACCCGTACGGTTGGTAAGTTTCATGAAACGAATAACGACGAACGACGAAATTAACGAAATATACGTGAAACTACTAGGTACGAAGCGCGCACGGCTTACATCAGAACCACGGCGGTGATGTCCATGGTGGGATACATTCTCGGCCTCGGAGACCGCCACGGAGAGAACATACTGTTGGACTCCAAGTGCGGAGATTGCGTGCACGTCGATTTTAACTGTTTGTTCAATAGGGTACGTGAAACGTAGACCGTAGAATTAATTCATTTTTATTCGGCAAAATAAGACTAGAGGATATGTACACGAAGATGTATTCTTTCACTATCAGGGAGAGTGGTTCGAGTGGCCGGAACGCGTGCCGTTTCGTCTGACGCATAACATGGTCGACGCCATGGGGCCGTTGAAGGTCGAGGGTCCGTTCAGACGTGCCTGTGAGACTACTATGAGGGTCCTTCGACGACAGAGCAGCACATTGTTGAGCGTGTTAACACCGTTCGTCTACGATCCGCTCGTGAGCTGGAATAAAAATGTTAATGTCACCGAAAGCGGTGAAAAAACAAATGAGAAGGTAAGGTACGAATTAATCGAGAGCGATCGTTTCTTGACGCCGCAATGTACTTTAGGCTGTGGAACACATCAAAAACATAGAGCAACGATTGAAAGGGTTGATCAGATATCACGGGAAGAAACTAGAGAACATTGCTCTGAATCTGAGCGTCGAGGGACAAACTAATCACTTGATCCTGGAGGCAACGAACACGGACAATCTGTGCCAGATGTTCATCGGATGGGGCGCGTACATATAAACGAATCGTTCGTTCCAAGCTTTTCATACGAACCAGTTAAGCTTCCGAGTCGAAGCTTCGAAGCATCGCAAAGTACGAAAACGCCGTGCTGAGTATCTGCAATCGCAAATTCGATGAATTCCGATTGCCGGAGAGGCAGAAAACGTATATATATTTTTCTACGTGATTCACACAATAAAATCGTTACCGCCGTGAAATTTTCCAAATGCATTATATAAATTTTTCCCGCGGTGACGTAGCTCGGCGTCTGAGAACGCAAAATGATCATGCGTATCTCGTGCTCGACGAAATTTGGCAATTGCCACCAATCCGTAGAATAAGCGGCTGCGCTCACACTGAAACTCTATCGTAACGACGATTATCAATACTTTGGTATTTTCTGTCATTGTGAATCTGTGTATTATATTCACCTCTCGAATTAACATGTCACCGGGGAAGCAGAAGAGTAACAACTGCAAAAAGGCCACTATTAAATGAGACGCGTATTTGACCATTTTCGATTGCTCGGTTAACGTCTAGGACCAAAGGATATAATTAAATTTTATAGTTAGCGTTTCTCCTCGATTCGACGCTGCACACTGCTTACTATCGATACTTGAAAGCCGACGAAGCAAATGAGAAGACTGCTGGCCATCGTTTGCAGAAAGAGCATTACGTTAAAATTCTTTTCCATATTGTCGCAAAACCAGAGGACCGCCTGATGATGTTTGATCACACGCACCATTTGAATCTTTACCTCGTACAAATTCGCGCTTACGCGCTTCGATCCATTTTTCGAACTACTAGTTACCTTCGAGTCGACGTCGTCTTTGTGATTAAAAACGAACGCGTTCACGTGGAAAGTAAGTAACACGTACGTACATTGTGAATATACGAGTCGAGCTGCTGTATGTTCTTTTTGATCACCGCAAAGTGTCCGCACGTGTGAAGCACCGCGGTCGCGATTAAACCGTCAGTTGCGACGATGATCAGGCAGCAAATACTCGTTGCCAGCATTTGAGATACGTACGCGACCTGTACACTTACGAGTTGAAAGAGAAATGACACGATTGATTACAATGGGAAGAGGGCGGAAGAGAGCTGTACCTCGTAACAGGGGAACTTGTAAAAAATCGTAGGATACGCAGCAGCGAACGGGAAATTTTTTACGGTGACGTTGTCGGACTCCTGATTTTGTAATAGTACATCGACAATGGGTAAACTAAAGAAAAATACCAGAGTATTGATCATCGAAATGAAGTAGCCTTTCGTGATCGTTTTAGCGTATCTAAAAATATAATTTTTGTTGAGAATCTGGTACGATCAATTGACGATAAATCGCGTAACGTTAACAATTGTTTACGTTGCGTATTCCTCTAAATATTCGAACGTGTCGGCTTTAATTATTCTCCAATAATCCGTCGTCATGAACTCGACGAAAATCGCCAGATCATCTCGGTTGGACATCCAAATGATCGATTTTAAGGTAGCGAGCAAAATCGTGAGCAGAGTCGATCTAAAAATGATTACGAAAAACCGGAAGGTACTACTTTCACACATTACACTTTCGTTTACGATTTTTAAAAACGGTCTGCTACCCTGCTTCCATGACTACGTTTAGATCGTTCCAGTTGGTATAAATCATCGTTGTCTGCGGTACGACAATGAGCATAATGCAACTAATGCATACGCAGTATCTCGTGATATTTATCGGATAAAATCCGACGAATTTCAAAGCTAGTTGATTTATAAAGATATAATTTTTGATATTCATTTTATCCGGATAGAATTCATTTTAATTTAAACTCGAACGCCATGCTTCAACTCATCTCCACTTCTATTCAACGTTCATACTGTTCCTAACAGAAAACCGCTTTTAAACGGGGAGGCATTACTATTTTAACACGTTCAATTGTCAGCGTAAATTGTCAAGCGCCTAATAACACGTTTTCTTTGTGAAATACTTGGGAGACTCGATTGTACGCCAGAAGCGTATAATCACGCGAGCCATTGTTCGCGGAATACGGGCAGTTTCTCTTGAAATTATTTCCTTGAATCATAATTTATGTACCGCAAAATGACAAGAAAGTGGAAGCTTCAGAGAAAAACTATACACCTTTTCTTTTGACGAGGGTCGATGATCGTCTCTACAATTAAAGTCGATTCTGCTAGGAGGACTCGATACACGAAAAAAGAAGAGCAGTCGTAAAATTTCGAAGACACAGCCCTTTACTGTAAGTTTTTATAAAAATCTTCGTACAATTCTTTATACAGTATTTCTTACAAAATTTTATTGCATTCGTGTGGTGCATTAATAATAAATAGAACTTTCGATCGCGTCCGACTGCGTATTTTACAAGTTGTTACATAATACGGCGCGTAAGTAAAATATATACTTATCCGTATCTGTTAGGTCAACTTCGTTCGGAACACACTTTAATTAAAATTATGAAAGAAAAGAAAAGATAAAAAAATCTTTCGTGATTGCGTGTATCAGACTTAATTATCAAATGTCAACGCCTCTCGTCCACATAAGAAATTACTTTAAGGGATATTTGTACAAGCGTCAGATTATGTTAGGAAAAGACAAACGGAAGTGGACTTGTCGATGTTTATTTAAGGACATTTTCGTTCTACTTGGCTCTTGCCGCTCTCCTCGTACTCTTGACTCGATATCCACATCTGCTGGAAGGTGCCGATCGAAGCCNCGTTCGCGGAATACGGGCAATTTCTCTTGAAATTATTTCCTTGAATCATAATTTATGTACCGCAAAATGACAGAAAGTGGAAGCTTCAGAGAAAAACTATACACTTTTTCTTTTGACGAGGGTCGATGATCGTCTCTACAATTAAAGTCGATTCTGCTAGGAGGACTCGATACACGAAAAAAGAAGAGCAGTCGTAAAATTTCGAAGACACAGCCCTTTACTGTAAGTTTTTATAAAAATCTTCGTACAATTCTTTATACAGTATTTCTTACAAAATTTTATTGCATTCGTGTGGTGCATTAATAATAAATAGAACTTTCGATCGCGTCCGACTGCGTATTTTACAAGTTGTTACATTATACGGCGCGTAAGTAAAATATATACTTATCCGTGTCTGTTAGGTCAACTTCGTTCGGAACACACTTTAATTAAAATTATGAAAGAAGAGAAAAGATAAAAAAATCTTTCGTGATTACGTGTATCAGACTTAATTATTATCAAATGTCAACGCTTCTCGTCCACATAAGAAATTACTTTAAGGGATATTTGTACAAGCGTCAGATTATGTTAGGAAAAGACAAACGGAAGTGGACTTGTCGATGTTTATTTAAGGACATTTTCGTTCTACTTGGCTCTTGCCGCTCTCCTCGTACTCTTGACTCGATATCCACATCTGCTGGAAGGTGCCGATCGAAGCCAAAATCGATCCACCGATCCAAGCTCCAAATCGTCGCTCGGCGCATCCGTTTACACTGATCATTTTCAATCTCATACTAGATGGAATTCTCATAGAAAGGTCTCGATTTAAACGCTCGGGAAAGCCCTGCAATTAAACATCACGAAACGATGAACATCGTGAACAAAACTCAAAAAAAGTTATCGTGATCGATAGTAGTTACCTGAATGAACGAATTCCCACCAGTCACGACGACGCTACCGTAAAGAGCTGGCCTTACGTCGACATCGCACATGCCTACGCTAGTCGTAACAATATGACCCACTCCCAACATAGTGTTTCCGACCATGCCGCCGCGCATTTGTACCATACTGGGATCAAAGAGTGCTTCCGGTATGCGAAACCGTTCACTTCCGAAGTCCTTCAAATTCGATTCATTATCAGAGTTAGGAAATCCGTTTTTAATTTTCGTCTACATACCTGATGATATCCAGTTGGAAATTCGTATTGAACCGCGGGGATCGTGGAGACAATTTTTTCGTCGTACGGCGTTTCCGACACTTGCAGAACCGTGGCTTGAAAATCTTGAATAAGTTTTTTGACCATGTAATTATGCCAAGTCTTAGTGACCTCTGGCAATCCTTTCTTTTTTACCCATCTTGGCTTTTCATGATCTTTAACTACTTCTTTACTACCCACCATATAAGAAGGGGATAAGTCAATATCATTGTCCTGTTATTGATAATACAGTTATCGATCTTCGATATCGTTAAAAGAAAACATTTACAATCATTGTTATACCTGTAAAAATTGTCTGCACTGCATGCTTATGTAGTCTCCTCCGAGAGGAGATTTCACTATCGCCTGTGTCAGTACGAAACCGTCTTGAACTGGTACGGCAGAGGTATGTGTAGCTCCACTGTCGACCACAATGCCGGTCGCTCTACCATTCGCGAAAGCAGCAAGTACTGCATTCTTAACAAGGAAATAAGCTGGTACATTGTACTTCTCAAACATCAATTCAGTTAATTTTTCTCTTTTGCTGCGCACGTTCCATGGGGATTCAGAGAACAACACTGGGTGGTATTCTGCATCTGACTGGATCACTTTGGAGTAAGTGTAATCTAAAACCTATTAATGCAGACAACAATACTTAGTCAATTATATTCTACAGACAAATGCCATACTTTCACATTTCACCTTTTCAAAATAATCCCAATCCTCTATCATTCCATCCTTCATGTAACTCATAACTTCCATATTTTTTCTTGGAACGTGAAGTATAGTGGTATCAATATAATACTTGGTCCCAGACTGTGTTATGTTGTTATCAGGTTTCTTGTCGTCAATGTCCATGGGTTCTACCTTTGTAGCCGTGGAATTCCCATCTTCCCCGATTCCTACCACCGCCGGAATTTCAGCTTTAGGCGTATCCTCTTGAGCATAACCGACCCTCAGAGAATGATGACCCAAGTCGAACACTAATGCTCCGATCTCGTCGCCACCGTAAAGCATGCCGCCTGACATTTTGCTGGTTTGAAAATATCTACGATAATAATAATAAAACTGTCTCTCAATCGTCAAATTTCTGCAAGCTCATTTTTCGGCCTACGTCTCTACGAAAACTCGATTTCCCGATAAAAAAATGAATTACTGCATACAAACCGAGATGTTAGTAAAAAGTATTCATGAATGATAACTATATTTTTACCGCGGCCTCGCGACTCACCTTAACTTTTTTACAAAAATAACTCAATGAAATGGTAAAAGTATATGCATTTAGCGACTACATGAACGTTTATTTATGTATTTTTTTAAATCACAGGAGCATAACCTCCGCTCAAAAAGACGCTTCGTGCCGCCACCGTGGACCCAACGATCTCTAGAGAAGAACCTCCGTTACGTCTTGCCTCTTTCTAACGAAATTACATTTTTTACAATAAAACAAAATTATTAATGATGTGTTACCGATAATTGGGAGATCGTACAAACTACGTACATACAAGCAGTAAATACATTAATATAACAGAGAGAGGAATCATTTCTTCATTTCTTCATTTCTTCTGTCGAAGGCACGCCGTATAGATATACGTGAATGTATGTGTTAGACGTGACAGACACGTGTGTGTACGGTTATATTTGCTAAAAATATTTGTTGATGAATGATTTACGAATTATTTATTCATCACAAATTCATGAAGATACGAAGATTATATTAACGATGACCAGTCGCGGTATTTATTAAAATTAAATTAATAAAAAGTTAAATACCTAACGTAACCTATAAGCTAAATAGATGAATTAGCGTACTATATAGCAACAGATTTTTATTAGGCGGTTTTTATGTAATATATAAAATAAATCCTGCAAGGATGAACAGATTATTAATTAAGCGAACGTTCGTCACGACTCGGGTGCTTAAAACAAAGAAAGGATCAGGTGATACGAAAACTTCAACGAAGAAGCGAAATAAATATTCTGACACGGTTCTACTTCCACAAACTCAATTTCGAGCTCAACTGAATGGGAAAGAACGAGTAGAAAAAGACCAACACTTGGCCAAAGTAAATCAATTCATAATAATTTATGTCTGTCTGTTGAGATAAACGAAACTATCTTTTATATTTTTAACAGGCTTGTGGTTTTCACGAGTTGTATCAGTGGCAAAGGGATAATCTTTCAGGCCCAGATTTTGTATTGCACGACGGACCTCCTTATGCAAACGGTGTTCCACACATGGGACATNAGACGTGACAGACACGTGTGTGTACGGTTATATTTGCTAAAAATATTTGTTGATGAATGATTTACGAATTATTTATTCATCACAAATTCATGAAGATACGAAGATTATATTAACGATGACCAGTCGCGGTATTTATTAAAATTAAATTAATAAAAAGTTAAATACCTAACGTAACCTATAAGCTAAATAGATGAATTAGCGTACTATATAGCAACAGATTTTTATTAGGCGGTTTTTATGTAATATATAAAATAAATCCTGCAAGGATGAACAGATTATTAATTAAGCGAACGTTCGTCACGACTCGGGTGCTTAAAACAAAGAAAGGATCAGGTGATACGAAAACTTCAACGAAGAAGCGAAATAAATATTCTGACACGGTTCTACTTCCACAAACTCAATTTCGAGCTCAACTGAATGGGAAAGAACGAGTAGAAAAAGACCAACACTTGGCCAAAGTAAATCAATTCATAATAATTTATGTCTGTCTGTTGAGATAAACGAAACTATCTTTTATATTTTTAACAGGCTTGTGGTTTTCACGAGTTGTATCAGTGGCAAAGGGATAATCTTTCAGGCCCAGATTTTGTATTGCACGACGGACCTCCTTATGCAAACGGTGTTCCACACATGGGACATGCTATTAACAAGGTTTTTTCTTCTATCAGCTTTCTATTCTATTACGATCAACGTTATATTGAATTCTTATATTTTTTGTAGATTCTTAAGGACGTGACATTAAGGCATAAGATTTTAAATGGCAACAGAGTTCACTATGTGCCTGGGTGGGACTGCCATGGATTACCAGTTGAACTAAAAGCTATTGATAATGATAAATCTCTGAGAGATCCCTTAGAGATTAGAAAACGAGGTATAACTGATTATATATTGTTTTCTTAACTTGTAGATTCTATTTCTTTCTTTTACGTTCAGCTCGCAAGTGTGCGAAGGAAGCTGTTGCCAAACAAAAGCAGGCTTTCCAGTCCTGGGGTGTAACAGCTGATTGGAACGAAACTGGATGTTACTTTACCAATCAGCCTCTGTACATGAAAAATCAACTGAATCAGTTTATAAAGTTGTACGAGAAGGGTATTATATTCAGAGACTTTATGCCAGTCTATTGGTCTCCGTCCTCCAGGTGAATTGTCCGAAATTAAAAAGAATCATTCCGCATTTGCCGCTACTTTGATAATAAATAATACTCCTCGTCTTACCCACTGCAGAACAGCGTTAGCTGAGTCTGAATTAGAATACAACCCGAATCACAAGAGTAAAGCCATGACTGTTCGCCTGCGCGTCGACAATATTCCAGAGAGATTGAATTTGTATAAAGATCGTTCAATATATGGATTAATATGGACTACTACACCATGGTCCTTGGTAGCCAACCAAGCTGTAGCTTTCTCTGTGGACGCTACGTACTGTCTTGCCGAGGACAGTAAAAGTGACTTATATATCATCGCGAAGGAATTATTACAAAGTCTCGAGTTGAAGATCGGTCCTTTGAAACCACTCGAATACTTTGAAGGTGATTAGAATATTTATTACGATACGCAAAATGCACAGCACGATACTCAAAGAATTAATACTGAATATAATTTCTTAAATCGTTTCATGATCTGGTTCTGGTTCGTATAAAAATCCGCAGCCCGGCGAAACTTGTAATTTAAACGAGACTCGCTCTTCCAGGCAGTGAACTGAAGGGCAGCACGTACTTTCATCTCTTCACGAAAGAGAAATGTCCCTTTTTGCCCGCCCGTCACGTTACGACGGACGTCGGGACCGGTTTGGTTCACACCGCACCCGCACACGGCCCAGAAGATTTCCTAGTCGCCCTCGAGAACAAAATGCGCATTGTGAGCTGTCGAATTGCGTTTACTCTCCTGTTCGTGACGAGGACTCGTCGTGTAATATGTATTGAATGTTGCAGTTGATCGTGGTAGACGCAGACGGACGGTACACCGAAACGGCCGGTCCGCAGTTTCACGGGTTACAAGTACAAACCGAAGGTGTTACCAAAGTACTGGAGACCGTAGGTTCGGAAATACTGCACATAGAAACGATAAGGCACAGCTATCCTTACGACTGGCGAACAAAGAAACCAGTCATCCTTCTCGCCAGTAATCAATGGTTCATCGATTTAAATTCTATCAGAGAAAAAGTGATTGTAAGTCGTCAAAATCGATTAAACTGCTGCTTTTCTTTATCGTTATTAGGTGATTGTTAAAGTATTTTGCTCGTTTCGTTCCGTAAGGACAGCATTAAGAACGTGGAAATTTATCCGAAATGTAATCGGACGGCCTCCAAGAACGCTTTGCTCGCCGGAGCACAGACTCGACCGTACTGGTGTATCTCCCGGCAACGTTCTTGGGGAACGCCGATACCCGTACTGTACAGCAGAGCGACGGGCAAAGTGTTCACAAACAAGTAAGTTCACGTCGTAGGTCACCACGTCGTGTTTCGCGTTATATTCGTGTTTACTCGGGTACTTTACTTGTTTCGTTATTGATTACAGAGAAATAGTTGATCGTTTGTGCGATTCGATAGACAAATTCGGTCCCGACTGTTGGTGGGAATGTTCGGCGGAGGAACTGATAGGAACGGATTTGATCAAAAGATTGAACGTTCCCGTGGACGATATAGAAAAGGGAAAGGTATTAATGCAATCGAGTCTGTAGTCTCGAGAGATACGTAAATCATATAAATATCTTCTAGGATATCATGGACATTTGGTTTGACAGCGGAATCTCGTGGTCGTTTGCCACGCCGAACGGAGGAGCGAGTCTTTATTTAGAAGGAAACGATCAATTCAGTGGCTGGTTTCAATCGTCTTTGATCACGTCTGTAGCTCTGCAGGATCGTCCACCGTACGAGTAAGTAGAAAAGTCTGAAATCTGCACGGACCGGGCCCCCCCGATGTGTAACGTCCGTAGCCTTGATCGCGTCGGTAGAGAAAAAAATATACATTTATTGTATTTCCTTTTTTACCAGTGCTTTATTTGTACACGGATTCGCGGTCGACGAGAACAACATGAAAATGTCAAAGTCACTGGGAAACGTGATAAATCCGGACGAACTTTTATCAGGCGGTTCCGACTTGAAGAAGAATCCGGTATACGGTGTGGACATCTTGAGGTACCTGCAATCTCAATGAAAAATATTACCGGAAACGATGTATTTGTGATTTTAACGTTACTCAGGTGGTGGGTAGCCAATCACGGATCGCAACACACAAAAGTACCAGTCTCGAAGGATCTGCTCGACGGGTGTAAACAGTGCATTAATAAAATTCGTCTGATACTGCGTTTCCTCTTGGGCGTTACGCGTTCTCGTCGTCGAGACGCGAACAGCAGCAGTTTACAATATCGAACTATCGACAAGTACATGTTGTACTCGTTGTACCGTTACAACGAACAGGTAACAATGTCTCTCGTAAATCTCGTATAAATAATTTATCGAGAAACGTAATACGACGATCGCCTCTGTTATTAGATGCAGCAACATTACGACGAGTACGAGTATCACCACGCGGGCAAAGCGATCATGAACTTTACGGCGAACGACGTGTCTGCCCTTTATTGTACCGTGATCAAGGACAGACTCTACTGCGACGAGGCACTGTCTCCGACGCGCACCGCGGCGGTGCAGGTCCTACAGGAAATACTAATCGTCCTTTTGCGAAGTATCGCTCCGATCGTCCCGCACTTGGCGGAAGAAGCGTGGGCGCATTACACCGACGATCGAGGTAAAGAGATCCGAGGTCTTCTCGAGATCTCGAAACGTCCTATATTCATCACAATAACTTTGATGCGCAGCGATGCCGTTGCATTACACGCGACACGAGATTCCGTCGTCTTGGAACGACCCGACGGTCGTGGAACGCGTAGACGCCGCGCTTTCGTTGAGGAACGACGTTTTGAAGACTACCGACATAAAAAATACTTGGAAGATGCACGGCATCATAGAAGCTACGAACAAAGATTTCCACTCGCTCTCGGTAAGTGTACGCGCGTAGAAAAATAATATTAACACACACGCTCGCGCTAACTCTCGTTCCGTTCTCTGCTCGCGCACAGCTCCTTTATAACGAGGACCAGCCGTCGCTGTCGGAATTGTGCGAAATCCTACAGTTGTCCTCGGTGACGTTAACCGAGAGCGACACGATCGCGGAAACGCGGATACGAGTAAGCGAGGTTCAGAGGGCCACGTGCGAACGATGCAGGAGATATCCCGAGACTCGAGCGGACGGGCTCTGCTCGCGCTGCGCCGGTGTACTCGCTAAAGACAAACCACCGATGACTGCGATCGTGTAACAAAGTCTGCAAAGACGTATTATATTGTCCGGTGACTCGAAACGAGATTAAAACGGAATCAATTAAAACGGAATCCTCCCACAGTTGTTCAACGACGGGCTTCTTCCTCCTTCTGTTTGCCGACCTCCGGGGCACTCGCCGAGCTCCGGGACGTTTTCACGGTCAAGTCGTACAGATGATTTATGTTGAGAGAGTTCAAGAAATGCATCAAGTGCGGCTGATATCCGCTGGTGGCCAACTTGTACGCGACGTGCGCTATGTACGTACGCAGCTCGCAGAACGCTTTGTACATTTGTTCCAATTTCTTAAAGTTCGGATGAACGTATCCCGTCGATCTCTTCGCCCAGTTCCGGGACCTTATTCTGTCGTGGAACTGTAGAATCACTTTGAATATACTGTTCAAACAGACGCGTACCTTTTCGCCGTGAGCAGTCAGCATGCACCTCGAGAGTATCCGTTTCACGTAATTGACGTGCGAGTAGTAAATCTGATCCACGGTCAACGAGTGCTCCAAGTCTTTTTCGAACTCGGCCCAACTCGCGTGCAACACGCTGCACGTCAAGTAATTGTGCAACGCGTTCATGAACTGGGTCATCGAGTGTCTGTACAATTGTAGTTTGTGATACTGTTCCGACGCGACGGCTTCCCGTTCTCTCTTCATGACGTTGAAGTCTTCTTGCAGCACCCATGAAACGCGACCGCTCGTCATCAAGAATTTGAACACCTTGCGATACTGTACCATCACCGTCTCGTCGAGTATAATGTTCAACGGCCAGTGTATTTTGTAATTTAGAGAGAGACAGTCCAACGCCGTGGGGTCCGATATGCGCAACCGCGACGGTACGTCCGTCGCCGAGAGGCTGACGAGCTCCGAATTCGTGTGCGCTTTGCCGAACGAATGAGCGAGCGCTCGTTCCAGGAGATTGGTCAACGTAGCCGAGTTGAACAGTTCGGTGGGTACAGAGATCTCGTACAGTCGGGCGTACAAGGCGTCCGTCAAACTCTTTGCGAATTCTCCGTTCAGCAGGAAGAAGTAACTGCGTAAACTGTGCAAGTGCGAGAGCAAAGCGTTCTCGTTCAAAAAGTACTTTATGACGGCGTTGTTGACGAGCCGACTTTGTACGTTCAGCGGAACGCGAATTGACTTTTCCAAGTAGGCTTGCAGAGAGATGTGATCGATCGTCTCCACGTCGTCGACGCTCAGAGGTGGCACGGTCGATCCGCCGGTCTTTTCGTCGTGAGCCAGCTCGAATATGTCTGAGAACGTCGCGTCTCTTTTTATGGCCAAAGACGATTTGGACATCGGTTGAGAGCAGCAGCTCGATTGTACGATCACGGAAGAGACTTCTGTGGGAGACGAGTTTTCCATGTCGTACGTCTGCGAGTCGGGGCTCTGGATCGAAGAGATCGTGAAATTATCGGTCGTACACGACATGGGTGTCTCCGAATCGGTGACCGCTCGATTCAAAATCGTCGCGTCGTCTATACGAATGGTCAGTCCGGTCGCTTCGTTCGCGTTGGGCGTAAACTCGATTATGGCGGGTTCGTTGTTGTTCGGCGTCATCTTACACCTCGACGACGTTCGCGTCCCGTCGACCTCGGATCTAGCGTTGTCGACTTTCGACACATTCAAAGTGGTAGGCCTTTCCAAGCGCGCGTTCGTCGCGCTGCTCTTGGCCGATGAGATTTCCGTGATCGTTCCAATGTTCGGTGTTCCTGGAAAACCTCGAAATTCGTGCTTCTCGTTATCGTTGCTCGCCGTTTTACGCGCGTTACTTACGAACGAACCGTCGTGACTCTCCGTCGTATCCAGCTGATCGATCTCGTCGCGCGACTTTGTCCTCCTCGTGTCTATCGTGAATCCGCGCAAAGACGTTTCCGTGTAATTCCTGTTCTCGTCTCGACTCGGATCATCTCCTACTGGAAAAGCTGAAGTAATTACTTCGGGCACTTTGATTCTCGCCAGTAGTAGTCGGTCCCTGGAATCTTTATTCGCCGTGTGCAACGCGTCCACTCTTTCCTCGTACAATTTCATCCTTTTCACGCGCCACTGCGAACGCATGCACCGTTGATTAATGTCGTTGGCGAGATTCTCGTAGTAATTCAAGATATTCGTTCGTTCTACGTCCCGCGACTTTTCCTTTGTCACACGTCCTTCGGATCGATTTTCCGCAATCATTTCGTCGGAAAGTTTCATTTCTTCCTCCTCTTCCTTCTTCTTCTGCTGCTGCTGCTGCTGCAAATCGTTCACCTCTTCTCGCGGAGTCTCCANATCCACGGATGTTGTCGGATAACGAATTGTCGGGAGAATAAACGATCGGAATTCGGTGTAGTATGTAGTAGGTACATCGAGAATTATCTTATTTAAAGCCGTGATATGTGTTTGTATTTCGACTCGACTCCTCATAGGCGCGATATACAGACGAAAAGTCTGGGAGCCTTCCCCCGGGGNGATCATTTCGTCGGAAAGTTTCATTTCTTCCTCCTCTTCCTTCTTCTTCTGCTGCTGCTGCTGCTGCTGCTGCAAATCGTTCACCTCTTCTCGCGGAGTCTCCAAGCTCTCGACTTCCGAAAGCGTCTCGTTGGTCGACTCGGCCTCTTCCTCGTCCCTCTCTCTTTCTTGCGAGTCACTCGCTGATATTCGTTCTCGCGAGCTCGCCAAACAACGTTGCTTCGCCCGAGCTGTTTTTAAAGCGTTCTCCCGTTCTTCTCTCTCACGAAATCTCAATAACGCGTCGCGCTGCGTACGGATGACGTCCGACGTCTTCTTCTCCGATCGTTTTTGGTCGGAGATGGCCGTGGACAAGGAGAGAATCGAGCCGAGAGCAGATTTCCCTTTCTTCTCGTACTCCCGACACCTCGACGACTGTTCTTCTATCGCGGCCGCGTTCAAACAGACTCTGATCTCCGGTTGTTCGGTCGCGCAAACGTNAATGACGTCCGACGTCTTCTTCTCCGATCGTTTTTGCTCGGAAATGGCCGTGGACAAGGAGAGAATCGAGCCGAGAGCAGATTTCCCTTTCTTCTCGTACTCCCGACACCTCGACGACTGTTCTTCTATCGCGGCCGCGTTCAAACAGACTCTGATCTCCGGTTGTTCGGTCGCGCAAACGTGGCACACCGGATTCTTCGAGTCGCAGGTTCTCAAGAGTCTCACGGTCTTCCCGCACTGAAGTATCGACTCCGCCAGATCGCTCAAGAACCCCGGCACCGCGTCGTTGTAAATACTGAAACTGTGCGCCCAAAATTTATGGCTCCTGTTGCGCAAGTACTGTGGTCGCGTTTTGATCATGAACTCCCCGTAAACGTCGTCGCATATCCCTTGGAATATCCACTTTTGCAAAAACCGGAAGTAAACCTCGCAGCAAGACTTTAGCAGAGAGTAAAACACTACGGCGATTTTGGTGTCCGTGACTTTGATCGCCTCGTCGTAGATCCTCGTCAGAACGCTACCTTCTCCTCTGAGCACGCTCTGGGTATCTTTGTAAGGCTCGCAGACTTTGGCAACTTTACTAATTGTCGAAGCCACGGAACGTACTTTCCAAAGTATTCTCAACAACCCGTCCGAATCGTTTTCACAGGAGAAGATCCTCAGAAGCACCGTTTGATAGTAGAGCACCAATTCTTTGATGTTGTCGCACATTGCTTTGAATATTAATCCCTCCTGAAACGATTCGTTGCTCCGCGCCTTTAGCGCGACGAGATCTGACAAAAATCTGTAACTGTTGCCCCAGTCAATCGGTTCTCGACAAACGCTCCGCAACGATTCCGGAGCTACTCCGTAAACGCTTATGTTCTCACGCAAGGCGAATCCTGTTGCTAGTTTGTACTCGAAGGAATCTGAATCTAATCCCAGTAACATCGACTTCGTGTCCTTTATAAATTCAGCGATTGGAATTTCTTCCAAGAGAGACACGCTATTCATCAGTTTTTCCGAGAGCAGAGGCAAGCTGTTCATTTGCCGGATTTTTTCCAAATGTATCGCTGCCGCCGAAGAGTCTGTGAGAAACATGGGCTCTTTAACGGACTCTATCTCTCCGAATTGCTCCCAAGTTCGATGATTAAGACCAGAAAGATCGTCGGCGACGTCGATCCGACTCCAGACGTAATTCCACACGTCCGTGGTGCTTTGCGATTCGTCGAGAACGCTCTGATCGAACAATTTACAGGTACCCGTGACGCTTGCGTTCTCTTCTGTGTTTGCTCGCTCGAGAGGAAGATACAAGTAATTGGTTACCAGCCCTCTCTCAGAGGAAAAAGCATATAGATTTTCACACTTGTCGGTAAATACATTGTTTTGTGAGACGCACCGCTCGAATTCGGAATTTACCACCAGGTTTCGATTCAAAGACAGCAAAGAAGACGAGGGTATCTTTTCGAATATGTGGCTGGACATGAAGTCGCAGACAACAGGCGTGTCGCTCGACTCGATTGCTGTCAAAGCTCTAGGTCTTATTGAATCGTGCAGAAAATTCAGCTCGTTCATAATGCTCACTGGCGTGGCTCTGGTGATTTGGAACCGCCGAGTCTCGAGCGTTGCTTCGAACTTCTCTGACTGCAGGAAACATTCCATGGGGTACATTTGGAACGGTGGTATCTCGTTGTCGTTATGTATCGTTTCAGGAATCATGGGATTAGTTTGGTTACAGTAAAATACGTTCGTGATCGGCTCTGGGGTTGCGTCGAAGCTTCTCAAGTGCAACAGTAATTGTAAAACAGGGGAAACCGTTATCCCCGAGTAAGGGAATTCTTCGAGTTCCTCTACCAGACTTTCTAATGCCTCAGCAGCAGCAGAGTGCTTCGATCCCACCCTCAAAGCGAATATATGTTTCTCGATTTCTAGAAACGGATCTGTCTCGTCGGGTTCCTCGCGATCGTGATTCGGGACGTGCCGACTGCCTCTGTTCAACAATATCTCAAACGCTTTGGTCCGCAAACGTTTGATCGCTCTGGTGTCTCGATCGTAGGTGAACCGTACGCTCCTCTGGACGGGCCGATGCGTTTCTAACACGTGTATGCTCAGCTTCGTTACAAGACCATAAACGCCGTCGTCGTAAGCGTCGTTATTGTCGTCGTCGACTTTAACGCGTTCCACACCATTCATGATTGTCGCTGGGGATTCACACATAACCGTACATGATCAATTTACCAACAACGTTCTGCGCGTTTCGTCCAACTGGACGGATAGGTGCACGCTTCTAAATGTTTCATAACACGTGTGTTTCCTATATTTCGCGCGTACAAGTATTTATGTATACGCAAAAGTACGTTGTGCACTTACATATATTACTACGTGTACGTAATACGTGGTGTGTACGAGCTCCGATCGAGGCCGACGAATTTTTCATAACGCGGCGTCGCAATATTTCACGACGACGAACCGCGGAGACTCCATCCGTGTCGTTGTAACGTTATTTCGATATTTCAAATCGGACGTTATCACCTCTGTTTATATCACGTAATATATTCTATTTACTCGCGCGACATTCATCGTCAGTCGCACGAATGTGTACGGCGGTTAGCACGGTACGGACGGGTACGACGGGCACGCGTGTTCCGTTATCACAGATATAACACGTTACAAATTCTGATACTATAAGATTAGAAATATCGCATTATCACATTTATTATTTCTAACCTTCTCTATTTAGTATCATTAAATCACGGTTTAATTTTCGATACGTTCGATCGTTCGATCGGTGCAAAGAGCAGATAGATCGGGCAGGACGAGCAACGGTAGACGAAAACAATATTAACGAACCTGCTGCATATTAATCACGTTTTCGAGACGTCGGAAAGGTAAGTATATGAAAGAGTTATCGCGAATTCCAAACACGAGTCTTCAATTCGATACGAGAAGTATGTAATGTGAATAAACCGGCATAATTGTCGAGATTCGTTTTCAAGTACACCACATGCACAGCTGTTATGTCTATACGTGTATCGTGTATATATATATATATATATCATACATATATTATTTATTGTATATACGAAACTATCGACTGTTTATCCATCACGCGTGTATCGGCATGGTATCGGCAAACAATCATACATGTATACATATCTATATATATACATGTGTATACATATGTTGTGTCCATGGATGTTGTCGGATAACGAATTGTCGGGAGAATAAACGATCGGAATTCGGTGTAGTATGTAGTAGGTACAACGAGAATTATCTTATTTAAAGCCGTGATATGTGTTTGTATTTCGACTCGACCCCTCATAGGCGCGATATACAGACGAAAAGTCTGGGAGCCTTCCCCCGGGGAAAAAGGGTTAAAACGGACAAGTAAATAAATAAATAAACAAATAACTAACTAACCAACTAAATAAATAAATAAATAAATTGACCGATCGACCGGTCGACGACGAAATCGATTACTCGGTCGATTGTCCGGCGAACGTCCGCCGCCGGTCAATCTTTATAATTAATCGGGCAAATTATTTCGCTCGTGTCGTCCTCCCACTCGATCGTCGCCCTTAATTATAATTCGGCTCGTTTATAATTAACCTCGTCGGTTTCCTTTTTACGTCCGCGGCAGCCCGCGACGCGCGTGTATATGCGGGCTCGCGCGCNGGTACAACGAGAATTATCTTATTTAAAGCCGTGATATGTGTTTGTATTTCGACTCGACCCCTCATAGGCGCGATATACAGACGAAAAGTCTGGGAGCCTTCCCCCGGGGAAAAAGGGTTAAAACGGACAAGTAAATAAATAAATAAACAAATAACTAACTAACCAACTAAATAAATAAATAAATAAATTGACCGATCGACCGGTCGACGACGAAATCGATTACTCGGTCGATTGTCCGGCGAACGTCCGCCGCCGGTCAATCTTTATAATTAATCGGGCAAATTATTTCGCTCGTGTCGTCCTCCCACTCGATCGTCGCCCTTAATTATAATTCGGCTCGTTTATAATTAACCTCGTCGGTTTCCTTTTTACGTCCGCGGCGGCCCGCGACGCGCGTGTATATGCGGGCGCGCGCGCACCTGTGTATATACACAAGGTGATTCCAGAGCATTGTTTCTCTCGATAACTCGTCATTCTCTGTCCACGTCTATGTATCTACAGTACAGTCATCTCCCCAATTATCTATTCGTTCATCTATCTATCTTTCTGTCTATCTATATCTCTCGTCTGCTTCTCCTTTTTCTCCCTCTCTCTCTGTCGTTCTACACCCGAAGGTGGGTTCGCTCACTCGTCGGTGCTGCTATGTCTACTACGTACTCCCGTACTCAGGAGAGCGACGCGTGGGCCCTTCTGGCACTGAAATCGGCACCGGCCAGCCCGACCAAGATGCAGTGGAATCCCGAGGCAAAAGGTGCGCCGATTGCACGGCTAGAAGGCCGCGAGTTTGAATACATGGTCAGACAGCGGCGTATCACGATCGGACGTAACAGCAGCAAGGGTGAGGTCGACGTCAACATGGGCCACTCCAGTTTTATCTCGCGACGACACCTCGAGATCTTCTACGATCATCCTTTCTTCTTCATGGTGTGCAACGGTAAAAACGGCGTTTTCGTCGACGGAGTCTTTCAGCGAAAGGGCGCGCCTGCCTTCCAATTACCAAAGACGTAAGTTGTATGTTTATCGAGACTTCGTCGCCGACTTAACCTTTCCGACACGTTTCTCGCACGCCGCTGGCGAACACACACAGTTTTTCATTGCTCTCGTTCGCCGACCTCCCTACCTACCGTTCCGCTCGGTCATGAAATTACGGACCTCCCGCTGTTCCATACCTGTGCCCCATGAAACGACCCTTTCTACCTTAGTACTTGGACCTCTCTTGTAACAATAATAGACTGCGGGTGTTTGTACAAACTACTGTTTTTGTAGATAGATTTAGAAATCTGTCTTCCCTTCCAAGTACTTGGGACATTTCCTGTTTCTTTCGCGCGTTCACGCGTATCACGCGTTTCGTCCTTACTATTATTTAAAATTCCCATAAACGCGTAAACATCCGCAGTTTATATTTTTCGAGTAAATAAATAGATGCAATCTATTTCTTTGTTCACGGCTTACCTATAATAGCCACTTTATCTCCCTCGTACGCGGGAATAAAATACTTTTCTCCCGCATACGCGTTATTTATTTAAAAAACTTGAAAAAAATTTTAATAGCCAAACACGTTCAGAGAC
Source organism: Ceratina japonica (assembly GCA_019453355.1). Lineage (NCBI taxonomy): Eukaryota > Metazoa > Arthropoda > Insecta > Hymenoptera > Apidae > Ceratina > Ceratina japonica. Next base: position 32,461 of record SMSR01016011.1, on the reverse strand, counting down.
ATTTGTATTCGAAATATTGGATGTATCTTCAGTCGACTCTAATGATACCACTTTTGGTTTTGATCTTTTTGGTACTGAACGATGGTCGAGTATACGTCCCACTTTTCAAGACGATAAACTGACTATACAGATGATCCGTGAATAAAGTCCTGTATGCAACACGGGAGTAAAGTCGATCATTCCCTTGGGTGTGTTGTTTCGTCGTCCGTCCTCTACGCTTCGAAGAAGAGAAGAGAAACATTGATTGTGTTTTTGTTACAGGTGCACGTTCAGATTTCCCAGTACAAATATAAGACTCGTGTTTCAGTCGCTGGTAGACGAACAAGAACAAAGTAATATACGAATACCGTCTCCTCCGAAACACAGAGCGCCGTTACCACCCTTACGCATTAATATTCCGGATACAGGCTACAGTAGCCCGTTTCCTTCGCCTACCGGCACGATCAGTGCTGCAAACTCGTGTCCGGCTAGTCCGCGCGCCGGACAGGGAAGGAGAAACATATCCGTGGACCTCCAAATGGCGGCCGCGTACGCGGCTGTGGTAGCGAACGAACCGCCAAACTCTAACGCGGAGAGACACGACGCCGGGCAAAGTTCCAGCAGGCAGATGAGTCCCGAACCGGGCGTAGAGTCGCGGTACCGAGGCGGTGGTAGCGGTATCGGCGGCAGCGGTAACGGCCCGCCGAAGGACGACTCCAAACCGCCGTATTCCTACGCGCAACTGATCGTGCAAGCGATCGCGTCCGCCGCGGACAAACAGCTGACGCTGTCCGGCATTTATTCGTACATTACCAAGAACTACCCGTACTACAGGACCGCGGACAAGGGGTGGCAGAATTCCATAAGGCATAATCTCTCGCTGAACCGTTATTTCATCAAAGTTCCGAGGAGTCAAGAGGAGCCGGGGAAGGGATCGTTCTGGCGGATAGACCCGCAGTCGGAGGCGAAACTGACGGAGGGCGCGTTCAGACAGAAGAGACAGCGCGGGGTACCCTGTTTCCGAGCTCCGTTCGGACTCTCCTCGAGGTGGGCAGAAGTTACGAGTACGTTCTCTTGCATATCGTCCGATAGTTTTATGTACGTTCAATCGTTGAAATCGTGTCGAAAAGGAGTGCACCGGCTTCTCCGTCTCACGTCGGGATCAGCGGGTTGATCACGCCCGAGTGTCTCAGCAGAGAGACGTCGCCGGGGCCGGAGTCGTATCCGGACAGCACGGTGTCTTCTCCGGCTGGTCAGCTGAGTAGTCAGTCGGCGCCGGGGTCGCCCGGTCACCCGTACGCGTCGACCAGTCAACCGGCTCACAAGGGTCGCCTGATGCAACAGATCACCGTCGTCACGAACGGTGTCGTCGGCGACACGTCTAGAGAAGGTAAAATTCCTTTTCGTACACGTTGATTTTCGTTACGTAGTCCGTCGCCAACACCTGTTGCGCCCTCGCCTTTACCGCGACGCTCGATATTTAACGCGCGACTCGACGTTTTTCCAGATAAATACGGCATATCCGGAAATACAACCGAGGAGCACTCTCTCTCGCCGACCGGTCGATACAGTCCGGCCCCTGTTATTGTACAGACTACTTATAACTATAGGTACGACGTTACGGCATTTGTTCGTCGACGCGCGGCGACCTCGCCGGTTAACGACGATGCGTGACGGGATCGACTTTATCGTATTGTATACTTCCAGTGGAAGCTTTATTAGTCCCGACGCGGGCGTCGGAGTCGGAAAGCGATCGCACGAGGAATCGGACAGTTCTCCGGGCTCACCAGCCCCGCTGGCAATCGTCGAGAGTCCCGAGCCTCCCGAGCATCAGCAGCCTCCAGCTAAACGTCAACGTGTTCACGACATGGACGACCACTGAACCCCGTCGTTCGTACTAGGCCATCATTACGTAGGACATTTTCTTTTTTTTTCCTTTTTTTTCGTTACGTCGCGCTATTCGCTCATTGTCAAATACACTATATCCGCACGCGCGCGCGCGTATCTCACGTTTGTTCGTGTGTGCGCCAGTGATCATAACGCGCGCACACACACGCTTTAACGTTGGAAATTTCAAATCGACGCCTACGAATCCACGCCGAGTTCAAAACTCTCTCTCCTTCGTGCATCTTCGTCCTCGCCGCATTAGCGCACGGGCAACGTACGTAGTTGTACGTATCCGAAACCCGCTAATTACTATTTCTCATTTTAGTTACCATCACGGTGGTATATACTACTTTAGTCTCTGCGTACGACGAATACTCGACACACGGTTCATTGTTCTACGCGACGAACGAAAATAATCACATGAAGCGTGAGAAAAAGCAGATTCTATCTCGGCTTGTTTCGGCGTTAAACGCCGTATTTTCTCTCCCCCCCTCTCCCCCCCTTCTGAACCCTGTAGTAACACGATTATCGTCGTCATCGTTATCATCAGACCCATCGTCAGTATGCATTGTGCGTGTCTCAACCTCCGCGCGTTCTCTTTGTTTTATAATGATACGAGGGAAGTACGAGGAGATGACGGGAGCTTTTACGTATTTATAAGAAGGAATGAATATTTGTAACACTGTTGGAAGAGTATGATATATATGTAAAAAGCGTCTTTGAACGAAGTCATATCGTAACGTATTCGACGAAAAAAAAAGATATTGAATCTCAATAGATAAAAATATTGTGTCGAAACAGCTCACGTTGTTCGCCTTAGTGCCGTACGCGTTGAAAGGAAAGGGCCGCGTATGTATTAGGACGTTGGTCGTATCGGGAGAGACCCTTGAATTTTCCATTGTGTAAATATCGCTCGCGGGGCCTGAGCATGTTTTCTCTTCTTCTTTTTTTTTTCCTTTCACAAATTGATTTCGTATAAAGATCCGTGGCGACACGCTTCGCGACGTACCTTCGAATATACTTGTGTAAACGTCGTTTCCGTTGAACGTTGAGTAATTGTACATTTTGGAAGGGTAAAAATATTTATTTGGCGGCGCTCAAATAATTCTTTTGATTTGTATCGTTCGCGTTTGCCCGAGGTGTGCCCGTGAATCGTAGACGACACAGACTTTAGAACGTAGCTCCGCGTATCGATTCTATGAAGTTTCTATTTAAAAAAAGGAAGAAAAAAAGAAAAAAACTAAAAAAATAAGCAATAATCTTACGCTGACTACGTCGATCGAAATTTCTTTCCGACGTGTGCCTGTTTATCTAACAAAAAAAGATATTAACGTACTCTATAATCGTACAGGAAGAGGTGATAGTATTTTTGTTGCCACTTGTAAATAAACTCTTAAACGAATACGCATCGCTTCGAACTGTGTTTCTTCACTGCGTTTCGAACAACGTCGGAAAAAAAAAATGAAAAGAAAAATAATGTCTGCTCGGTCTCGTTGTACGAGACGAATAAATTAACGATGAAATTATGTATAATTTAAAAAAAAAAAGACACGATTCAGAACGTCTCGAAGCGTTTTACTCTCGTCGTTGCACTTGTTCTACTCTGAAATCTGCACGGTCTCATTTCGAACGGAACTCTTAGTTTTCGCGATCCCCCAGAATCTTCCGAAAATCTTCAGCAGGCGGAGACGCACTTTGGTCGCGCGCTCGAAACCAAAATACGAATTGTATTCAGTTTTCACCGTCGATAACAATATTATTGTACTGCAAAATCAAATCAAATAAATGTTATTCTGTTTTTCAGCTAGCAATTTTTACTTTCTACTAAGCGTGTGTGTACGTCGACGATGTGACGTTGAAGAAGAGCAGAGGGCGAGGTACAGTAGACGGATCGACGATGCGTCGGTCGCATAAAATAATAGTATCAATTTACCCAACGATCCGGTCCTGTACGCGCGTCAACGACTCTTCCGTTTCTCCTCTATCTCTTCGACGCCTCGTTTACGCACCGGCGAAATAAGGGAACTTGAACCGAAGCGAGCAAAGTTTTATTTGAAAAGGGCTCGCGGATTGAACACATCCTGATTAGCGAAACCCCTTATTTCCACCCTCGCACAATTATTTTCTCGTCGGGTAATAATTCTCAATGCGAGAAACGTCGTATCTCCGTCGGCTCTAAATTTAATTATTCCGTTCTATTTGCAGACATTGTTGTATTAATTTTTTATGTGAACCGTGGTCGGAAATATTTTTAAACTGCTGTCGTCCGTTCGTTCACACGTCCGTCGATCGATTCTGAAAAGAAAAAGCCTCGAACAATAACAACAACAACAACGGAGGGAAGAAGAACTCGATAGAATACGAAATGTACATTACTGTTAGTCAGTCCCGAATTCTTATAAACGGTATGCGCGTTAACCCTTGAACGGAGGCGAACGTAATCTGGCACAAAGTAGAGTAGAACGTGTTGAGCCCTATTGAATGTCTGTGCGATGCGATGAAACGCGACGAGATGCGGTCGAGAAATAAAGAGAATGGTGAACGCGGAGAAAAGGGACCGCGAGTGAAATGAAAACAGAAAACGAGAGAGGAGAATAGGGGAGCGAGAGAGGGCGAGAGGGAAAGCAAAGAAGAAAGAGGGTGTAGAGAGCTTGCGCGACGTTCGACCCGAATCTCTCTCATCGGACGTTAAGCCAGCGAACCAGCCAGCCAACCAGCCAGCCAGCCAGCCAGCCAGCTAGCTATCCAGCCAGCCAGCTAGTCAGCTAGTCTATCAACCAGTCAACGGTTCCAAGCTTTTCGACCTACCCATCGATGGGAGCGCGATGTCTTAACTGGTATGCTACACACAAACGATTCGATTCATCCATTTATTTCACCGTACACCTGATTCTGAAAAGATTGCCTGCTGCTTCTCTATACCCGCTTCTATCCCTATTTCTCTTTTCGATACACCCCTGTTCTTTTTTTTTTATACAGACCTCCTTTTCTTATCACGACTACCCCGTCGATCTTTGCTCTTTAATTTCAGTAGTGCTCGACGTTTCATCCCTCGGCTGCCCGGTCGCATTGATTACTCCTCATCAGGCTTTGTAATATTTTCTCCGCCTTTTGCAGACGCATTCGATCACCATCCATATTCCTTAAACGCGTAGACGGCGAAGCAATTATTTATCGCGTTCCGAGTGAAAATCTCGTGTGTGTGGGTGTCTCTGTACCGAGAATAAAGCTGGAGGAACGGCAGAAACGTGGCAGGGGAAATATGCGAGAGGACGCAGACCGTGATGCGAGTCGTTGTGATCCGTCGGACGTACGGGAGTCCCTTGCCGTTTTGTTTTCGGCGAAAGAACGTTTACGTTAATGATCTTTTGACAATGCGGTAGCCCGGTATTCGTTGCCTATAGAAGAGGAACCGTGTCCGCGCTCGCGCAGTGTTTACCGCGTATTCGGTTTACCGATGCGATCATTCATTCCGTGTGCAAGGTATATACGATTATATCCCGTTGGTATGTATCGACTATTTTCGAAGAGGCGAACCGCGAAAGCACGCCAGTTTTGCACGAGCAGATCAGCGTCCTATATTCCCCGAACCGCGACTCGTCCCCCCGTGTCCCGGTCATGATCGATGTCGGGCCGTTTTCGTTCCGATTGCCGGGCAGCCAGCTGTACTCATTTGTGTGAAATTTGAAAAAAACAGGGAAAAATGGAGCAGAAAGAGTGAAAGTTGCTGTGTAACCGCGTGCGTATACGTAGAAAGGGGGAGAGGTCGAGTGAATATGTACGTAATTTATTGCTCGGTCCTGAACTGTGAACAAGAGGAGAGTTAACACGGATTGAATCAATTATAGCCCCGTTTTGGAGTGAACGGGCAAACCGACGGAACGAGCAACTTCCGGACTTGGTTAATCCACGTAAACCTGCAGTATACGAATTTCTGTTAAGAATTCCTCCTTTGACCTCCTCGTAGTCGACCTGTGTCGCTACGTTTACGATGTAGACGCGAAGATGAGGAACCCGTGGCAACAAGTAAGAACCCACGTTCGCATTTTTCCTAAATCGTTTCCCCTTGCGCGTTAACGGGGTTGCGGATGAACGATTAAACCCTTTAATTCAATTGCGAACACCAATTCGCCGTCGACGATCGGTATTCCGCATTCGGATTTGACCAAGAGAAATCGAATTAGGAATTGCGAAGTTAATATTATTACGATCGCTTTGCCGATTTCCATTTTCCTAAATCAATACAGAGTGGTTTAAAAATATAACTCAATCTATTCGTTATTTTAAGACTGATCTTTGTCTCAGTTCTGTACAAATACTATAGAAGTCGTGTAGAACATCTTTTCGGTTCACGAATTAAAATTACTCAACGTTTAACAATGAGAAACTCGAATTAACGATTTAATTTTTATTTCGAAATTAATTTTAAGCATAATTAAAAGATACTCTAATCTTTAATTAAAATAAAGTCAATCGTTGATTGTTGATGCGTCAGTTAAAAAATCTGCAACCCCGCACGGTAAATCGTCCGATTCGATTATTTATTTTGTGGTAACGCGTGCTTCGACGGTATTAAATTCTCAGGTACCGCGACCTAGAAGAGAGCAAGCGATGCTAGAAACAGAGAAGTCCGAGTCTGATTGACGATATCCGAAGATCGGGAAGCGGCGCGCACGACTTGGAATGCTTGTACCGGCGGTATCGGGCACGTGGGGCTGGGGATTCTTTGCTTTCTTCTTGTTCATACTCGCCATCCCCAGTCCTGCTGCTATCCGCAGAGGTAAACGATTTTCACTTGTCGTTTCACGATTCAGCAGCGAATTTTACACGATAAAATTCAAGATTGTCCATTACAAAATTCAGATGATAAAAAAATTTCTATCTAGATCTTCTTAATCTTTTTCTAAATCAATGCACGTTCACAGTTATACACGTGTATATTGTTGTACACGAATATTCTGCCTAAAAATCCGCTGTTTGTTCGTAACGCAAATTGAACGCTCCCGAAGAATAACGAAATTCGCGTGGGCACAGTGGATCGAGATCACTGTAACAAGACGGTGGACATTTCCGACGATGTATCGAGTCCGGCTGTGACCTCGGCCAACTGGGGAAAGCCACTCTCCTGCTGGTACCGTTTCAAAGGCTTCCGCGGGACCCCGCGAGATTGGATTCTCCGAGTGCGTTTCAAAAAGTTCAAAGTCGGCGTACTGGAAAATGCCACCACTTGTACCGGCGGTTATTTACAGGTGAGTCGACTTTATTCGTTAACTAAATAGTACATCGTAATCGGTACGCGGTATAAACGAAACGAAATTTGATTAAATCGTAATCCGGTTCGCAGATCGTGGACGGAAACACGAGAACGGAAGTGAGCAATCGGAAGGACCCGGGCGTGTACTGCGGCGAGTCGGAGCAGCCGCAGACGTTCATATCCGAGACGAGCTTCGTCCGCGTGATATTCCACGCGGACAATTTCACCGATCAGACGTACTTCAGCTTCGACTCGCGGTCGGAGCAGCAGTTCGAGGTTTACTTGAGATTCGGCCCGCACCCGGAGCTCTATCCGAATCGACGAGGCGAGATCGTGCCGGGCAGCTACTGCGAGCGGGTGTTCAGAGACTGCAGGCTGCAGACGTGTTACGTGCAGAGCCCGGCGTACCCGGGCATTTATCCGCGCGCGCTCCACTGCAAGTACCGGCTCAACACCAGGCTGCCGTTCATCAAGCTGTACATCGAGAACGAGGAGTTCAACGTCGACGGGCAGAGATGCGAGAACATAATGACCTGCCCGATGAGACCGATCAGCTCCGGCTCGGAGCACTGCCCGTACGACTACTTGCGCGTGTACGACGGCAAGGACGAGAACAGCCCGACGATCGGCACGTTCTGCGGCATGGGCAAGTTCCCGTACAGCATAATCGGCACCAGCGAGGACCTCTACGTGGAGTTCGTCTCGTCGCCGGCCGGACCGCTCCTGAACACCGGTTTCCATTTCAACGTGGGTAACTCGCCGGGACGCGTGGAGACGGCCGGCGTCCGTAACGGCAGCTGCAACTGGTTGTTGAACAGCGAGTCTTTGCACAACGGCACCGAGGGGATGTTCCTCTCGGTCGCGCATTGGTACCCGCCGCACACCAGCTGTACTTACCTGCTGAAGGGTCGGCCCGGAGAAATAGCCAGGCTCTACTTTCCCAGTTTCCGCGTGAACCGTATCGAGTCGCCCATACAGTCGTACGACGGCGACTGCGGCGAGAGCCTGACCCTGTACGATGCCGACTGGCCCGACGACGCGAAGATCATCAAAACGTTCTGCGACACGTTCAGCAAACCGATGGAGAAGCACGATTTCGTCTCGAGCTCGAACGCTTTGTTCGTGAAGTTCGAGAGCAAGACCGGCAGCTATTCCGGCAGTTCGTTGTACTACTGGGCGCACTACGACTTCTTCAACGCGACGAGATTCGGCGAGCCGGTGGCCGGAACCGAGTGCGACGAGACGTTCGCCTCGTGGAGGGAGCACGCCGGCCGATTCCGGTCGCCGCTGAACAGCCTCGTTTACAAGCGACCCGGCAACCCGCCGGCCGATCTCTCTTGCACGTACACCTTCATCACGGACAAGCGGTTGTACGCGCGAGTGATACTGACGGTGGACTCCGTGTCTTTCAAAGAGCACCCGTACTCGCAGTGCGGTCACTGCTGGGACAGCAGAGTGGATCGATTGATCGTCAGAGAGCCGCCGGCCTCCGACGCCGCCGACCAATACCCGCAGCAGCAGCAGCCGCAGCCGCAACAACGTCAACACAAAAAGAGAAGCCTCGGAAGGGGCCACTGCGTCTGTCGGTCGTCGGTGGCCAACGGGTCGAACGAAGGCCAGCCGGTGCTACGCGTGGTCTCGCAGGGCGAGAAGCTGGAATTGAAGCTGCTGATGGACGGCGCCCACGCCACCGCGAGGTATTTCAAGCAGTCGGCGCCGCTGTTCGAGGCGAGGTACGAATTCGCTCACAGTCCCTTGTGCGGACCGGCGATACTGCCGGCGACGATCGACGGCGAGATCGAATTTCCTCACTACGAAGCGATCGGGTACGTCGCGCCGCCGAGGTCGATCAAGTGTATCTGGGAGATACGCGTGAACCGGGACAGAGACGTCTGGCTGCACTTCGACAAGATAAAGTTCGCCTCGAGGTCGTGCGAGGACGGGAAATTAGAGATATTCCTGCCCGGAAAGACCGAACCGTTCCTCGGTATATGCGGCGAGAACGTCAGCTACGTCAGGGAGATGCCGATCATATCGGCGGCTCAGATCTCTCCGCGCGCTCGGAACGATCACGACTCGACGCATTACGTGGATCCCGTGCAGACGCATTTGCAGCAGCCGGTCCAGCCGCCGCCGCTGTCGACGACGGATCAACGCGACGAGCTCGAATGGCCGACGGTGACGATCCAGTTCACCGGGACGATGGCACCGGCGCGGGCCGCGTTCAAGATCGCCTGGACGGAATTGTATCACTTGCCCCGGGACGGTTCCGGCGCGTTGAACACTCAGAAACTGGAGGAGTTCTGCGGGTTCCAATGCCCCGGCGGCGCGGGCTGCATACCCGCGAGACTGGTGTGCAACGGAGTCGTCAACTGCCCGGTCCCGGAGATACCGGTGTACAAGAATACGCACAACGGCACCGACTCGCTCGCCGGCGAACCCAACGACGAGTCCGTCGAGACCTGCGGCACGGACCCCGCCGGTAAACGCGGCGACGTCTCCGGTGCCGGATCCGGTGTCAGAGGGCTGGCCAGCGTGGTCGGCAACGCCGGATGGGCCGGCGCCGGTCTGGGCGCGGCCCTCGCCGTCCTCATCGGTCTCGCCTGTTTGATAACGGTTTGCAAAATCTGCAGGCGACGCACCGTCTCCAGAGACATTCACGTACCCTATTGACACGAACATGACCACAAGACACGGACACGAGTACAAATACCGAAATTGTCAGAGGATCCCCCCCTTATGTTCTCCTTTCTGTTCCTCGAGCTCGTTCGGCGGCTATCTACGTGCCTGTACGTAAACACCGAGATCGATGCCCGACGTTCGCGTCAAATCGAGCGTGAGCCTTTAAAAGGAATTTTATCGCTCCGTTCGGTTCGTTCATGCCAACGAGCAGGAAAGATGAAACAACGGTAAATTAGGTGGATGACTGATTAAATAGGTAGAGTTATCAGATAGCTGAAGTGATATATAAATATATATATATATTATACATAAAATTGAAATGAAACTAAAGTATCGGATAGAAGAGAATAGATCTTCCGATATACCGTAAACCGGGGTTTCTCTTCGCCCTTGCGATTCACGTTTACTTTCAATCATGTAAAAAGAGTAGCTTCCATTTCTGTTTAAAGTTTGTTAGAAACAGATAGATTAAAGGGAATATTTCAGGTGAGATAACTCCAGTGTACGGTAATCAAACAGAATATTTCATTAAAACACGTAAGTATTTTCTTTTCTTCTGGAGGTAAATCCGAACACGAATCTTTTTGCAACCGTGCACAGCAAACGCGTATACGTATATGTACACGTATAAGTAGGTTCGACAAGATTTCATTCGTACATATTTCTGTTCTCGCGATCAACTGATTGTTGATTTCCTGCAACGATATTCGTCTGATTTTTTGCACAATTGTACTCGCGTTGATCACACATTGATATAAAGAGTGCCTGCGAATGTTTAGCCCGCGCGCGATTACCGACGATATACAACAATTCATCCCTTTAGAGGATATGATACACAATATATTGCGTGCGTTATTTCTCGAGGATATGCCAAACAAATTTGTATATATATTCGAGGACAGGGAACGTGTCTCTCACAGTGTAGCCTCGGGATAATAATAATAATATTAATAATAATAATAATAATAATAATAATAATAATAATAACAACATACTTTTAAATCAAACATCGATGAGAGGAAAGAAATTGTTATCGACGGAACGTCTTGTTCGTTTGTATATATATATAATTCGAGTTCTCTGATTAGATCACACTTGACGTAATCTTGAAACATTATAGTAGGAAACATTCAAATAGAAAATTAAAACAGATATTCGCGACGCGTGGGCGCGTTCTATAATACTAATAATGATAATTAAATTCGGATCGTGCGCGCGTTCAGACGATGTTCACGGATATACTGTATATGCTTACGTGTGTAAGAAGGCAAACGAGAGACGACGCGTAACATTTATGTAATGTATATCGTGATCTGTTTCTCTTTTTCGGTTACGACTGCATATGCAGCGAAGTCCATAAACGCTCCTACGCATTCCAAAGTCGAATAACACACATAGCAATTAACGTTTGGTCGTCGATTCTAATTTTAAGAATTAAAATTGATTAACCGCAGTTGAATTGAAAGGAATTCGACGATCAACGATTGATTGAATTTTGATTCTTGTAATTGCGAANTAATAACACATATAGCAATTAACGTTTGATCGTCGATTCTAATTTTAAGAATTAAAATTGATTAACCGCAGCTGAATTGAAAGGAATTCGGCGATCAACGATTGATTGAATTTTGATTCTTGTAATTGCGAAGAATGCTCCGCAATTATCGATAAAAATTAAGTACAATTGAATCGTTGACTGTTATTAATTAAAAGATCCCTGTTACGGACTTCACTGTGTATATTGAACGCGGAATAATCGCTCAACTCGATGGACGCTGCAGCAATCGCAATAAAAAATATTTAATNGAATAACACATATAGCAATTAACGTTTGGTCGTCGATTCTAATTTTAAGAATTAAAATTGATTAACCGCAGCTGAATTGAAAGGAATTCGACGATCAACGATTGATTGAATTTTGATTCTTGTAATTGCGAAGAATGCTCCGCAATTATCGATAAAAATTAAGTACAATTGAATCGTTGACTGTTATTAATTAAAAGATCCCTGTTACGGACTTCACTGTGTATATTGAACGCGGAATAATCGCTCAACTCGATGGACGCTGCAGCAATCGCAATAAAAAATATTTAATCGTGTAACCAGCGTCGTCGACTTGAACGATTGCGGGCACCGAAATCTTCCTGACAATCTATTTACCTTCGGATTGATTCTCTTTTTATACCACTAACGATATGTTTTTTTTTTATTATATATTGTACATATAATTTCGGACGGATCGTCGGCGTCATTGTACGCGTTATTGTTACACTGATTTATCGTCTCGTTGTCGTTATTATTCAAGACGATTGATATAATAATTATATTGTCATCGCGCGGTTACGTGAAACGTTATTGTTGCATCATCGTTATTGTTACTACCGTTTCTCGTCGTTGTCAGCACCACACTCTACCATCGTTGAGAATAATCGCTACTGCCAGCAGCGTCATTATTATATTATTATATTTTTTACAAATAAAAACTATCCACAGTGATAAGAACGACTTATATCTTACCGATTATATCTTATTTATACCGATCGATCCGATTTAACCGAGACCGCATGAACGTAAGCGCGCTTCGTAATTATTATTAGAAACATGTGTTTCTCTTCCCCCTTTCGAACATATGTTCAATCGAGTACGTATACTTTCGGCTAATTAAATTTTTACGCATACAGAAGAAACAACAACAACAATGGGACTGTCCGTCTGATGAGTTTCCTGGGCAAAATTGTTGAACGTTTCAATCTCCCGGAAGTGCATTAGTTAACATTATTTTCGAGATGTCAGAAATTGACAAGTGGACCCGTACAATGAAATAGAATCGGCGAAAGGGAGAGTCTCTGGTATGATGCGACAAAGTCAGACGAAGAGCGTGGCGAAGAGCCACCAGCGTGCGTACAAAACCGCGACGAGAACGAGGCCAGCGAAGAACGTGGAGGTGGTCACGGAGAACGTCTTCGTCCCGGTGACGGTGACGAAGACGATCTTCACGAAGAAACATGGCCCGGTGCGTTGCAATCCCATCCCGAAACGAAAAGTCGAAGTCGTCAGGTCTAATCAGATTAACAGCAACAGCAACGCGATACTGCCGTTACTGAGGAAACCGCTTTCCTTGCCGGAGAAAGGCTTCTTAAACGCGACTCAGACACAGGTCGTTATCCCGAATTAATCAACTTCTTTTCCTCTCAGCACAAGCTACAGAGAATCAGAGAAATAAAAACCGTTCGTGCATTTTCAGATCGACGAACCAAGCAAGGAAAAAAAGATATCGACACGTTTGATGTATAAAAACTTCAATAATTCTATTAAACGATCGGAGACCTTTTCCGAGCAAGGTAGAAAGAAGGACGTGCTGTTATTCCCTTCGGCCATTTCCGACTTGCCTTTACGTTCGCGTAAAAGTCGACAAGGATCACCGAGTAAGAAAACAGTTGTTGCCAGGTCCGTCGAGCAAGAGAAAAATGACAAAGTCGTTGCCAAAGAGGCACCGATAAAGAGTCCGACGATCGGCGACGTTAAACGCGTTCAGAGCGGCAATAAAAAGCCCAAATTACGCAAAGAGGACAGCGTTATTTATCGATTACGCGAAAATTTCCGACGAAATGTCAAAGATGTGTCGAGTGTCTCGATCGTATCGAGCAACGCTTCCGACATACCGAGGACATTCAGTACGACGACAAAGACTCCGTCGACCGTGGCAGGACCGAAGCCGAAGAAAGCCAATGTCGAGAGACAAAATTCCTTTTTCCCGTTCACTGGCCTAAAGCAGAACGTAGAAAGGACTCCGAAGACCGCGATCTCGACTACCACGATTAATTACGGGGACGAAATCAAATTTCCGGTCAGAAAGATCGCGTCGAACGCGTTCAGCCGAGTCCGATGTACCGCGTTCGATTTATTAACGGCGGACAACTTTTTAGAGGCGAGCGAAACGGACGCGCTCCGAGACATAAACGGCAAAATCTTGCCGACCCACGGTTTCCAACATCGCGACAAAGCCGACTATTCGATACTGTCGTTTCTGAATATGAACCGGTCGCGATATCAAGACAGTATAAACGATTTTTGTTACCCAGTGAGGATAAAGTACTCGTGGCAGGTGGTCGGTACGAGCGCGCAGACCTCACGAACGCTCTTGGAAAGCTTGATCAAAGAGAGCGAACACCTCGACGACGAGACGGTTCATAATTGCAGCGTCAAGTATTCTTGGCAGATCATAGGCATCGCCACGCAGACGTCCCGGCGAGATCTTACCGCGTCGAAACGTCGTTCTTTGGTCTCGATTTTGTCCGCGAGAACCAACAGGCCTCGCGAAATCAAAGAGACCAATCGCCCCAACACACCAATCGCTATCTGGAGGAAAGGGAAACGATACGTTATATTAAACAACCAATNGAAAACAGTTGTTGCCAGGTCCGTCGAGCAAGAGAAAAATGACAAAGTCGTTGCCAAAGAGGCACCGATAAAGAGTCCGACGATCGGCGACGTTAAACGCGTTCAGAGCGGCAATAAAAAGCCCAAATTACGCAAAGAGGACAGCGTTATTTATCGATTACGCGAAAATTTCCGACGAAATGTCAAAGATGTGTCGAGTGTCTCGATCGTATCGAGCAACGCTTCCGACATACCGAGGACATTCAGTACGACGACAAAGACTCCGTCGACCGTGGCAGGACCGAAGCCGAAGAAAGCCAATGTCGAGAGACAAAATTCCTTTTTCCCGTTCACTGGCCTAAAGCAGAACGTAGAAAGGACTCCGAAGACCGCGATCTCGACTACCACGATTAATTACGGGGACGAAATCAAATTTCCGGTCAGAAAGATCGCGTCGAACGCGTTCAGCCGAGTCCGATGTACCGCGTTCGATTTATTAACGGCGGACAACTTTTTAGAGGCGAGCGAAACGGACGCGCTCCGAGACGTAAACGGCAAAATCTTGGCGACCCACGGTTTCCAACATCGCGACAAAGCCGACTATTCGATACTGTCGTTTCTGAAAATGAACCGGTCGCGATGTCAAGACAGTATAAACGATTTTTGTTACCCAGTGAGGATAAAGTACTCGTGGCAGGTGGTCGGTACGAGCGCGCAGACCTCACGAACGCTCTTGGAAAGCTTGATCAAAGAGAGCGAACACCTCGACGACGAGACGGTTCATAATTGCAGCGTCAAGTATTCTTGGCAGATCATAGGCATCGCCACGCAGACGTCCCGGCGAGATCTTACCGCGTCGAAACGTCGTTCTTTGGTCTCGATTTTGTCCGCGAGAACCAACAGGCCTCGCGAAATCAAAGAGACCAATCGCCCCAACACACCAATCGCTATCTGGAGGAAAGGGAAACGATACGTTATATTAAACAACCAATGCACCCAGACGTTTGCCCATAAAGAGAGTCAAACGGTCTTCACCGAATTTTACCAAGAATTTACATAACGAAGATGAAAACTAAATAAATTACTCACATTTAAAAAACAGTAATTCCTCTTTAATTTCAATGTAAATAGCCAAGCTTTAAAACAGTTTTTCAAAGTAATGAATTTATTTATTTGTATATATATATATATGTATATATTATAGTTATCCACACAATTAGTTGAGTTAACAAATCAATGATTGTACAATGGAATGACAATATTCTTCTGGAATTTGTGTAATGAAATTATGTGTGTGTGTGTTTGACGTTTAAAGTACTTTCATATAGAATCGTTTTTAGTAAAACAGTGTAATAGTAGAAGAATAGGATATGCATTGCATTGCCAATGCCAAGTAAATGTTATCCAGAACAGCCTCTACACCCACAATGGATGCATTCCACTATTCTACCTTCTTCCAGTTTGCCTTTAGGTACCCTACAAATACAGTTTGTACCGAAATTGGTGTCCCTAGTCTGTATACATCGTAAACAACACAGATTCTCGTATCCGACTTTTTTCCACTTTGCTATCAGATTCCTGTCAGCTATGTTTTCGTTCAAACAGTAATCGTACAATTCTGAAAAACGAATAGAACAATGAATGGGGATGAAATGAAATGAACAGGAGAAAGGAAGTAGAGGATCCTTTGCTTACCACGACTTATGGCTTTCCGCCTGTAATACAGATCGTATATGTAACGGGATTTTTGATGATGAATCTTAAATATCGGCCACAAGGATTCCTGTTTCCGTTTGCCTTCGTGCGGTTCCGTTTCAGCTGCGACCAAAATGAAAAACAGTTAAAATTATCAGTGCATCGTTACTCACGTAGCCGTCCCTTATTTCCCACTACCTTCTCGCATTTTCTGTTCCAGTTCCTCCAGCGTTGGCTCGATCAACTCCCAGCCGTCTGGCGGAGGTTTTTTACTTCTGCGTACTTTTGGCATTGCTAAATCGCATAAAAATTGTTTCACAATAGAATACACACAAGAAACAAACAAAGCAATCCAACGCCGAGTATAATGTCAGAGTCAGAGACGAGCAGAATGCGAGCAGAAATTAGAAATTAGGAACTAGGAACGAAGAAGAAGTGAGAACGGACCGAAGGAATTCGTTCGTTCATTCGTACCAGTGCTGCGTCAAGCGAGCAAATCCAGAAACAGCGACAGCTTGAAAAATAAATCATCTCATCTCATATCAATACTTTACTCTTGGGATATAGGAACGCGGCGCAAACATAGAGATATGGCGCAAACGTTTGGATTACTTTGGATGGTGCTGGTCGTGGGTTACGTGTGAGAGGAGTGTAATATCAAGACTGTCGAATGTTTATATTTTTTGTTGGTAATTTAATAAACGCTCGCAAATTATTAACATTAGTGACGCAGGATGTTAAAAAGGAAGTAAGAGAAATCATGTGGTCAAATTTTTAGCTCGTTGAGACTGGAGAGAAACGCCAGTGCATTGCGTCTTATCGACGTCAATCAATTTTAATAAATAACTAAACCGAGACACGTATCCTAATAGTATACGTATCGTATATAATCTGTAAGGAAAATGTCGTCCGATCTTGAAGAGACCAGTGAGATGATTTCTGGAATCCATGAAGAGAATTTAAACAAAGTTAGCGATTTAATTGATGACAGTCCATTATGGGAAGAACGATGTGGAGGAATTGCAGGACACAATTTATTGTGTCGTGCTATTGAATCTAAGCGTAGTAAAATTGCCAAACTGCTTATGATCAAAGGTGCCAAGGTTAACGGTGAGTCTGAAAATCCTAAGAAAACACCGCTCCACTTTGCCGTGATCAATCGTGACATAAAGATCGTTAAAACGCTCATCGACAAAGGAGCTCACCTCAACGTTAAAGATGAATCTGGCTTTACTGCATTACACTATGCAACCGAAACTGGAATGTACGATATAGCTATGCTGCTTTTACATCATGGAGCTACTGTCGACGCAACAGATAACAATAACCAAACACCATTGAAGCATGCTATTGAAAATGGTAGCATAGATATCGTTAAGGAGTTGCTACGGTATGGGGCTGACATAAACGCCAAAAGCAGCCATGGTTCTACCATGCTGCATACTGCGATCGCAAATGGTCATACAGACGTCGTTAAATTGCTTTTAACTGAAGGTGTTAACGTAAACGTCGAGGACGAGAACGGCGAGAGCCCTCTTTGTATCGCTATTCAGAAGAAACATACAGAAGTTGCAAAGGATCTTCTGGAACGAGGAGCTTCCGTCCATTCTATGTCCGCTTCCTACAAAGGGAATACACTGTTGCACATGGCTTGTGCGAATGGTTTAACAGAAATTGTCGAATTGCTTTTGCGTAATGGCGCCAAGGATGCAGCTGAAGCCAAATTATTCCGTGCTGCCATTGAAAAAGGATGCGTGGGGATCGTCGAGAGTTTCTTGAAATACGGTGTTAAATTAGGCGATAGGTCCGAGTTGTTGGACGTCGCTGTGAGAAGCAGATCGGAGGAAATTATCAGGCTACTCTTGGAACACGGTTTCAATGCTAACACCATTGAAATAGACGGAAACTTGCCCTTACATTGGATTGCTCTTTCAAATCGACCGATCGATCCTTCTGAAGACGACAATGACGAGGTCAACCTCTGTACCAACGCGGATCTCGTCAAGTTTCTGTTGAAGACAGGAGCTGACGTGAATGCCAAGAACAAAGATGGATTAACGGCGCTGCACCTGGCCATTAAGATGGGACACACGGATATCGTACAGGTCCTCTTAGAACACGGTGCTGATTTCAACTTGATCGCACTTGGCAAGTCACCGCTTCACATGGCCGTGGACAACAAAGTAGAAGAAATTTGCCGGTTACTGGTCGAAAGGGGGCCTGATCTGCACATTAAAGACGAAGCAGGATCTACAGCACTGCACGTGGCCGCCAATTGTGGTCTCGGACGTATCTTGGAAATTCTCCTGACTTGTGGCGTCGACGTCGACTCCTTATTCGAGGATCATACCACGCTCAATCTTATAATCCAAGATGTGATGATGTGCTTACTGAAAATAAGCCAACAATTCATACAAAAGCAACGTATGGACCTTCAAACCGGGATAACGTCGTTGCCTCGAACGTCGTCCTGTTCTTTCAAAAATTGCGTAGAATGTGATCCTTACGATGGCGACGACGGTACTCATATAACAGCCATGTTCAACATTATGGATCGGTATATAAGAAAAATACAGACTGTTCAGTGTAACAGGAATAAGGGAAAGCTGACGAGTATCAGTATTAATATTCCTATGTCACAGCCGTCTACTTCTACGGATGTATACAAAAAAGAGATGAAGAGAATGAAAAACATGAAAATTGACAAAACTAACGTAACGTTTGCCGATATCTTAATAAAACGCATGGACGAAGTGATATTGTACGCGAGAAACGAAGACGTTGTTCGCGCTTTGAAGCTGAACAATTACAAGAAAGAAGTTCCTCATTTCGCAGCGATGATAGAATCTCGTTTCAACAGAGCTATGATACGAGAGGAGTTGTTAAGCGTGGGCGGTAGAATTTTCTTCAGTGGCTTCGGCGGACCTTGTAGTTTACCGTACGAATGTTCTGGCGCATTGTTAAATTACCTCGATAACGCGGATTTAACAGCTTTGAAAAATGCTTGTAAAAATATTCGTTCTAACGTTAAGGACGTAACGAAACAGGGAACGTAATACTTGCCACTTACTTTTTTTTATATTCTTTTGTATTGTATTACCGTTTACGTACGTATTCGATTTAATTTAATTTCAATTTCTTTATTAAACGGACGTGTGAGTCCGTTATAACACTCGGATTTATTTTAGATTTAGAATTGGTAAAAATATAAGGGTCATTGACGACATTGAATTTAAACATACGCGTGTCGTAATTTTTAGGCAAAGTGATATAATGTTTTTGCTAAATTCATCAGACGTGGCCCCCTGAGGCTCCCTGAGCCTTTGAATTCGCTCTTCCCTCTACCCTCTGTTCTAAGAACGTAAGAACTACAGCAATTGTTTACGTCGTACGACGTATACGTACGTACGTATAGTACGTAGATAGACCTTTACGCAGTTCCTCGTGGTATCAATTATTTCTACTGACTGAGAATATTCTGTTTCCATCAGCTGTCTTTCTGAGATATATACATATATATATATATATATATATATATACCTGAAGCACGTGAATTAAAGTTTTATTTGGACAAAGTCGAATAAAGTGGCTGCTGTCAGAGCTCAGAGTACTACATAAATATCGCGCTGTTGCCTCCACTTGAGGCGCGCATGCTCGACTGAAAAGGGGCTTCCGTTTTCCGTTTTCGTTTTCGTTTTCTATCTGGCATCATCCGCCGGTGGCGTTAGCGTTAGGTTACAAGCGTCTGATAATTCTAACGTATAAATATACGTTGCAAAGAGTGTTGTGTATTCAACGACGCGTAATGATAAAGTCGGTAGATTAATAAAGTGTCGCTGCTGACCGAAGCTTTGTCTCTAATAAGATCTTTGTTCACGCATATGTCTCGACCTCGACTTTGAACATTCCAAATTCAAAATCTTCTGTTTATTCGTTCCGATCCGTTGACCGCCGTTGACCCTCCATGTTCGTTGTGTAACGAACGTGTGAATCTATGACCGCAGCTACAATAGAATTTAGTAAGTAAAACAATATTATTGTTGTTAATTTAACGAACGCTTGATAATCGTTAAAATTAATGATAAGATGAAGGATTTTAAAAAGGAAGCGAGGAAAATCACGCGTGATTAAACTTTTAGGTTATCGAGAGAACAAGAGAGAAACAAGCCGGTGTATTGCGACTCATCATCGTTTTCGATCAGTTTTAATAAATAACTGAACCGAGGCATATATCTATATATATGTATATATATATATACGTCGACAGTGAATAAGGAAAATGTCTGAAATTGAATATCTTAACGAGGCGGGTGAGATGTTCCTCGCACTCTACGAAGATGATTTAAACATGGGCAGTGAATTAACTAATAATTCTCCCCCGCTCGAAGAAGGAAGCACGGGATACAATTCACTGTGTCGTGCCATCGAATATGAGCGTATTAAAATTGCCCGTGTGCTTATACGCAAAGGTGTGAACCTTAACGTCGTGTCTCGAACTCCTGCGAACACACCGCTTCACCTCGCCGTGATGAATCGCGACGTGGAAATGGCTAAATTGCTCGTTGACAAAGGTGCACTCGTTAACGTTATAAATTCGAATGGTTGTACCGCATTGCACTACGCAGCCAAAGTTGGAATGCCGGACATGGTTCTGCTGCTTCTACGCCACGGAGCCGATGTCGATGTGAAAGATAACCGTTACCGAACGCCGCTTGAACTTGCCATCGAAAATGGTCACGTACACGTCTTGAGGCCACTTCGAGAGTACGGGGCCGATATAGACGCCAGAAACGTGCTTGCTCTCCTCGCTCTTAGTGCCGCAGCTTCCAATGGTTACACAGACATCGTCGAATGGCTTTTAGCGAAAGATCTCGATATAAATGACCGGTACATTAACGGCGAAACTCTTCTCGACTTGGCACTAAAAGGGAGATGTGCCGAAACTGCAAAGCGTCTTCTGGACCTAGGAGCTTCTGTCCACACTGTGTCCGTTTGCAATAAATATACGCCGTTACACGTGGCTTCTGAAAGCGGTTTAAATGGAATTGTCGAATTACTTTTGCGCAAAGGTGCCGACGTCAACGCTGTCGCGGACTTTAAAATAACGCCGATTCATCTTGCTCTGAGATCAGGTAATTACGAGACAATGAAACTGCTGTTGAACCACAGGGCGAACGTCGACACGGAGGACAAGGACGGAAAAACCATTTTACACCTCGCCGTTGAAACTGGCGATCCACGAATAGTCGACGAAATATTGACGCGCTCTCCCGACGCTAACAACAACAGCAATAAAAAGTCGCTTAGAACCGCGGTGTGCGGGAATATGGAAAGTTCTAACCGTATCGTCGAATCCCTCCTACAGTACGGCTTTACGGTCGGTCCCGGGGACGCGAGCGATTCTGAATTGTTCTCTGCCGCCGTTCGGAGAGGATGTCTGGTAATCGTCGAAAATCTATTGAAACACGGTGCTAAAGTAGAAGACGGGCCCGAGGTGTTGGCTATCGCTGTGAAAAATAGATCGAAACGAATGATCCAGCTACTCTTGGATCACGGTTTCGATATTAACGCTATGAACAAAGATGGGAATTCGATCTTACATCGTATCGCTTTTCATGGTCAACAGTTTCTTTCCAAAAACAACAACGACGACGACGACGATCTCTGTACCATGGCAGATCTCACTAAGTTTCTGTTAGAGAGAGGAGCGGCCGTCAATGCTGAGGCCAGAACTGGTTTCACGCCGCTTCAACTGGCTATTCAGAAAAAGCACAAAGATATAATGACAATCCTCTTAGAACACGGAGCCGATTACAACTCGAAGAGTAGGAACGGCGAGACGGCGTTTCACATTGCTCTGTTTCACGAAATGGAAGACGTTTGTCACTTGTTAATCAAATTAGGAGCCGACGTCCATACCAAAGACGAAGTTAGATTGAAGGCTCTGTATCTAGCCATGAAGATGAAATGCACGTATATCCTGCGATACCTCTTGAGACGCGAAGTCGACGTCGACGTGAAAAGTACACTGCTTCGTTCTGCTGTGAATTTAGCGACCGGTAACGAAGAGGAAATTTGCGGCATGTTACTCGAAGCAGGAGCTGACGTGAATACCGAAGCTAGTAATAAATGCACACCGCTACATCTGGCTGTTCTTGTACGAGCAAATAGAAATATCATAGAAATTCTCTTGAAACATGGTGCTGATGTTAACTTGAAGAACGATCGAGGCCATACTCCGCTTCACTGCGCTGCAGCAGATGGAAGAGAAGAAATTTGCAAGTTGCTGATTCAAAGCGGTGCCGACGTGAACGCCACAGATGAAAATGGATTAACGGCGCTGAATATAGCCATGGAAAATGAATACCTGGATACCATGTATATCCTCTTAAGACTCGGTGCCGATGTCAACTCTAAAAGCGCCGTTGGCCTGACACTGCTTCATATGGCTGTCCAAAAAAGAGACTATACTCTGTGCAAGTTTCTGATCAGAAGAGGAGCCGACGTGAACGTCAAAGAGAACGTAGAAGGAGTCACGGCGCTGCATCTAGCTGCTCAACGTGGTCTGATACACATTATGAAAATTCTCTTTAAGTCGCGCGTCGTCGTAATCGACGTCAATCCCGTAGATAACAATGGTAATACCGCGCTTCATTACGCGTCCGATGCCAGTGAGTACGAAGCCGTTTTGACTCTCATAAAAATAGGTTCCGACGTAAACGTCGTTAACAAAAACGGCCAAACAGCGAGCCACGTCGTTGCCAATTTTGGTTATACGTGTTACGGTTTCGAACCCAAGTTCAGCAATAGATTCGACAAGTTTAAGATAATCCTAAAGCTCGTGAGTAATATGTCGATCGACGGCTTGAACACGCGGTCTCGTTGCAAGTTCGAAGAGAATTGTAAGGAAGAGATAAAGAGAATGATCAGCACACGGCTTAAAAACACAAACATCAGCTTTCGCGATATACTGATAAAACGCGTAGACCAAATAGCGTCGTACGCGAGAAACAAAGACGTCGTTCAGGCAGTGACTCCGATCAATTACATGGCACAATTTCCTAATTACGCGGATATGATAAGAAGTCGCTTCGGCAAAGGTATGGAACGAAAGGAGTTGTTGGACGAGGGCTATAAATTTTTCATCGGTTGCTTCAATACGTCTTACGACTTACCACACCTCGGTATTGAAAAGATCTTGAGCTACCTCGGTAACTCAGATTTAATGAACTTGAGACGCGATCGTATGTTTCCTTCCGACGTACGTTAAAAATGTAATAGGACAGAGAACACTGTGATACTCACGATTTCTTTTATATTTGTTCGTTAACATTTTTATACTAATAATAAGTAGACATTTTGTACTTTTATACAATATTTTTTATCTTTCGTTGCCGTTCTCTAGCTTCACTTTATAGCTGTCCTGCGTCTCACTTGGTTCTCCGTGGTGATACCGCGGCGATTATTTCTACCGACCAACAATGATCTCGTCAGCTGTTGAAACGTCATTTTTAATAGAACATGCACAAAGATCTTACAGAACAGATCAGCTCGCAAAGAATGGAAAATAGTTTTTCCAAAAAAATATCAGCTTCAAAGGCATACAACCGAACGCTACCTCGTGTACACATGCGCGACCTATCCAACGAAACTTGTAAAAATGTAATGAAACTTGTAGAAATGTAACAAAACAAAATGTAAAAATGTAACAAAGAGTAAAAGGAGAGTCGTAAACCAGGAAATGAGCAACACCTATGTGCTGGGATGCATCGAAGATCTTGGCAAGTGGTTATTTCTTCCAGCTCATATTGAAACAACACGTGTGAACGGTATATATTTTTTTTAGTGATTGTCGTTTAATTCTAATTTCGAGTTAACTGACGTTTTCTTCTGTTTATAGATCACAAACGTAAGGACGGCGACAAAGTAATCTCGAATAGAAATCATTTTTTTACTCATGTAAAGGACACAGCTGGTGTTCACGTTGTCCATACGAAAAATTAATAATGTGTATGCAAAGCGAAGATTTACACGTGCTGAAGCGAAAGAGCAAGGAGAAGATAAGAACGCAATGGAAGAGTCGGTAAAATATTGGAATGCCGACCGGCGGGTAGGTGTCTCATTTCTTTGGAACTAATCTATCATAGAAAGCAGAGAAATTGTGACAAAGGAATTAGAAAGGAAAGAACAAACAGAACAATTGGGTTGATTTGAAGCTAATTCGTCGCAAAGTTCTGTTCCTATTTTTGTCATGCTATGCCCGTACTTCTTTTCCTACTTTTAATTTAAGACAAACTGCTGTTAGAGAAAATGACGTTCTGAGACGGTTAGCTTTTAAATTTTTTACTTTAAGTCATAATTAATGTATTTTACATATAAATGTATGTATGTCGAAAGCAACAACGATCTCGTTGTTATTTGTTCGTCGTACAATTACCTGTACTAAAAAATTAACAATAAATATTTTTGTCATAAAACTATTTTAAGTCAGATTTCTCTCGAATTCTAATTACAGCAGTTGCATTTTTTCACGGTAATTATTTCTGTTGTCGATATCCATTTTCTCGACTAACGCGAAGCGTATCCCAGTAAGTAGTGACACGTCGTTATTTATTGTTAGATTTGTACCGACTTCTCTGACGTTTAATAGTCGCATTGCGTTTGAAATTTCGTATCGTCAATAATCTCAACGTACTACTAAGGCGTGTGCTCGCTGGTCTTTAGAAATGATACACCAAGAGAACAACTACAATTACGGATCAATACTCCAATTAGGAATGAGTGTGTGCACCTTTCAGTTTGAAAGTACTACTGGAATTAAAAATGTCCAACCAAAAATCGGGGACAGGGAAATATATTCTCGATACTCTTTTGCCGTTTATTTAGCGAAAATATAACGTACACATATGCACAATAATTAAGACCTACTAAAAACTACTAAATCTATAAGATTAAAGCCTCTTCATGCTCAGCACTTGATCTTCTAAATCAGCTATCTTCTAGAAGTTTTAACGATCAACGTTATACATTTTTCTTACTATGTTACGATTAATATTCTTATTTATTAAATCGATGGAAAAATAACATCAATTTTACACGGTACAATTGCTGTAAGAATAGTATTTGATTTAAATAGTGTGCTCACTGTACCACTGTCTCATTCAAAAAAAATTTGTGTCGTATTTAGTATAATAAAACGAACGACGTTATTTTGCCATCGAATTTTGCAAAAATTACGGGTGTCGTACCCTGAGATATTCTTGTGTCTGGCTCTCCGACATCGCCTCCGTTTGCGCTAAAAGCATCTTGTATCGTTTCTCTAACGTGGAAGCGATATTGTCCACCTCGTTTTGCTTTTTCGTGCTCAGAGACGTGCACAATTCGTTTTCCTGTTCCTTTAGCCGCAATTGTAACGTTTTTATCTCCGCGTCTTTGTTCTGCAGTCAACAGTTCACAATTAAACTCGTAGAATTTATAAAAAAATGTCATGTGTGTAGAGAAGTAAATCTACACGAACAGTCGAGTTGAAAAAAATATACTCCTCTATTAATAAACTGTAAATAATTTGAAAACGATAAAAGAATGTACCTAACTTTCGTTATAAAGAAAATTCTATTCAATATTGTTATTATTGCACATTGGCTGATAAGACAATTAGCTGCTAAACGGAGAGGAGAACAAAATTTAAAGTGTCGGAAGTATAGTAGGTCTTTATAATCTACCTTGATTACGTGCGTCAATTTCTTCTCGTAATCGTATTCGAGTTTCTCTTTCGATTTTTCGAGTTTCGCGATGCTTCTTCTCAAAGCAGAGACCTGAGCCAGTAAATTTTTATTTTGTTTTTCGGTTTCGTCGATCTCACTCCTCATTTTATTCATTTCTTCCTTCGTCGTCGCGTACTGCTCGACTATCGTCGTTCGCAATTTATTTTCCTTAAAAACGTATTTTCTCATTTAACAATCTAATTTTTTCTTTAATTAATCTAAATCTGAGATACTGGATCTGATTGATCTGAGTTCAATCTCGTAAAAACAGGACGATAAAAATTGGCCAAAAATCCGGATAGATGTTAAAAAACATGTATCAAAGAGTAAGTACGTCTTTAATCTTGATTTCCAGTTTAGTTTCCAGATCGTGTACTTTGTTGGTCAACGATTCGACTTCCGTTTTAATTCCTGCCTCCCTTTGCGACAATTCCACATCTTTCTTTTCGAGCCAGTCTTGCTTCAATTGCAATTCTTGGTTCTTTTCCTTCATAAACGAATCGATTCGCTCACACACCGAATTTATTTTATCCACGCATTTCTTTTCCAACGCTTTACTCTCCTCATCCTGCAAAAACCATTCAATAATTCACGTTTTACAGACATTTCCGTTTCTGCTCTCTTACCTTACCGTGCACAATTTCTTCCAATCGTTTCGACATCGTTGCCACTTTATTCTCCGACGCTTCGTTCTGCAAACAAGTTTCAGCCAGTTTCTCCTTCAATTCGGTCAGCTGTTCTACCACGGACAAGTGATAATCTTCGACGGCCTCCTTGTAACCGTCTTCCATAGAATTTTTCAACTTCTGCACCTCCGTCAGTCTTTAACAATTTTGAGCAAACCGTTTTGACAACCCTTAGCTTTCTTTGTTGAACTACGTTCAACGACGTACTGACTTAGCTTTTAAAACGGACACCTCGGTGCTGAGCCGACTAATGCTCGAGACGAAGTGATCGTCCATGTCTCTGTTGATCGTTTGAAGATGACTTCTATGGCATTCCGACAATTGATCCCTCAGATATTTGGTTTCGGCCTGCAGTTCTACAGCAACAGACGTACAGATTCAATGCGTCGAATCTCGATGACCGTCGCTCTTAATAATCATGTTTCTTTCGCTGTACTGTGATCATGAGCACGATGGGTCGGCGGCGACGGTCTGAAGAAACCGTGTCTCGCACTCGCGGTGTCCATCGAACGCTGCCTTAGGTAAGATCTGCTACGGTGATGATGATTGTGAAGGTATCTCGCGCTTGCCTTGTGACAAGTGTGACAGGATCTCGCCTGACGATCTGATATGTCGCTCATCGACGAGCTAATAGAGATCTGCGTTAATAATCAATAGCTTTTTAACAATGTCGTTGATTGCGTAATACAGTAAATGTCCCAATTACTGTTCGCGTCACGATTTCTACTGCCTTTTGTTTCTTAGAGTAGTACTATGTCCGTTCGATCGTAAGATAGAAAGTACCGTATGGCAGGACTTGGGTAATGGTAGAAGGAGTCCATTGGGTGGTGGCCTGCTAAAGATTCCTCCGATTCGACCCGTCTTCAGTTGTCTGCATAATTCTACGAGGTAGTCGTTTCTCAGGCGACGTTGCGAGGTGGCGGCGTTTAATTTGTTCAACCAGATTTTGCACAACTGGGCGGATTCGGTGGTCGTCAACGCTAGAACGTAAGGTCTGGCGCAGGTCAAAGTCTCCTTGAAACGTTCGTCCAATTTCGTGGCTTCCTCTTCGTTACCGCACTCCCCAATTTTTTGCATGTTACGCCCCCCACGTTCTTATTTCATTCGCGTTTCAAACGAATCGTAGGGAGGTCATTTTCTGACAAATTTTGTCAAACAACTGCCCTCTTTTGTTTCAATCGATCAAAGTACGAATGAAACACATTACTTTTCTGCTTCGTAACAGAGATTATATTAAAAGACAATAACTCGAGTCGTACAAAACAAAATCTTAAGTTTTCGGAGTTATTACGTATATAGAGGAATCGTTATTCGAGTTTGTGTGGTATTAATTAATACTTATGCCTTCTCGCACCTACAGTTACTCGTATCTTGTATCAGCTATGTCTCAGATACATAATAATTAGACTGCGAATTTTTATGCAAAATAAAAGACGTAGCGTATCAGTTACAGAAATTACATTTAAATCCTTTAAACGTCATGCTTCAGTTTTCTTTGTGAGCGCATAAAATCCGCAGTCTAATAATAATAATAATAATAATAATAATAAGTTACATCGATGAACATGCTTCGAAAACGACTACATTTAGACTAGTTTCAGAACATTAATGATGATAAAATAGAGACTTCGTGAAATACATATATTTAAATATATGTATGTTATACGTTATACTAGATATTGCGTAAAATTCTTTCACAGCTGCGGTAAATAGTTAATCGAAAATTCGTCGACGCGACGATTCTAAAAGGGAGTACAAAAAATATTTGCACGTACTATTGACACTATGAACGTGACTGAAACGTTTTCGATCATTCGCGCATACCACTAGTAGATGATCTATTATATTTTAAAGAAGATGAAGCACAGATCTGATCTTAATTGACACTATAATACATATCTTACATCGATATTTACACGACTAAGACGCCGAATGCGAGAATTGTTGGTGCTCAAGTAAAAATAATACGTGACACACTTGCTATTAATATTTGTACCCATTTAAAAACTGATTAATATTTTTATTATTGGTCCAAACAATTTATTATTCTTTCGGGTCTCGAAAGACTTTATTACATATTCCATAGAACTAAAATTAAGTCGAAATAAAAAAGTAAACTTCTTTTAATATCTAAATTGTTTGTGTCTACTATTGATTAACAAAATTTGGAGTACGAATATTGATAGAAGTCACTATATAAAGCAATTAGCGTTTCATGCATTTTGTACTTGAATAAGTTTATTATTTAATTTTCGTTAAGAAATCTAAAGTATTTGAGATACGAGAGATCCCCAGATTTTTGATGAAATGTTTCGTTAATTGATCGGGAGTAATATGTATTATTTTTTATTGTTAGATACTGCGAACGTTTATGCGTTTATGAGAATTTAGAGGGATACGGTACATAGTAAAACGTAAAGAAATACAAAAAATATCAGAAGTAAGCTGTAGTTTAAAATAAAACAAAATGTTTGCGCGCACTTTAGCGTCTTCGAGTTTACTTACAAAAATAAGAATTTGCGTAAAGATCCGCAGTCTAATTATTATGTACGTGATCGGAAACCTTTCGTCAAGAGTAGTATACTATAAGAAACGCAGATAGTTAGAAGCGTACATACATATGTCGTAAAGCACAATATCCAAAAAACGTGGTTATTGAGCTCGGTTATAATGATCCTTTCATAGCCAAGAACATATCACAGAACAACTCGCGAAATGGCAAAGCTCGGTGACGAGATGAATCGTCACAAGTTTCTGTTCGTCCCTAACCGGCCAGGTGTATTAAAACAATCGTTCCCTCTCTTATAAAACTATATTCTTCGCGCGGTTTGCGCGCGTGGTACGTATCACCTCTTTTTCGCATTAAAATCTATCTCTCTACACCTATAGTTATAATATAAGATAAAATTGTACAGATTTACTAAATATCTTCGTACTTTGTTCATCAGCCTATACGTTTCGCACTGTATCCGAGTTGGTCATTGAGATCTAAAGCAGAAATTCTGCGTGAAATAAATAGTTCAATTAAAACAACGCTAGATTCGGCTATTCAGCTTGATTTGATTCTCGGTCGTCTGCTTCAGCTCCATGAGCTTCCCTTTCATCGGCTGAATATTTGTACCTATCCATTCGTCGATCGTCGATGGGAAAAAAATACTTTCCATTTGGAATCTTAAATACCCTTCTAGAGAAGACAATTCTAACAGTAATCTGGAAACAAATAAGTTTTATAAGATTCTACTCGTTAATCATTATCAGACTTGTGTACCCCTAATAGATTTGTTAGAACAAGGGAAAACTTACTCGGTAAAAGCAGGTACTAAGTTCTCTAATTGCATGGGGTTCGTGTAATTGTTCGCCACCTGCCATGGATTCATCCACGTGGATATTCTGAAGAATCAATAATTATTTTTTTGTCTTTAAATTACAGATAAATAAAAAGCCAATCAGTAAAAATTGCGACTCGAACAGAAACGACAACATCTAACTCGACGAATGCAATAAATTCCTCGGTTACTCGGCTCAGTTTTATACGTACTGTTCACTGGTGACGATGTCATGAAATTTAGCTCGGAAATTTAAAAACCATTCTACGCCCACCGCGACCTGCCAGCCAGGAAAGAGTAAATTGCTGGGTATCGGCGCGGGTCTGGGCTGCGGCGTTAAATGCAGGGGGTGATCTCTGTACCCTAAACTCTTGGCCACCTGATTGTGAATCTGTTCGGAATAACCGTGCAGCCATACTTTCAGACACAGTGCCAAAGACGGTATCGACGTAGGCAACAGTTCGCACATGGTTGCGTAGTGATCGTACCTAAAACAAAAAAAAAAGCAGAAAGCATCCATGATAAGTTCCAATTCCAAATCACATTCTGTGTTCAATTTTTTCTCTTCTAAGTAGAAATTACCTCGACCATCCGGTGAACGCCGTTCCCCGAAACTCGTGAACTTTGTTCACGTGCATGCTTAATTCCTCTAACCATTTCTCGTGGTTGCTCACGTGATGCCTGACGATCGGAACGTGTTGGGACGATCCGGTGGCTCCTTTGAACGCGGTAGCAGCCCAAATATGTGGGAATACCGCGGTGTACTTGTCCCAGAGTCCTGACAGAGTAATATTTAATTTTTGTTTAAACAATACCAGTGCAACTCCGCGACACGTCGGCGAACGTGCGTGGGCGAAATAGAAATCTTACCATGAGGTAAATCGAAGTTATCTCTCGGGCTGTAGTGCCAGATCATAGGTTCCACGTACTTGCCGATGTAATGATCTGAAAAATACTTTTATGAAGGAACGCGCGACGTTATTCAACTCGAGCGACTAAATCGAAACGAGATACCGTTTAAAGTACGCAGATCCATCGATCTTAACATGTCGTCCCATATGATAATTTTTAAATAGGGATATGTTTCTTGTACGTGTTGCGCGATAGCCAAAACGTGTTCCAGGTACAGCGTCGACTTCCCGTATTTGCTAGAGGCAGCACGTTTCACGCAGGCCGTGCAAAGGCCCAAATGCCAAACTTCGTCCGCGCCTATGTGCAGGTACTGGATATCTGGATGAAAACTGACTATTTGCCCAATCAGGGACTTCACCAAAGGCAAAGTCCTCTGATTCGACGGACAAATCGAACTTGGAAAATGCTCCACTTCTCGCAAAGATCTCCACTCGTCGTGTTTCAATACAAACTGAAATCATTAGCTTTCTTTATAAATCGTGTATCGCACAGTGAATTCACTGCATTTGAATAACTATTGATTCCCTCGAACGCATTTATTGTTAATTGTGTTCTCATATACCTCCAAATGGCCAAACGTTTGTACTAATGGAATGACTGCCAGGCCGCAGTCCCCGGCGATTTGTAAGATGTGCCTAGCCTCCTGAACCGTGTACCCGCTGGTTAAAGTGCTCAATCCATTGCTCCCTATTTGAGAAAGCTCTCGGTTGTATGGAAATGAATCTTCCCATTCCAGAAGCAACCCCGTGGCACCCCATGTTCTCAAAAGTGGAAATAACTGCAAGATTTAATTGTAGTCAATCGCAGTCATTCAAGATCAGAGTCGCAGATAATCTGTCAACTCTCTGATTCAGTTGAGCAAAAATTGGTAATCAAAGTTTGATAAATCAAATCATTTCAAATTATTATTATTATCTGTCATTGATAGAAAAATTCATTTTGAAATAGTCATTTGTCCCGGTCAGTAGTATGTAAAGTATTTGTTTATAACATTAACTAGATCTCAAAATAACAAACTCGTAGAGGAATATGCTTGAGTCAAGTACATCCGTCGAGATTTAAATAAACTAGAACTGCGAAAATGTAAAATCCTGTGAACAATGAATGATAAATCGAGTAATGAGAGAACCGAGTGATAAAAATATCATTTTCAAGTCATCGTTCGTCGCGTATAGAAGTGTCGATGAATTTGTTTATAACGTTGAACAGACCTTTTCGAAATAACAGACACGCGGAGGAGCACCCTTGAGATCTAAGTGAACTAGCCTGAAAAAGAAAGAACACCGTTCTGATATATGACATTAACTCCGTAGTAGATTATTTGTATATTTACACGGTTTACCTGTGCGAGCCAAACGTCAAGGCTTCCATCTTTCCTCCATTACTTCGACGTTAATTAAAAGTATTTAATACATACATTGCACGCACGTTGCATACACATGTATCTATTTGTGCGTTAACTGCTGCACACGTACGCGTAGAAATTATTATAGGAAAATAAGAATTATACGCATATCGCAGAGGTATACGCGCGTATATACAGCACTCCTCTGGAAACCCGACTATGTATTCAGGCAGGGATGATACATATGTATACAAATCCTCGATCGACGATTTCGTCGAGTGATCAAACACTAGCACATGTTGCGTTCGTCCAATGGGACTCGAGCTCTGGTCGCTGGCATCAAAATTCTTGTATTGGTGTATCACCAGGTATCTATCTTTTCCCATTTACTGGACGCGTGTCGCGTGTCGTTATCTAGCGGCCTCAGCGTTAAAAGATTTCCGAATTCCCGTGCTTTATTGCATCCACGTTTTGCTGATTGTTATTTAAAGTATAATAAACATTTAAACAGAGGATACACGATGTTTATATTATTGTCAACGTGAATAATG
>SMSR01016010.1:79172-144812 GCA_019453355.1 Ceratina japonica | reverse complement strand
TTGTACGTCTAATCTCTACTTGAAAAGGTGGGTATGGAAATCGAAGTTCGTCCTGGGCTAGTATCCAAGGACAGCGAAGGAAAGCTGACCTGTCGGCCCATATTCTCGAGGATAGTGTCCCTGTTCGCCGAGCAGAATGAACTTCAGTTCGCCGTTCCCGGTGGTCTTATAGGTAATCGAAGAGGAGTGTAAAATGACAATCGTTAAATTACAAAGAATCTTGACGTTTGACGAATTTATTTCCAGGCGTCGGAACGAAGATTGAACCAACGTTATGCCGCGCGGACCGCTTAGTAGGACAAATTCTAGGAGCCGTGGGAGCTTTACCAAAAATATTTATCGAACTGGAAATATCGTATTACCTCCTCAAACGGTTGTTGGGAGTGAGAACCGAGGGCGACAAGAAAGGAGCGAGGGTAAGCGCATCGCGTAGAAATACATGAGCCAAGTTTTCCGTTATAATCAATCATACACTGTTTGATCGTAGGTACCGAAATTGTCGAAAAACGAGGTACTCTTAGTAAATATCGGATCATTGAGTACGGGCGGTCGCGTATTAGCGACACGTGCAGATTTAGCTAAAATTAGCCTGACGAATCCTGTGTGTACAGAAATTGACGAAAAGATCGCATTGTCGCGTCGCGTCGAGAAGCACTGGCGTTTGATCGGTTGGGGTCAAATTTGCGGTGGCCAAACCATAGAACCAGTCATAGACCGTAAGTGATTCCGATCGAGGCGAACGAAAGTTTTAATATAAAAACAAAGAAATCCAAGTGAACATAATTTCCGCAACGTGACATGTTGTTTGAAATGTTTATAATAAACTACGAAATACACACTACCCGTGTAATGTATGCATGATGTCCACGTCCTTTCTGGAATCCATTCCCCCCCCAGCATAAAACGATGTATATGTACATAGAAGTTTAAAAAGTAATAAGTCGGTCGAGACCATCGATATAAAATTGTTAAACTTTCTTTATTATAAAACGAATACGAATGACGATTTATATTACATATAAAAATAAATAGGAAGCAAAAGATCGCGTATGCAATTAATGGAAAATTTATTTTGATCACGTCAGATTTGGTAGGGATATCAGTCCTGGTTGGACGTATGAAATTGATTGTGATACACATGCCAATACTATGAGTGAATTCTTGGCGTCTTGCATTAAACGGTACAACTCGATTGGTTGTATAAACGATTCGTCCGGCCTGGAACAAACGAGTACGGTCAGTAGCAGGTACTATAAACTATAAAGTCAACTGATAATCAATTACATACCTCATTACGACTACACGGTAACAAGGAAGGCCGGGATTCGCTTTCCTGTAGTTCTGCGTATTCGAGTAAACATTGTACGATATCTTGCGCGTACTTTTCTTTCGTACAATTCTTTCCGGCGCGGACTTGATTATCCTAAGCTTACTAAAGACTTCCTCGAGACTATTGGCATTCTTTGGTCCGACTAAAGAGCTGCGCGTTCGCCCGACCACCTGTACTTCGTTACCCTTTTTACCCGTTTCCTGATTCGTATCCTCGTCGTCGATAGTAATCGTTTTTTCTTCGCGCCACTTCATCTTTAGTTCTGGCCACGACGATGCTCCCGGGAGAACTTTGAACGACGATGGATAGACGTGCTTAAAATTCGAAGGTGCGTTCCGATTTCTGTAATGATTTCGTGGCGGATGCCACCGACGAGGCTCTGGAAGTAACGCGTTCCTTGGTGCACCACGGTCTACCAACGAATCTTGAACGAGTCTTTGAAGACGAGGTCCCCGGAACATTCCGTGAACGACGGGCTGTCCCGTAGAACAATTCCTGGTCGTGTCATTGTATGCGTTTGGTCTTGGAAAATTATGTGCTTGTATCGCTATTGAGATGCATCTGTTTTGAGGNGACGAGTCTTTGAAGACGAGGTCCCCGAAACATTCCGTGAACGACGGGCTGTCCCGTAGAACAATTCCTGGTCGTGTCATTGTATGCGTTTGGCCTTGGAAAATTATGTGCTTGTATCGCTATTGAGATGCATCTGTTTTGAGGGACAGCGGCGCAATGGTTTCCGTAAGGAACGACCACGTTTCTGTGGAACCAGTACGGATCTTGAACGTATGCTTGCTGAACACGTCCATTGTTATACGCACTGGTAGGAACGAAGTTTGTATGTTGCGTGAGCTGCGTGGAAACG
The DNA here is from genome assembly GCA_019453355.1 of Ceratina japonica. Classification (NCBI taxonomy): domain Eukaryota; kingdom Metazoa; phylum Arthropoda; class Insecta; order Hymenoptera; family Apidae; genus Ceratina; species Ceratina japonica. The sequence continues at coordinate 142,620 of SMSR01016010.1, read as the reverse complement.
TAATCGTGCGTACGAAGACTACTTATCGCTGAATACTGATTAAATTGAAACGCGACCGAGTTCTTCCTATTTGCCGAATCGTGATTGCCATGATGCGTATTTCGATTATTATTCTCATGTTCCGCATTCCGACCGGGTTGAAACCTTCTATCTTTCTCCTGCAAAGCTTTTAGTTTATTACCTACGTAATGGTAAACTGTCTTCTGAGGTTTAATACTGTGCGGTATATAGCCCCTTGAAATTTTGATCGTGACCGTGAGCTGAGATGCGATATTCGGAATGAGATTTAGCAAATCCAGTCGCGTCAGAGGTTTCGACACCTCCTGAATCTCGTCGTCGGAAAGTTCTATGACCTGAATCAAAAAAAGAACAAGATATATTTACGTTAACATCACTAACTAATTGTCGTATCGTACCTCCTGTCTCAACTTTTTTGCTTCATTCTCATCAAATGGACATTCTTTACGTTTGTCCGAGGACTTTTTAGATTCGAGGGCGTCTTTGATCGATTGTCGCTCTTTGTCTGTCCTCTTGGGTACCAGTTTAACGTTCCGTTGTATTCGTGACGCTTGCCAACTCGTCGACGCATTATTATCTTTAGCAGAGTTATTCGCATGATTTGTAACAATTTTTATATCACCCAATATGATTTCATTCGATATAATTTCTACTTTGGACTTGCGTTTCTTCCCATCTCCGTTAGATTCAACAGCCATTGGGTCTTTGACTTCTCCCACAGCACCAAGGAGATCGTTCATAACTTCGCGAATGACTTTTGAAATAGTTTTATCTTCCGTCGCGTTCTCAGAGATTTGTTTCGAGGAATCGACGGTATCTACATTTTTGGAACATTCCTGTGCATTGGAACAACCTTTATTCTGTTGATGAACGTCGGACATTCGAAGACCGTTCTCGGGCTCCACTATAACTTTACGCTTTGTGCCAGTTTCCTCGCGTTTTCCATTCTTTCCTGCATTGTAAGTAAAGCGTTGTATGCGATAACCGTGCCGTACCAATTGGCTATAAACCCTATATTCCTCTAACGAGCATTCGACATCATCGATCAAAAGTTCGTAAGCCTGTTGGATGGACAGGGGGACGTCGTTCCACGTAAGTTCCAGACGATTCTGAAACAGAACAACGTCATGCCTTGCCTGCGTGAAAAACTGATGTTCTTGATGATCTCTACAACGTACAGCTTCTAGAAGGAATAACGCTTCCTCTGGAATCAAATACAAGGCACCGTTCTTCTCCAAACCAAAGCTACCCCAGTCTTGGCCAGAAAGCTTTTTTACCCTAGCTCTCTTTTGAGTGGGTAACCACTCGGCACTGGCTAATTGTGAAACACGATCTACTCTCTCTATAGCTATTAAATTCTTTCTCGTTTCGATACCCTTTTCAATTTGCACTCTCTGAAGCCAAGAATCATTTGGTTCAAACTGTTTCATGCCAGTCTTGGGAAGAGACTTGGCCGACGTCTCATATTCGTTTAATGCACTGTATTTCAAGCCCTTGTTTTCTATCAATTCCTCGGCGCTACAAATTGTTTTTACGTAAACTTGTGTAAATGAACCATCGACGACCGCTACGCAATATTATGAAATGTTTATATTATAAAAGTACTTACGTTAACATGTTAATAGGAACTCTTTTTGTTTCTGCTGCCATGACTTTGTACAGGTTTGACAAATTATTGTTCTATAATTCAACTCCTCGCTTGTTGTTTGACTCGGTGTAATGAGAAGACACAAAGCTCGACAGTCGCGGAGAAAGACATTTGGTTATTGCTTTATGCACCTGTGTCGACGACCTTGTCTTACTTCCAATTCCCTCCAATTATTAGTGAATCGTTAGCATAAGAGACCGTATTCCGATAGCTGTATTTGGAAATTTGGAAATAAAAACTGTGCGTGCTCCGTGCTGTAAGATTTCAGGAATGTCAATCATGCGCCGTGCATTGAGGAGCAAAGAACCTCGGGTTTCGATTACGAGATTTCTACTCCGCTTATTCGATACAAATTTAAATACAGTTTTGATACCATTTTCTGTCTCTCTCTCTCTCTCTCTCTCCTTTATTTCCTACCTCTCGTTTTTCCTCTCTCGCCCCTTTCACAGATAGTATGATTACGGCCTCGTAAAAATGTTATATCTGGTTGTATTGCATTCCGATTTTACGGAAAATTAAAAACAGTGTTTATAGAGGATTCATTGAAGTGCCTCTCAGTACTCACGGGTGTGGTAAAAGGAATTCGTATCAATAATGTTTATACTGTTCGGAATTGTGCGAAACTTGAGAGATCCATTTGAGAGTCTCTCGAACTTCGGGGGTTGAACCGATTTCGCGTAATGACCGAACACTGAAATTCAAGTCAAATGTCAGCCTGAGCGGTGTAATGTATCCAATTTGGAATGCTGAGAGAGGTACGTTTTAATAAGAGGGAATGATGTGTGCTGGAATTTAAACTATAATGCTGGCATATATGTGTGGCGTGTAGCCGTCTCGCGCGTTTTAGCGTCACTCTAGATACACACAGGAAATATCGTGAGCGACGTAATTTGTCCAATTCTAATCGCTATAGAAGGCGAGGTGCGAGATAGTAAACATTTTTAATAAGACGGAAAATGACAGTGGAGAATTCCTCGTATCTTCTGCAAGTGAAGTCCGAGTTTTACTACTCCTCAACGGACGGCGCTGCGGTTGAAATTCCTGTTGTTTTAATACATAGTTAGTATACAGAGAGAGAGAATAGAAGCCAACAATCGCCGAGATCCCCTACGAGAGATTCAGCGTAGATGCACGGTGTAATATTCTCTCGGGGCTTGATAAATCACGTATTTGCTCATCATCGATGGTAGGTGTAATCAATTCACATGGTTCGCCCACTCGCTGATACGTGATAATGTAAAAGTAAATAATCGTGCGAACGTACATACACGTCAGTCATCAAATTAAGGAACGAGATATTCGTTCCCTCGACGCGTACAAACGATTGTAATTCGTTTCACGAACTTTTTGGGCGTTACACGCCAGTGCCTTATCGCGTGACGTATCGGATATTGATATCTTTATCCGTGATCGCGCTATCGAGTCATTTCCCCGGGATTCATCGGTGCTTAATTGTCAACTGTCAATTGTAGGGCACATCCTGTGTACTTCTTTATCTCGTTCCGACGTCCTAAACAACTTGACACGAATTTCGTGATTACAAAGTATGCCGATTAACGTTACTTTTGTCTACGAGCGTTGTCAATTTGATACACATACAAACTGCACACACTGCTACTAGTTTAGAGTCAAATGTCAGTGCTGGTCGTCAGCGTATACACGCATCTGATGACACGTTCATTTGAAACTTTTTTAAATTTATAGTTTACGAATACGCATTATATTGTTTATTAGAATTGTATATTGAATCGTGGGCCGAAATCGAGTGTATCAATTGCAAGTCGAGAAAATGTTTAAAAAACGGGATCGTTGTTCGGTCAAAACATTTATTATGTTCATGAGAGAAACGTGGATCTTGTAACTTACTCTATATTTTACACCAGACAATTAGAAAAATGCTATGGCGTCCTCAGGATCACATAATGGGGATGCGGAAACCGAGAGCGACAAGTTCGAAGGATCTAAAGTCGATAAACATGGCTTCCTCCAAGATTCTAATTGCAGCACCGACAGGTAATACAAAAACGGAATAATACAATTTTTGATATTGTATATATTTATATGTGTATTTACTGTACACCGATCTTGTACGAAATCTTACAGCCTCAGTAAACAAGGAATACCACCAGAGGTAATGCTGAGAAGAGAACGAAAATGGATACAGATGTTGAAGAACTGGAACTACTTTATGAACACAAATTATCGCAAAGTAAGGGAGAGATGCAGGAAGGGAATTCCGCCTTCCGTAAGGCTTCGTGCGTGGCTGAACCTCTGCGGAGGTCAGCTGCTGATGGACATGAACCCAAACAAGTTTGAGGAATTGATGGAAAGATCTGGCGACCCAAAGTACATAGACGACATTAAGAAGGATCTTCATCGTCAGTTTCCTCATCATATAATGTTCATGGGAGAAGCCCCTGGACAGGAAGAACTGTTCAAAGTGTTGAAGGCGTATTCCATTTTAAATAGCAAAGTTGGTTATTGTCAAGCGCAAGCACCGATCGCGGCGTTTTTGCTGATGCACATGCCGGCAGTACAAGCGTTTTGGTGCCTCGTCGCCATTTGCGACAAGTATTTAGTCGGGTATTACAGCCAGGGCATGGAAACGTTGCTGCGCGATGGAGATATTTTATTCGCTCTCCTCAAGAGAGTATCTCCCGTCGCTTATAAACACTTGGTCAGTGTTAATCGATTTCTCTTTCTTTTCGCACGGAGGCAAAGATTGAAACGTGTACATATTTTTTCAGAAGAAGCAAAAGATCGAACCGATTTTATACATGACCGAATGGTTCTTATGCGTGTACACGCGGACACTGCCGTGGGAGAGCATACTACGAGTGTGGGACATGTTTCTCTGTGAGGGTGTTAAAATTATCTTTAAAGTGGGGCTAGTAATGCTGAAAGGCAGCTTGGGCCGCGCGTCTCTCGTCAAACGTTGCCCGACAGTCTACGAAACTCTCCAAGTATTAAGAAATCCTCCTCAGCACATTATGGAAGAGGAAGCTTTAATTTATCAGGTATAATACCTCGTACTGCCCGCCGCATATCTGGTTCTAGCGTCAAATCAACTCGACTATTTCAGATACGAAAATTAAATTTAACCGAGGAAGATTTCGAGTACGAGCACCAGCGTCAAGTATTAAAGCGGAAAGCGGCGGAACAAACGTCCCTTTCCACTGCCAACCGGACAGACTGATTCAGCACAAAAAGAAACGTAGATAGAATCTAAAATGAGTAATGAGCTTACAGGTATTACTCCAAAAGTGTGTGCCTTCCTTTTTCTATACTTTGTACTGTACAGACCGTCAAATTTATACAGCTATACTTTTACAATACATAGAAATACATGTATGTATAGCAAAGTTCAAAAAGGTAGCCAATTTTCTTGTTAGAGGTATAGATAACACAATTGTCGAATGTAGTCACCACGTACGCGTACATTCCCCAAAATAATACGACGCACAAACCGACTCGTCTCACATTTTCTTTACTGTAATCAGCGTTACAGAGATGCACAATATCCGTAGATTAGCTTAAACTTTGTATTATTTCGAGCATATCTCTAGTTCTAACATCGTACTCTGTACAATTTTACCGATATTTATGTACAAAAACAAAGACGATTGTAGAACGTAACATTTTTTAAGAATAAAAATAGAATATATATATAATGTTATCGAATAAGAATAATTGTTTTGTTCAGCTGAATGTTGTTTTTGTTAAAAAATTTGTCTATCTAACGAGGAACGATGTAATTAAATACGTGTTATAAATATGTTCTGCCTCGATCATTGATAATAATATGTACACGTTTCGACCCATGGTTCAGATCGAATTTGCATAATTGTTGTACACGCTTCACAATCCTACCTACCCGAGTCCACAAATTTGTCTAAGAACCTGGAACGCTCGATAGCGTTCGCGATAATGTTCGATAGGTAAAAGAAGTCGTCTTGAATGTTCCGCGCGTGCAGTATGTCGAGCGGAATGAGCTTCGGCAGGAAGAGTATGCTCATCATGAACATGATCGCCGTGGTGATGAACGTGCTTATAGCTACGAAGAGAGGACTCGACAGCTGCGAGTGGGTGGTCTGTGCGGCCGCCGTATTGTCGAACGCAGGTGCAGGCTGTAAACGACGGGAACGCGTCGTTAAAAACAATAAAATGAGCGATACTAAATTTTTTATTTAGAGAATATTAATTACTTACAATCGTTTTGTACCCGTGGTCTTTCCTAAACTCCGACATGAACGTCTTCAACGGGAAAAAGTAGTATTGGTAAAGGGGTTGCTTGGCCGGGAACTGCACGTGGGTTTGGGTGACCTGCGGCACCTCGCCGGAAGCGAGCGCGTTCGTCAAAGACGGCAAACTGATTTGCGATCCTTTTTCTAACGCGTTCTTATACATAGCTGCTAACTCTGTCCTCGTGAACCCGATTGCTTCCGGTTCTTGTACTCTGGTGACGGTAGACAGCTGGAAAATTGAAAGGTACTTTGAGCGATCCCGACAGCCGCTTCGACGACAATTTTTCCTTTTCCGAAATGATGAACAAGTACCTCGTGATAATTCGGCGAATTCTCCAAGTCGATCAGATGTAAACCGACCCTCTCGTTGGGCGAAACATTGTAATACGGTACACTGTGATTTTTGTACATTTGCGCGTTTCTTCGCGGGTTCATATTGATCCTCTGAACACCATAATTTTGTCGATCGTTGTTGTAATACGCGTTCCCGTGATCATGACTCGGTGGCGGTCGATTATAAACGTACGCAGAGGACGGAACGTTAAACTCTTGAAGCTGATATATCGCCTTTTGTAGATACTCTCCACTCGACTCACCGTTTCCTCTCACATTTCTAACAGGGTTTAAAAATACCAGAGTCAGATAGATCAACTTGATCCTCTCCATCATAGTCGTTTCATACATCTCAATCTTCCGACGGAGCAGATCGAATGACGGATAGAAGCATTATTCTCTTTCTCAACGATTTTTCCATATCTCTCGCAATTCCATCGTCAGCCTGTTCGCTCTCTTTTACGTTTTATTTAAAACAAAAAAAAACCGACCGATCACACGTGTACGTAATGAACACTTGCGGTCAGCATGTTCACAATTGTACTACTAGCGGGGATGGACTGCAGGAGTATCCTCGGCCAACTCGTTCCCCACCAAGTAATTCGAGGAATTCTCTTCCTCGTACGTGCAAGAACATCCATTAAGAAATCTACGAAACTTGCTGCGCGTTATTCCGATACGTTCCCAGTTACAGGCCTATACGTATTACAGGATTTTTGATTTCAGACTTGCATTCCTCCGGTAGTCATCGGATTCGAAACTTTCGTCGTCCCGTTACGCGAAGCTTCTTCGGTCAGGGCTGACGATTCCGGGGACACGTGACGATACGTAACGGAGGACGCTGCCGAAACCACGTCTGGACAATCGCGAGTTTCGGTGTATGTGACACTCGAGAAAAATCATAAACTCGTCGAGGAACCCGTATTCTCGATTCGTACGTATTTTACGCAGAGATGACGGACGGATACATATGATTATTTCGCGTGATTCGTGAGATGAAAGAAAATAGAACAGTAAACCAGTTCAGTGGAGACGGGTGACAGCAGCCGGTCAGTCTCTTTACCTTTTCGAGGAAGATCGTCGGAAATCAAAAGCGGCGTTTGAAACGATTTTTCGGAAAAAGGACATTGTCCCGGAAACCTGATTTCTTTCGCGTCTGCCGTCCGTGTCGAATCCTTTCTTTCCGCTTCTTTGTCATTAAAAGGAAACTTGCACGGCGAACGGTGTTCTTGCCAGTCCTCGGCGACCACGGGCATCTCCTTTTATCGCGATAAAGTCTCGTGTAATTAAACTGGCTAACGGCGTTACTCGACACTTCCTTGCAGAGAATAAACGTTTTTTTTTTGCATAAATAATTTGTATATCACGTCGTGATACGTGTCATTTTGAGCATTGTCATCAAACTTCTATGGTACATCCTCGGCGTAGACGGTGTACAATAAACGATGAAGGAACCGCGGTTCACTGGACTGGATCTGCGAGGAGCCGTTAGACGACAGCCAGTAATTTTCTACAATTATGTTCGCCGACTGTGACTATCCAGCTATTACGTTAATTGTCTAATCTCTATTACACGAGAATCTTCAAGATCGAACGTCGTCGCGTTATCGTAATTTATAAAACTATCGTCAAAACGTGCGGTCGCATATTTCCAATCGGTAATGAGAATATCCAGCGTTTTGCAATAAATGTGAAATATTTAAGTAACGGTACGTTGACCCGTGGAATTGAAAATTAACCGCTCCGCGAATAAATTGAACGCATGCACCCATGCGTACTTTTCATTGGAATCTAGGTAAATCACAAGTCCGNTCCTCGGCGTAGATGGTGTACAATAAACGATGAAGGAACCGCGGTTCACTGGACTGGATCTGCGAGGAGCCGTTAGACGACAGCCAGTAATTTTCTACAATTATGTTCGCCGACTGTGACTATCCAGCTATTACGTTAATTGTCTAATCTCTATTACACGAGAATCTTCAAGATCGAACGTCGTCGCGTTATCGTAATTTATAAAACTATCGTCAAAACGTGCGGTCGCATATTTCCAATCGGTAATGAGAATATCCAGCGTTTTGCAATAAATGTGAAATATTTAAGTAACGGTACGTTGACCCGTGGAATTGAAAATTAACCGCTCCGCGAATAAATTGAACGCATGCACCCATGCGTACTTTTCATTGGAATCTAGGTAAATCACAAGTCCGTGATTATGTACGAAATACACAGAGAAAAAGAAACGATTGCAACGACGGTCTCAGATTTGTATTAGGCGAACATTGCAGGAATGTACCGTAAACTTTCGTGCTCGAATACGTTAATGGAAGCCGAGGTAAAACTAAAATTGCTCGCGTATACCTCGTTATTGTCTCGCATCCTTTCACGACCGCTCCATTACCGATATCGCTTCGCGAAGAGATGATTTCCATGAAATTAAGACGTTGTTTCTACAAACATACTTGCTGCGCAGCTTTCATTCGCGAGTACATAACAGGACGGTTTGTCACGGGCAAATTCCTCTCGCAAAGAGCAGAGATTTCTCGTAATTGAGCACCCACATCGGTTTCGTCGTGTCTTATATTTTATTTTTTCTTGAAACATACAAAAACATGAAACCCTTTCTCCTCTCACGGATCGCAGCTACATCGATTTGGACTTGATCGCGTATGTTCCTTCCGCGCGCGCGATTACAGTTTCACTACCTGCACCGGCCTCTGACCTCTCACAATCGGCACTGTCCGGTCGATCGGACGCCGAGACTCAGAGGACCGTGAAAACTCGACCGCCGGTCGAAAAACGTCTTAAAAGATACATTATATACAGAACGAAAGAACGGCACAAGTGTTGGCGCCTGGACCGAGCAAAAGACGATAGAGGTCCATCTTTCGGAGCCATGGTCTTCGCGAACGTCCACGATACGCTTTGAAACCACGCTCGGTCAATCGATTTCGAGATGTCATCTTTGTGCCATCGGCGGTAGGAATCGCGGTTCGAATAGGCCGAGATACAGCTTAGCTTTCGCTCGTCCGCGTACACATGATCGCCGACGAACAGTCAGTCGATCGAGGTGGATGGACATGAACGGTACAGCGCGTATTAAAAGTAAGATTCATAGCACATTTTTTACAGCACAGCATTATGCAGTCCCAGTTAGTCTTAATTATTTGTACATGGCAACACGACATCGTTCAAACGTACATCGTTACGTATACTCGTCGTCGACATACTTTTGCTTGACGACACAAGCCGGTCGAATAAATAAAGATTACAAACTCGGTACGCCGAAGGAAATCAATCGTTCGAACACGCTGCCAACAGGCTGCACATCGTTTCAAATATTTTATTGCTACGTTTAGTCAAGCGGTCTCGTTGAACATTCGACGCAGAACGTTCGCAGCGTCGGTTAATTAATTACAATGAATACTTGTCGTAATGTCTCTCCGTTAAGTCCTAGCGTTAATTAATTCGGCCGCTGGCTCGCGGTGAGAAAACAGAAAGTGATTGGAAACGTACACGTACGGGATCCAGTAAAACTGAACGGTTCTTTAAATACCCTACATATTCAAAGGAAAATTCATATATTTATATATATATATATATATATATGTATAACATGTAATAGTCTGTCTTTTTGCCTCGAGTATTGTGTGTTTAAAAAAGAGGATTGCTGCTAAACTTTTGTAACTCTAACAACTATTTACAATGAAAAGAGTACATAATACACACGTACAAATCCTACCGGTCGATAATTAAACGACTACTCGGCACTGTGCGAATCATTGTTTAAACCGAAGTAAATTAGGCGGGATCGATAATTGTAAAAAGCATTCGTACGTTCTATCGGGTAGATTAAATCGTTATATTAAAATTACCATTTTTATTTAAATGTGTCCAGCGGTAAAATCGTTTAAAAAATCCAGGTATATCCGTATCAAAAACTCCTCGGACATTCGATCGAGAAACGAAGTAGGCGGGTCGAAGTTACGGGGGGCACAGGGGGGCACGAGGTCGACGATATATAAAATCTGGCCTCCGCGTCCGGTCGTACAAAAATGATCGCGAGGCAGTGAGATTCATCGCATCTTAAACTGATCAGTCGCATAGAATATATCACAGGAACGTTAGTAGGTGTCATCGGGTTCACTTCAATTGAAAAATTGGTACATCGCTCGCAAAGAGGATACGCAAAAACTAATTAAAGAAGAAGAAGTCTCGTCGATAGTTTTGCTCTAGTTCAACGTTACTCGCGTAAAACCGACCCCGGACGATGAGAAAGAAAACGAGCTGTGAGCACGAATCATCCTTAACTTGGTAAACTCTATCTCGCGTATCAAAAATGTAAAAAAGTCTCGAGCACGTCGTCTCCCAAGCAAAACAGTCGTCTATCGTACTTGGCAGAAGCCTGTTTCCTCTCTCTTTCACAAGTGTAATAAGCTCGTGCTGCACCCGATACCCGCGGATCGTGACAGAGAAGCAACAATCGAATCGAAGGTACTCTGTTCGAAATTGAGTTCCTTCTGCAGGCAAATGGCACCGCGTCTGCAGACACTCTGACAATCGGGAACGGGTATCCGTCGAGGCAGCACGATCATATTCATGTTCGGTGGAATCTATGCTATGGCAATAGCACGATTTACAAAGTCCTACGCTAGCCGATTCGAGTACTGTTACACAGACACTGTTTATCTGTCTCGGGGCGAATCTTGGCGCGAATCGCCTTCTTCTGAGCACAGGGGAGCAGCACACGGCGAAGTACGCGATGCTTGGATCCACGTAAAACTCGTCTCCACTCTCTTCGCATGCCTCCTAATCATACCAATCAACGTCACGCACACTTTGTTTCTCTAAATTAGGACGCGCTATTAGCTCCGACGCGTTCTTGACCAGTCGCGGGTCGTTCTCCTCGAGTCAAGGTCGGATCGGTCTAGTTCCAGTTGATTTAAAAATAAAAAGATATCGACACACAGCCCCCTGCAGTTGATCGTAACACAGAAAGACTCTAGAGACGTTAATTTTTTTACTTGTGACCGAAATAAAAAGATACAACGTACGACAAGGCTTTTAATTTTTCTAATTCATACATTGGCTGTAAAAATGCCGATGCTCCTTGACGCGCTTACAATATGCGTTTGCTCTAAACGATAAAAAACTAAAATAACTCTGCGCAGCGTGTCTTATCAGTAATTAAAAACCATAATTAATTATTATACGTATATCGCAGATCTTACGAATAACAGTTATCCTCTCGTACTCGAGCATCACGTATTCTCTCTCACTGATTGTAATATAAATTAAAAGAAGAAACCATTTATTGCAAGGTAATAAGGCGCTGTGCTTGTCACTTTTATGATAAAAAATACAAAAGGTCCATGAGGTTTCTTTACATGATTATTTGTGCGTCTCGATTCGACTCGACTTGTCGATCGATCAAACGTCTTCACCAAAATTGTCGTACGGCTGACTCACAAAATGTTTAAGAATTTCCACCGTACGGTTCCCCTCGACGATCAAGCGAAACGTCCGCCGTTTATAATACTCGTGCCAATTCTCATTTGTAAAAGGATTCATTGATCATGAAAGAGAGACAAATACCATGGATGATGTCAGAGCATAAAAAAGTACAGTAGGCGGAAATTCATAGGCACTTTGCACTTTTTTTTAAAACACTTGGACGCGTAATCGGTTCGTCCATGTTCATAAAAACGGATAGCCTACCGTATCATTACACGTTGTTACGCGATAGCAACCGGGTAGGCAAATAGTAGTGGCTCTAATTACAGACACGGAGCGCGTTCGGATCTCTGTCAATTACGAAATGATCAAAGCGCAAACTGGCAACTAAATTCGTTCTCGGTTAGCGGGCCGGTCGAGCAGGGGTAGGGGCGCGCATCTCATTAAGCACGTAAATGGAATGAAACTGAGATGGAAAGGAAATGAAAAGAAAAATGAGAGCAATCTTGCCGACCGATACCGTGCGAGTCAAGTAATTAACGTGATTGTCCCCTGCCATAAGTGAATGGCTTAACAGCGCGTGTGCCGAAGTTGAACAAGAAACAAGACTTGACTAGAAAAGGAGGAGCGTGCGATGAAATAACTTGTACATTATAACGCGTGATTCCACAATTTCCTTACTAAACAAAAAGAATCTACTTTTCTTTTTCTTATTCGTTAATAATCTCATCAGCTTATTTCCATTTTCAGCGATTACTCATTGTGACGTGAAATACTGACAGCTACAGGTAGTTCCTACACGTACAGACAATTTCATTTCAATCTCCGATCGCTCGTGGGTCGAGCGAAATTTCATTCGCCAATCGATAGATTCAGATGTACGGAAACTACCCACGTCTCTCAGCATTCTCGAATAAAAACTAGCTCCTATTGTGCCGCGTAAGCCCTCCAATTATGCGTAACGTTTCGTCGGCGACTTACAAAGCACATTTACGGACACAGTTGCCATACACACCAATAGATATATTTCTAATCGTCCCATGTATGAAAAAGTAAAAAAATCATTCTTCTCCCCAGTGTTACAAATCCCCAGCAATTCTCCTCACGCTATACAAACGAGGTACGTTACCTCGCACGTCGCGAACTGATCGAGAACATCAGTCTTTCTTCAGGAGAGAAATTAGCGCCGGCGTGTATTCGTTAAACGTACGCCTCCCTACGTTCCGTATGACACGTATATCTTACAAATAAACTTGCACACGCGAGTGATATTATCGGTAAATTGTAAATCGCGAGCTAGATCAACGTTCGATCTAACGGTAGAATAACAACGTATGCCGGCAAAAATATTTGGAAGAATGCAATTCAGTTTTTAAATTCAATTTCATATAAACTGTACCATTCGCGTTTCATTGTATTCAAATAAAGAAAAACGTAACGCATAAAAGTTGTCTAATAACTTTTATGAACCGTATTTTCCATGTTACAATGCAATTTGCATTTCAGAGCGCGAAAATATGAAAATACGATCAGATTGGTCAATTATATGATTCACTTGTCAGAATACTCGTAAACATGCTTGACTCCTTTAATCGTCGGTCCGTCAATTGTTGATTAAAAAAAGAAGCACTTACTTTGCTGGTTCAATGCTTTTGTCGCAAGTTCCATCATCGATCACCAAAATTTATGATACACTTGTTTTCTTAGGGCAATAAAAATAAATCAAGTTCAACGTCGGTGAGTGCTCGGTTTTTCACTGTACTGCAGCACTTGTAACGATCAGCCGCGGTCAGTCTCTCTTTGTCAATGGTGTCGAACCGATCGTGTGTTTAATTTAATTCCATGAGTCTGTCGGATGTCGAGTGTTTACTACCTCTTGGTGCATGTATGGTACACGTAATGCTCCGTGCATGAAGCGCGACGAAATCTCGGATTTCCACCGTCGTTCGTGCACGTTTCAGTCCAGCTTTATGACGCATTGTACTTGCTTCCACCAATACATAAGTAATTTCTTTGGTTGGCCCAATACAAGATTCCTTGAGCATTCGTACGTTGTTTAAACACTTTTCGCATGTAAATTGTCTTTACGCACTTTGTTCACCAAACATCGTCGAGGTGTTCGGTACCGTGGTATTAAGACGCCGGTTCGTCGTCAGCCAAATTATGAAGATCCGAATAGTTGACGATAGCACGGTGCAAGAATTCATATTGCGCCTGTAACAGGAATCAATTGTATTAAGTTAACAAATTTTCGAAACGCAACGATTGGTCACAAACTCTCCAATTACTTACAAAGCTGCTGATCATGCCGTGTCTTTGTGAACGCAATTTCTTGGTCGTCGTGAAAATGTCTACGCGTTTCTCGGTCCTCAGCTGCTGGACCAGTATACTAAGAGCGACAAACATGGAACTCCTGTCGGACCCGAAACTGCAATGCACGACTAACGGGCCGCTCGATTCCGTCGTATCGTTCGTAAGCGTTTGGTCGACGAGTTCGATGAGACCACGGGTGACTTCGGGTACTTCTCCCTCTACCGTTGGCCATCCGTGATATTGATACTGCGTCACGGCAACGTTCTCGTCGGTCTTTGTGTTCGACACACAGAATTCGCGACGAGTATAATACGGACAGCTCTCGCTCTGAATGTATCTGACTCTTATGTGATCGTACACGACCTCGTCGTCGGGCCAGTACCGCGGGCATTTTCGTGGACCCTCGTTCAACTGCAACAAGTATATATATTAGAGTTCAAATAAAATACGTGAATTCGTTTCGTTAATTGAGCTTGACCAGAGTCGGAGGCACGACAAAATTATTCACCCGACTGTCACGAACATGCTATTATTCAGAGCTGCGTGCTACATATTCTCTTTACGCAGTGAGCTCGAAATTGAGATTAAAAAACGAATTACTCACATCGGACAACATTACTATAGTAGAGATGCACTGTTCCAAGATCATTCGCCAAAAATCTGCTATCGTAGATTCGAGCGGGTCTTGGGTAATGACAAACGACTCGGAATTGTCGTAGCCCTCGATGAACGACGCGTTTATGTACGTCGAGTGTTCCCGACCCGGGACAGGCGTCAGAATCACTCGATTTCTGTCGTAAGGTATAATTAACTCGCTTCTGTTCTTACTCTTGTTCTCCTCGCCTCCGCCGACAGAGAACGATTTTCTGTCTTCCAATATAGAGTTGATTTTCTACAAACAACGTGACACACGATTACTGAAAATGTTTTCTTTTAACCTTGAAAGCAAGTCGAGAATTAGTTTACTCACGTCATACTCTTCTTCCATTCTGCACTTTTCCTTCCCGTTGTCTCTCTGTCTTAATCTCGCGATCGTGGCCTTGAGCTGAGACGCCGCCACCTCTGTGTCTCCGTACTGTGCCATTTCCATTAACGCGCGATAGATGAAAATGTACTGTTTCAAGGATTGCACTAAAAAGTTCCTTTGATGTCTCAAATCGCACACTGTGTTGAAGATCGAGACTTGACCCTCTTCCGCGAGTTGTTGCAACAGAGAATCGAGCGCGACCAACGTTCCCGTTCGCCCGACGCCCGCGCTGCAGTGCACTAGTATCGGCCCTTTCTCCAACGAATAAGCTTCGTTTACTCTCTTGATGAACCTCAGTATCGCGTGCGGGTGCTCCGGCGCCATGAAGTCCTTCCAGACCAAAAAGTGATACTGAACGATGGTGCGCGCGTCCCGTTCTCCTAGCCGCGTCATCTTCAACTCGCGTACCACATAGTCCGAGTAAGCCCGTTCCCGATCGTGTTCGACGGTGATGTCGCCAAAGTTCTTGGTCTCGCCCTTGTCCGGCCAGTATTTCGCGCACTTCGTTTTCGAATATTCCTCCAGATTCGTCAGCATGAGTATCAGTTCGAGATGCTGTTCCCAGATCATTCGCCAGTAATCGCAAACGGTATTCTCCATCGGGCCTTGGGCGCATATGAATTTCTTCCGTTCCTTGTATCCCAGCACAAAGTTCGCGTTTATGTAATCCGAACCGCAGATCCCGTCCATCTGTGCGAGCCTCACTCTGGTCTGATCGTAGCACTTGATGTCCGGATATCGATTCTTGTACAGGTTCTCGCGCGCCTCCGAAGCCCTCGTCGTACGATCCGTGAACCTGTCCGGGAGCAGCTCGAACTCGTGTTGGAACCCGTAGTCGGAGTCTCGGTGTCGTTCGAGGTACGCCTGGAGCAGCTCGTTTTTGGGAATGGGAGGCATATCCGGTGGACTGGCCGCTACCAGTTGATGTCTTCCTCTAAGGCTTCTGCACAAATGTCTATTAAAATAAAAATATTTACTGGATTTCATACTCGAATATTGTTCTAATTCGAAAATGTACGATCGCCGCGAATCACGGAGCACTTCTTACCTGAAACTGTTTCTCAGCGTTATGATCTCTTCCCCTCTCTGCTGCGCGCGTTTCGTATATCTGTGCAACACGCAAAGCGCGATGAGGAGAATAACGATGATCAGCACGAGGGCAATGGAAATTTGCAGAATTATACTAAGTGTGGTCACTTCCGTTGCCACTATGACTATGGGCTCTAGTCCTCCGTACAGGGGATTAAAGTAATTGCTATAAGCTGGCAAAAGCTGATCTTCTTCATTTCCGTACACTGTGACAAAAATTGTGTTAAAACGAGTTCAATTTTAAACGCAAATATACGCGTAAATTCACGTAAAGATAAATCGATTGTACCGATGACTTCGATGAAACCCGTGTAATTCGACTTTTCGTCCAAGAAACCGTCTTGTGGAACGATCGTTAATAAATCCGAAGCAGCGTCGTTGGCGTTCGTCCTCTCCGTCGCCGTATTCTCTCTTTTTCTCCTCTCCACTGTTCCCGTATTGTTGGTGTCTACCAGATTCGCGACAGTCGTCTCTATTTTTTGGGTAGTAGCCGGCGTCGTCGTCGTCGGGGGAAGAGTCGTGGTCGACGTCGTTGGCGTCGTAGCGGTAGCAGACGTCGTATTAAACGCTGGCGTGGTCGTCGGTACCTCGGGGACGAAATGTAACACCGGGGGAGCAGCTTTTGGCCTGAGTCCAATGCATTTGTTGCACATGTTACTACCGGTGAATGACTCACCGTCGCCGAGGAAAATCTCCGATACCAGTCG
Organism: Ceratina japonica; assembly: GCA_019453355.1. Taxonomy (NCBI): domain Eukaryota; kingdom Metazoa; phylum Arthropoda; class Insecta; order Hymenoptera; family Apidae; genus Ceratina; species Ceratina japonica. The sequence goes on along the minus strand of SMSR01016010.1, from coordinate 125,790 downwards.
ATCGCTGTCGAACGTCTCGGCGACGTAAGCACCGCCCGTAGGCGAATTGTGAGCATACTGATACGAATACACGCCGATCTTTTCGGGCGAAGGCAAGTCCGTGACGCTCATCTGAGGCGGCAATTTCACAAGAAAGACTCGGTAACAACATATAGGACCGTTCCTTTCCGTGATGCGCGGGAGATACAGCTTGAACAACTGTTTACCCTGATTCTCGATTTTCCGCCACGACCGCATGTTCAAATTGTCCTTATCCGGCACGGTGACCGGGGTGCTGCAATTGCCGACGGCGTCTTTCCCGGGTGTACGAGACCTGGTCACGCCGTTCACGCGGACGGTGTAATTGGTATTCGGTGGTATCTGGTTAAAGTTCGTGTTGTTCTTTTTGTAAACGCTCCAATTCTGAGGCCCCCAAGTATCAATGTCCAAACGACCCATTTCGTTCTTGAATCTAGCGATGCCAGTCAGTTGTATGTTGTACCGGGTAATATCACCGTTCGGCTTCTCCGGATGAACCCACGTGATGAAAATGGAGCTGGAGCTGCTTATGTTGTCGTATCGACAATTCACCGACAAGTTTTGAGGAGGACTCGCCACTAGAATGAAAACAAGATCAGTTTCGAGCTTTCAACACCTACGAAAGATCGAGTTCAGAAGTTAAGTATTTTACCTCCGTCTAGAGTAGTGCCGTTCACCTCGACGCTCCAGTTTCCACACTCCTTTGTGTATTCGCTGCACGCTGCAATTTTGAACTTGTACGTGGTCGCGGGATCGAGATCTACGAACGCGTACACGGTCAGCGGCTGTGCCGGATACACTGCCTCTCTTTTCTGATCTCTGTGCGTGGCCATTAAATTATAATAATGAACGTGTTCTTTCAAATCCGGAGGTGGCACTGTCCACCCTATCGTGATAGAGTTCTCCGTGACTCCGTTAACAGAGACTTTTGGCACAAATATTGGATCTGCAACAAGAGTCTCGTTTGAATTGATGAATGGGAAGGAGGGCGGCATAACACGATCAACGTTGGTAAACGTTTGTTACCTTTTTCTAGTGTAGTGATCCAACGTGGGTCGAGTCGCGCGTGCGACGTGCCCACGGCGTTCGAGGCGCTGATTCCCATCTGATACGCCGTACCGCTCTCGAAACCTTTCAAAACGTAACTCGAATTACCACCTCCGATCAGCTCGGTATAAAACTGATACTGATTCGTCCCGTTCTTCATGTGCTGAATGATGTACGTTTTGATCGGTTCATTCCCGTCGTCGACGGTCCAGTTCAGAAATATGCTCCCGGCGCCGACGGCTTTCATAAAATCGATGCTCACTTTCGGTACGTCGATCACAAAGAGGTGCCTGTACGCGCTAATTTCACCGCTGTAATCGCGAGCTTTGCAAATGTACGTCCCGTTATCTTTCCGCGTCAAACTCTTAAACTCCAACGTGAGCACGGTCAGAGTCTCGTTTATTTGTGTGATATTGGTAAAATCCTTCAAATGCTCGCTGCTCTCCGAATCGTTTCCCTTCAGCCAGGCGAACTGAGATAATGGATAGCCGTGCATGTGGCATGTCAAGTTAGCCGATTCCATTACTTTCGCCCGAACGTCCTGTCCCGCGGTTATTCTACCCGGCTCTAAAACCGAAATGGTTCATCGTTAAAAAATAATACTAAATAACTCGCGTTTTCGGAATTCGACGCGGTCGACAATCGAGATTTACCAATGACTCTGATATGAACGTCTTTTTCCAATAATTCCCCCTCTGCAGTTTGCGCCGTGCATTTATAATCTCCCGTATCGTTCCTACTAGCGTGCTTAATGTCCAAACGTCCTCCGGCATCATAATCTTTAATAGTAGTGAGATTCTTTCCATTCCTGATCCACCATATCTGGCCGGGTACATTGAGCTTGCATATCAGAGACGGTGTACTACCAGCCTCTATACCCTCTAAATCCTGAGATGCTGTAATTTCCAACACCGCCTGATTTTCATTTTTCGGCTCGGTAGCTTCTACCTTTTCAGCTCCTACGTGAAAACAAACACTCTCTCTTGACGTCTGTTCATTCTGTTCAAAAAGTGGTTCGCATCGCAAGATTCTACTCGAATGTACTAGAGGTGAACGAACAGAGTAGTCGGCTCGTTAATTCATTAAAATCATAATACATAATGACTGTTTCAGCAGCTGAAATTCCTAAAAACTCGTATCGCGCTTCTCTTTACTGCAGCTTAAATCCAAGACGACGTTCTACTTCAAGTCTCGTCTTTCCCCATAGCAAGACGAAAGTAAACGAGTATAGTAAATTCTTTGTTTAATGAGTTCAACGTTTATTATCACGATGTCACCGGTGACTCAATGGGCAGTAACGTTTTCTCACAGTAAACGTCCTTAGATATAATCTCGCATCGCGGGATGGATTACCTTTATGTGTGGCGGCAGATAATCGCTCATTCAAAAAGGAATTCCTGAACTTTTCGTTTCTGTGACGGGAAAACAAGCGTTTCCGGTACGATAAAGAAAATAATTGCGTAATAATAAAGTGCATTAGGAAAATGCAAAAAATTAAACTTCGAGGCAATAGAAAGGTTCATGAATATTTAAATGAAATAACTCGCATGCCTTTTATTACTATTGTAAGCTGGACTGAAAGATTATTAAATCGGGTAAACAGACTTTATCGAGTTCTAAATTCCAGATTCGGTGCAGTCGGTCCAATTTTACGCGGTTATACAGTGTACGGAAGATAATGCAAGGTGGTTAAACGAAATGGAAATCGATCGAGCGTGCAACGGACCGTCAAACAGTAAATAAAATTCGTTTGCGATACAAACGTCATAAGAATAAAAAAATGAATTTAAATGGACCGACTATTGAATCACATCTTTTAGAGCCGAACACGTCGAGCTCTCTAATTTACGAGCGTATACACAGCAAAATTGATTTTACGCTCTTTATGGTAATCGACGCATGGTGGGAATTCAATCCTCCGGCATAAACACGAATCGCGTAATAAACGTCTAGAACGTCTAGACAAAAAACGTAAGATGCATCGAACGGTGCATAATTAAAAGAATCAAGATATATCGATGACATTCGATATCGTCTCGTGTTGTTAATCAATCGTGCATGACGGTATGCGATTTTATGCGTGCTCATGCAATCAACAATCCGTTCGACTTGTTGTCAGTCCGAACTGGTTGCCACGATGATCGTCCGAGGGAAAAGCTACCCGGACAGAAGACAACAATCGCAGAAAGTGCATCGTGCATTCGCCAACTACCTTGCCCGCAACGTTCAGTTGCATCCGTCGTCGGCGTTCGACGATAAAAATCGGAAGGAACCGTCGTGCCGGCCGGATCGATCGCGCGACGGTTTTACGAGAGCGTGCCGTTTTAGACTTACCGGGTTCGTCGAGGCCGGCGACGAAAAGTACGAAAAAGCAGAGCACGGCCAACGGGATACTACTCGACATCGGTAGACCACTTGTGCGAAACATGGCGTCGTGACAACCGGGCGTGAGCGTTGTATCCCTGGCCCTTTTCCCACTTCCTGCCATCTTCTTGCGCGTTCCCGATTCCTTTCACAATCCCATGACGCGCGCGGCCAGATCTCGCCTGTCCGTTTCGATCACGGCACAGTTTCACTGTTCCATATCACGCTTCGGCACTTGCATGCGACGCACTTTGCGAGGACGTTCTCGGCCACACTTGGCAAATCTCACCCCGTAATAGTTGCTCGGTGCTGCTGGCGCTGGCGAAACTGAATCACGTTAGAATAGTAGAACGGAGGAGCCGATAGCCGATGTGGTGGTGCTCCGACGGTCCGGTCCCGAACTGACGAACACCACGCCGCCGAACGTGAAACGATTGATTGACACTGCCCTCCGCCGGGCTTTTCTACTCACGTCGATAACAAAGATAATTCTCCCTTTTTTCATTACCTTTTACTTTCCTTTCCCTCCTTCGTTTACGCGAAGAAACATGATATTTATACATGACACAGATTTAAGCCTCTTTTATGTATATTAAATTGTAATTTTTCTTGTTCTTTCGTACAGTAAGAATGGTTTATCTGTGAGATCATTGTCTCCTCCAGGGGGCTCCTGCTATGTACAGCCGGCATTGACGTGCACATATCCTCACCTTCGTAAAATATGTTATTCACTCTGTTTAGTTTTCTTACCTTTATTCTTTCGTCTGTGTAAAATTTGAGGGCTGCGGCGACTGGCATGGCCGAGTTAATTCTAGATCCAAATATACGAGGTTGGGTGTTTTTGCCCATCGTCGTGATTACGTTCCTCGTAGGCATTATTAGGCACTATGTTTCGATATTACTTGCTTCACAGAAAAAGGTCGAGCTTCATCAGGTGCAGGACAGGTAAAGTTTTGTTTGGCCATGGTCTTTTTGAAACATTCGTATGAACGCACATTCTGTTTTTCAGTCAAGTGATGATACGCTCTAGATTGCTTAGAGAAAATGGTCAATATATCCCAAAAATGGCATTTATCAGTAGGAGACATTTCTTCAATAACGAGGAGACTGGATACTTTAAAACGCAGAAACGTGCTCCTGTATCCCAAAACCCAATGACAGATCTTAACATGATGACAGATATGTTGAAAGGAAACGTGACAAACGTTTTGCCAATGGTACTGATTGGTGGCTGGATCAATTGGATGTTTTCTGGTTTCGTCACCAGTAAGTTCAAGGGATTTAAACTCTTGCATTGTGATTCCTGAATTAATATAAAAATATGTTATCTCAGCCAAAGTGCCATTTCCATTGACGTTGAGGTTCAAGCCAATGTTGCAACGTGGCATAGAGTTGACTACCCTCGATGCTGCATGGGTATCGTCTGCATCTTGGTATTTCCTGAACGTGTTTGGATTGCGTTCAATTTATACTCTTGTCCTCGGAGAAAGCAATGCTGCCGATACCTCTAGGCTTTTACAGGACCAAGTTTCCGGTGCTGCAATGTCCATGCCGCCAGATCCAAAGGCTGCTTTCAAGTCAGAATGGGAAGCATTGGAGATATATGAACACAATTGGGCATTGCAGGGAATCGAGGCAGATCTTGTAGGATCTCACAAAACAGATGCAAGTGAAAGTACGTAAATGCTAGAAGTAAATATGTGTCACAATATAGTTTTGTAATTCTAATTCTTTGGAACTCTATTTTTTTAGGTAGCAAAGACAAATAGAAGCGAGAATATTGCATCTGTATCCACAGATATAGCATGTGTCATTTTGGAAAAATAACTGAACTTTCCATTAGCACCATGAACAATCTGTTATTCCTCTATGTTTTATTAGGGCAGTTGGTTTATATTTTCTGTTGATACTTCTCTCTTCATATGTAAAAATTACCCAAAGATAGTAGTGTATTTCCACCCATTCTACATTTTTGAACGGTACAAATAAATTCGTATTTAAAATAAATTATTAAACACTATGTACAATAAAGTGTATCATAATAAATGTTCATTTTATATGTGTATTAACGAAATGTAACATTTATTACATTTTTTATTCCTTGTTGAATGGACGTTGAGACGAACGTTTGGTCAGTGTACGAGAAATCAAGTGATTTACACCTCGTATAAATTCAAATGTATTGCGAGAATTATAACGGCATCATTTTTGGATACAAGTCCGTGCGCCGATGATTTTCACACGGCATATTTTCCCGAATTTGTTTCAAAAGCTCCAGATCAATTTCTGCAATTACTAAATCGGTTTTCTCGCTACATTGTGCTATCACTGTTCCCCAGGGATCTATAATCTGGTAAAATTTCACACGTATATATATACACGAGGTATCGACTGATACATTATTATTCATTAAAATGTCTTTTACCATTCCATGANTTCCCGAATTTGTTTCAAAAGCTCCAGATCAATTTCTGCAATTACTAAATCGGTTTTCTCGCTACATTGTGCTATCACTGTTCCCCAGGGATCTATAATCTGGTAAAATTTCACACGTATATATATACACGAGGTATCGACTGATACATTATTATTCATTAAAATGTCTTTTACCATTCCATGACCCCAGCTCACTCTCTTTTTATTATGCATACCAGTTTGAGCTGCGGCTACAACGTAACACTGTGTTTCTATGGCCCTGGCACGCAATAATATTTCCCAATGTGCAGCACCCGTTTGGTATGTAAATGCCGATGGATATGTAAGTATTTCTGCTCCCATGTTTCTTAATGAGAGCGACAATTCGGGAAAACGCATATCGTAACACTGTTCTCATTGTTAAGATTAATTTCACACGATACACAGTAGAGTAAAAAAATAAAAAAGGATACAATGCTGAGTCCTAGTTTTCCAATTGGTGTCGATATTGGTGGCTCAATTTTCTGCCCTGGTAGAACATAGTCTGATTCCATTAATCTAACACCAGTAGACTTGTTGTCCATGTCAAACAAATGCATTTTACGATAGACACCAACAATTTCCCCTTGACTGTTTATTAGAACATGAGTATTGCTTATGTGGGTATCGTTGTTACTTAACTGTACGATTAAAATAATATATTGGTTAAATAAGGAACATTCTAAGAACATTAAAAAATAAAAGAGAATCTCTTACTGCTTCGTGTAATCCACCTAATGACAACCAAATCCTGTTTGCCTTTGCAATTTCTTTGTAATTCTCTACTGTCGGTCCATCTAACGATTGGCTCATGGCTACTGTAGCTTTCTTGTTATCTGCTAAATAATCACATGCTTCGGGGAAGAATGCAATCTATAAAAATGATGCACAGTTATGTAATCAAACAATTAATTTACCATTTTCTGTAGATACTTACACAGGCTGATTTGCTTTTAGCTTTCTCTGTGAGTTTTCTCACGGTCTCTAAATTCTTTTCCTTATCATTTGTCGATGTCATTTGGCAAACTGCGACCAGCGGGTTTGCCATGATGCTATAATATCTTGCAAACTGTTTGCTACAAAAGATCGAAATTTGCAGTGCTATTAAAATCATAGAAAATAATGATGTGATGTAGCTACAAGCGGACAAAAGTCTACGTCTAACACACATACTTTATTCGATACAATTCAATTGTTTTTATAATTGTTACCTGTGATATTTAACAATAGCGAAGCTGCTACCGAAACGCATGCTTATCATTTATTTATTTTACACGTGGTTTTACAGATACGAACATTTCGTAACACGAAAGTTAATGTGTCAAGTGTCAAGTGTCAAATGATTTACGATGTAATCAGTTTTCTCATATACTCTTTATGACATTCCGTTTAAAAAAGAGAATAATAATTTTTGTAAGTCATAGCTTATATTTATGTACATAAAACGTATGCATTCCACTTTTCTCTTTACATTAAATTGATAAATATTGCTAAAGTCTTTTCAGGTTAATGGCAATCAGAGTGGGGGGACCATAGCACACTGTTGCACACTGTCGCCCGAACGTCTTTGAAAATCGCGGCTTCATTTAGTGTTGCGAACATAGACCCGAAGGACGGAGCATTGCTTTGCCGCGGTCGCGATATTTTGTGACGAAAGACGGAAGGGGTTTATGATTGCGAATTATTCATGTTAGTATTAGAGTCACGATTATTCCAGCTCGCGCTTTATTTAGAGTTGTGAAAGTTTTCGCACTAAACGTCCCGATAACTGTCACACAACGAGACGATTTAGAAAAAAGTGCAAATATCTCGGTTTTTGACGTACCGATTTTGACAAAACTATAGAGGCATGTTCACAAAAGGCCTCTCTAAATGTTCCCGAGGTTTCATTAAGTTACGTTAACGAGTATGATTGATATATATAATTAAAATTCCAAGTCGGGATTGTAAAGCTCATTCTCTCACGTAAAAGCCATGCGCCACGGCGCCACATTCACTACTGGCCGTGGCCGTGGCCCGGCCCGTGCAGCCGTAGTGTAGTAATTGGTAGTAATGGCGTCATGTCAGCAGCATCATATGTTGATTCATGTGAGCGTCGTGTCGTGAACAGTCAAAAGGCACATGTGACGGAATTAAATAAGGCATAAATAGATGTAATCCAGAATTTAGATCTTTGTTCATTTATCAATGGCAATTGACAAATTCTAATTCTATAATATCATCGATCAACTTGTGGCGACAATCATCGATATTACTATCTGTCTCGTGAACTCTCCGTAAGCTACATTATACTTTATAAAATAAATACTTGATACTCGTTATAATTGTTTTGCCCTAACCGTATTAACTTTATTTTAAAGAGCCGAGTAAAGATGGTGGCCGGTCCTACGGAGCACGGCATACAAGCCGACGTGATATTTGTAATCGAAGGAACTGCTGTCAATGGGGCCTATCTCAACGACCTGAAAACCAATTATGTGATACCTACATTGGAGTAAGTTAAGTCGTGGCAAGAGATCTTGCTTTGTTCATAGATGCTCGTAATTAAACGTGTTTATTCACGGCTTACCTACAATAACCACTTTATTCCCTCAAAAGCAGGACAAAAGTGACTCTTTTCTCACGCATATACTTTATTCCCGCATATGCGGGAGAAAAATACTTTATCTCCCTTATATGCGTTATTTATTTTAAAAACTTGCTACTATTATTTTGCACAGGTACTTTAGTCAAGGAGGTATAGAAGACAGAGAATACGTCTCTGAGGTAAGATAAAGAAAATAATTTCCTGTGCTCGACACGAGTCCTTTACTGGCATCTAATAATGTTTTCTAGCAAAACAGTACAACGCTGTATGGGATAGTAATATATCATGCCGCTGATTGCTTGCCAGCACCGTGCACAGAGACCTTTGGCCCATACGCAAATTCTCACAAGTTGTTACTCGTTCTGGATAAACTGGAGTAAGTAGAAATACGTTCATTTTGTCAAGAGACTATTGGAGTTGGTCAACACGTGATTTTACGCTTGAAAAGGATGGTTGGAGGAAAGGGAGAATGTTTCGCGAACATTGGCGAAGGGCTTGCTACCGGTTTACAATGCTTCGAGGATCTACAACTACGACGCGAACCGAACACGGCGTCGCAGAAGCACTGCATTCTGATTTGCAATTCTCCTCCCTATCAAACAGTGATACAGGAATCGTACAAGTTCGCCGGCCACACCATAGAACAATTGGCGACGCTCTATCAAGAGGTAGACGCGATACATAATTCTCGTAAAAGTTTCAAGTAGTTAATCTCGATTTCTTTTCTTCAGAGGAACGTCAATCTTTCCATATTGTCGCCTAGAAAGATACCGGCCCTGTTTAAATTGTTCGAGAAAGCCGGAGGGGACTTGCAGTCGTCCCAAACAAAGAACTACGCCAAAGATCCACGGCACTTGGTGTTGTTGCGTAATTATAATTTGAAGGAGAGGCCCGTCAGTCCTACCGTCGGTGGAGCTGCCGTTCATCCCACGCCTACCGGTGCCGCGTTGATTCCGCTCAGCCCGCTACAGAACAATGACAGCCCGAACACAAATCAAGTTCAGCAGAGCATCGCTCAACCTACTCAGCCTCAAGGTGCTCCGTTCAGAAACCAGACTCCTCAGAACATCACCTCGGTTCACCAGACGGTGGTGCCNTAAATTGTTCGAGAAAGCCGGAGGGGACTTGCAGTCGTCCCAAACAAAGAACTACGCCAAAGATCCACGGCACTTGGTGTTGTTGCGTAATTATAATTTGAAGGAGAGGCCCGTCAGTCCTACCGTCGGTGGAGCTGCCGTTCANCAAATTGTTCGAGAAGGCCGGAGGGGACTTGCAGTCGTCCCAAACAAAGAATTACGCCAAAGATCCACGGCACTTGGTGTTGTTGCGTAATTACAATTTGAAGGAGAGGCCCGTCAGTCCTACCGTCGGTGGAGCTGCCGTTCATCCCACGCCTACCGGTGCCGCGTTGATTCCGCTCAGCCCGCTACAGAACAACGACAGCCCGAACACGAATCAAGTTCAGCAGAGCATCGCTCAACCTACTCAGCCTCAAGGTGCTCCATTTAGAAACCAGACTCCTCAGAACATCACCTCGGTTCACCAGACGGTGGTGCCGATGGGGCCCGCTATGAACGCCGCGCGACCTCCGTACAATCCACAGATATCCGCTCCGCCGACTTATCACACTACGCCGAGAGCGACTCATACGAGGTGGAGGCCTTTCGTGCCACCGGGAACCACCGCTCCGACGAACACGCAACAGAGCAGTGCTTTGATAGCCCAACTGAATCAGCCGCCACCGTCGATGGCGCTCAACGTTACCGCGTTCGGACAAAGGATGGACGTGGGCAACGCCAACGTGATGGCCGCCAATACGCAGCAACAGCAACAACAGCAGCAGCAGCAGCAGCAGCTGAGTCAACAGCAACAGCTGAGAAACTTGATGCAACTGCAACAACAGCAAAATGTCCAACAGAACGTTCAGTCTTCTATGCCTATGACCGCGCAACAGACGCACGGCCAGGCCGCAGGACCAGGACAGCTCACGGTTTCCTGCGTCAGCCAAGCGATACCTACTCAGGTGCCGCAAACGGTCACCGCGTCTCAGACCCAGGCACCCGTGTCCTCGGTCGCTCAGCAACAGCAGCAGCAGCAGCAGCACGTGACGCATTCCCAAACGCAGGTAAGCGAGAGTTAATCGTGTACTGTTAAAAAATGTACGTATACGGGGTATGGCCGAAGCGATGTAAACAACGTTGACGCGATCGTTGAAGGGTAACGTGACTGGCCCCGCGGTGGGGCCCGGGCCGCAAATCAGCGCACCGCGCGAACGACAGACCATATGGCAAGGTATCATTGAATGGGTGGACAAGGCCAAGACGACCGCGGACGCCCAGAAGCAGACTAGACATCTCCCTTGTCAAGTTTCCGCGAACTCGAAGGACGGAGAACCAGAATTGTAAGCGTTTCTAGTAGAGGAAGGCGACCGAACACGGAATATTATAATACGTCAAATGTTTGTCTCAGGAAAGCTGACACGTGGCCGCAGAAGTTGATCATGCAACTGATGCCTAAACAATTGATAGGAAACATCGGCGGATCCTATTTGAAAAACTCCAAGTCCGTTCTGCTTCATCCGACGCCCTGCGAAGCTCTGGAGTCGTTGACGAAAGTGATGAATTCTGGATTTGTTAGTAGAAGTACAAATTCTACGATTGTTTTTATAAGGCGACCATGGAATTGGCACTGACGAAATTGCGCATTTCAGGCCGGTTGCGTTCACTTCACTTTTATGCAAGGAACGACGGCTTGCGATATAAAAGTACTCATCCTACTTTACACGGCCGAGAGGAGGACCTATCTCGGATTCATACCGAACGATCAAACGGGCTTCGTGGATCGTCTACGAAAAGTCATTCAACAGCAAAAAATGACGCAGGGTACCATGAGACAGGGTCAGGTGAGCGCGAGACGTTTTTCGAACCGTCTTCGGAAACGTTTTAACGTTATGCGATTTGTTTGCGTTACAGGCCGGAGCTGCTCAAGGGAACGCGATAACTGGACCCATGCCGACCACGGGTACTTCGCAAGGAGGTATTCTGATCTCCCAAACGAACACTATAGCCATGGGTGGAGGCCAAATAACTCAGAACGTGGTTTCGAACGCACCGCAGCAGACGTTGACCTCGTCCGCCGGGCCACAAAATCAAATAACGATGCAGGTAAGATTTGCACAAAATAATAAATCTAGACGACCGAGTTCCGAACGAAACAACGTAAGAAACAATGAAGTAAACACAGTTTGCTTTGATTGACACGCGACAGACTGGTATTACCGGTGGTGGTCCACAAGTGGCTCCGGCTTCTACGATGATCGGCCAGCAACGACCGCCGTTCGTGGACGAAATAGAAATGGCTAGGCACCAAAATTTATTAAAGATCCAACAGCTACAGCAAACGTTGGAGGCCGCCAAGAAACAGGAGGCGCAATATCAGTCGCTGGAAGTGAACGTAAGCTAATAACACAAATATCGTACACGAAACGCGGCAAATGCAATATAGTAAAGAACGTTAAAGTCGTATGTATGTATATGCTAAAGAACAAACTTCACTGGATCCTTTTAATCTACCTTAACTTTATAGATTCAACAGAATCTAGAAGTAGCACAGCAACAGGAAATGCAATATAATCAACAGTTGGAGGTGAACTGTTTTTTAGAAGTTACAATACGTTCTATCGCACGGACTCGAGCAAGGCACGAGGAGGAATTGAACCGGTAAAATTTGTTACAGGCCCAGCAGGCCCAAAGAGTGCTCAATCCCGCTGGTATGGCGAACCAACAGGCGAACGCGCCGAGAGTGATGCGGCCCATTCCCAACATCGGTCTCAGACATCTGTTGCAGCAAGTACGAATCATCTTTTCGACGAAAAATATTGAGATCGGTGTATAGATGAATCGAACTCAATCGTAAATCGGACGATGTGCGTTTTTGCAGCCGCAGCCTACGTACAGACAAGTGCTCGGAATTCAACAGCAACTGGGTCCCAGAGGTCAAGTGACCGCCAGGCCCATGGCTCCGGGCAACCCTCAAAGTCAGCAATTCGAGGACGTTTCCAATTACGATTTCCTCGGATAGACGATCTTCAGAATCGTTAATTTGTAAATATTTTATCCTGAATAAATCCTACGGTTTTCTAGTTTTATTAAATTACGAATAATACGAACTGGTGTATTGATAAAAGCTGTTGATGTATTCCCGTCATCTTCCAATAAGTCTTCCTTAAAAAAAAAAAGTAGTGACGTTGATGAGAAACCGACAATATCGACTGAAAAGCACGTGGGAAGTCATGGACTGGCAGCAGCACGTGGGGAACCTGTTGCTCGTTGCTCACGTGTTTGAGTTTGGGAACGTGAAGAACTCGTATGAAAGAACTTGTTAGACATTGTCACAAACGAAACGCATGTAGTACGTAGCTATTACTCTCACTATATACGACTATGATTGCGTATTAAAAATGAGACGATTATCGTACCGACACGATAACAAACGTGTTTTGTACGACTATGACGTAAAATGGTAGAACGGGCGAAACGAAGTACGTACATTTGTACGTACAGAATTTCAGCAGAGGCTGACCTCTCGATGTCGCGTCGATGTTGCAATTACTGTACTGATAAATCGAGATATCTCAAAAATTCGCTCGCCAGTTCACCGGGGGGTCTCGTTGAACGTAGACGATCGACGACCTATAGTAGCAGTTCTGCGATCTTGCGATTTCTTCCCGGATCGTTTCATTTCGCACTTCATTTTTTCATATGATTTTCAGTTTTTAGATCATGGGTATTATAAGACTGTACAAGAGTCCTGGCTTGAAACCGGGACAGGTGGGAAACAAGTACGAGGCTCTCAGAGGGAAATTGGATCAGATCACCGACCTGCAAACCGAGTTGTGCTATTATATTGAAACTAACGAATCTTTGACCGAAGAGGAGTCGAAAGTGCTGCAATGGATCTTGACTCCGCCTTTAACGTCGAACGGTTTAAAAGACGCGAGCATGTTCGATGAGAAATCCAGCGACTGCCTTATAATAGAAATCGGACCGAGGTAAGCCAGACTGTAAAAGAATTGTACAGTACTTTCATCAGACAACATTTCTTTGTAGATTAAACTTCTCGACGGCGTTCTCCAGCAATGCCGTGTCGATTTGTAGATCCGTAAAATTGAATAAAATAACGAGAATCGAAGTAGCCATCAGATATTGTATTTCACACGAGAATGGAGCAGTCAACAAACAAGTTGAAGCTGATGTATGTAAACCATTTAAAATATTTAGTCGAGTCGACGTCCTCAAATTTGCTTGTCGTCTAGATTACAGATGTGTTGCACGATAGAATGACAGAATGCAGATACGTGAAACCGTTGGATACGTTTGACCACGGGTTTCGACCAGAGAACTGGTTCGAAGTCGACGTCCTCGAGGAAGGCAGATCAGCGCTGGAGAACGTAAATTCGAAGCTGGGTCTGGCGTTCGACAATTGGGATTTAGACTTTTATACGAATTTATTTCGGGACAAATTGAAGCGGAACCCGACGAGCGTCGAGTGCTTCGACTTGGCGCAGTCCAACAGCGAGCACAGCCGCCACTGGTTCTTCAAAGGCCGCATGATCGTCGACGGCGAAGAAAAGAAGGAGTCTCTGATCGACATGATTGTCGGAACACAGGCCTACTCGAATCCGAACAATACGATTAAATTTAGCGACAACAGTAGCGCGATCAAGGGATATCGAACGGAAACGTTGCGCCCGGAGAAGACTCACGTGTGCAGTCCTTTCCGCCTGGAGAACGTGGATCAAGATCTAATATTCACTGCGGAAACTCACAATTTCCCGACCGGAGTCGCTCCGTTCAGGTAAACGACTCGCGGCATCTGTTTCGGAAGGACTTGGGTCATAAATTTTGTTATACTTTTCACGTACACACAGTGGAGCTACGACCGGAACCGGAGGAAGATTGAGAGATATCCAAGGAATAGGCAGAGGAGGCTATTACATTGCCGGAACCGCTGGTTACTCGGTCGGCAACCTGCACGTTCCAGGTTCGTAACAAGATGCGCTTACGTTTCTTCAAAGATCGAATCCACTCGTTCTCTGATCGAAAAAGTATCGTCTCTAAAATTGCCAATTTCTTCTCAGGATACGATTTGCCATGGGAAGAGGATTCGCAGTATCCTAGTAATATGGCTTCTCCGTTTGAAATAATGATCGAAGCTAGCAACGGAGCGTCCGATTATGGGAATAAGTTTGGCGAACCACTCGTAGCTGGGTTTACTCGTTCGTTTGGTATGACGGATGAAAACAATGTGCGCCGCGAGTGGATCAAGCCGATAATGTTCAGCGGAGGATTGGGTACCGTGGACGCGGACATGTCTCAGAAAATATCGCCAGCAAAAGGTAACAGATATAGAAAAATGGTTCTGGAAACAAAATTACGCGGAGTCTCATTAACAGTGATTGTGTCTGGTATCAGGTATGGAAGTGATTAAAATCGGCGGTCCCGTTTATAGAATTGGCGTAGGAGGCGGTTCGGCTAGTTCTATCGAGGTAATTTGTCATCGCAAATAATGATAGATACAAAATATTGAAGCTAGGATTCGTTAGGTTCAAGGCGATAATAAGTCCGAATTGGATTTCGGAGCTGTGCAACGAGGGGATCCGGAAATGGAACAAAAATTAAACAGGGTAGTTCGCGCTTGTACTGAGATGGGATCGCGAAACCCTATTCTCAGCATACACGACCAAGGCGCCGGGGGCAACGGTAAAAATTACCCTTAAACGTAGTATGATGGCGTGAATTGACCGATGTTTGAAATTACTTTAGGCAACGTCTTGAAAGAGTTAGTAGAACCGGCGGGTGCGGTGATATTTGCGAAAAAGTTTGAATTGGGCGATCCGAGTATCAGTACCATGGAGCTTTGGGGCGCCGAGTATCAGGAAAACGACGCTATTCTTTGCAAACGCGAGGATGCTGATGTACTCAAAGAAATAGCGGCTCGAGAGAAATGTCCTGTGAATTTCGTAGGAACAGTTACCGGAGATGGGAAGATCGTTCTTTCGGAGGAGGACGATTGCGATCCGTCAAAATATTTGAATGCGAATTACAAATGCGAGATGAGGCACCCGGTCGACTTGGAATTGGAATTGGTGCTCGGAAAGATGCCCCGAAAGGTGAACCGCGACGTAAAAGAATTTTAGATTTAACGAGGTTTAAACGGTTATCTGACGTTTCTACAGACGTTCAATCTCGAGAGACGAGCAGTTCGGTTACCCGCTATGAAACTGCCAAACGTAACTGTAGAAGCTGCCTTGGAAAGAGTTCTACGTTTGCCCTCGGTAGCGAGCAAACGCTTCTTGACCAACAAGGTCGACCGTTGCGTTACTGGGTTGGTCGCGCAGCAACAGTGCGTCGGGCCGCTGCACACTCCCGTCGCAGACGTTGCCGTAACAGCGATTTCTCATTTCGCCACGGTAAAACGAGAACACAGAAAAAGAGACGAATACACGTACGAAACGACGTTTTCATTTTCATCGTTTAGGTCGGTATAGCGACTTCGATTGGGGAGCAACCGATAAAGGGTCTGGTCGACCCAGCGGCCGGAGCTCGCATGTCCGTGGCAGAAGCGTTGAGTAACTTGGTCTTCGCACGCATTTCCGATATTCAAGTATCATCAATTGTTTTGTTCCGTTTACGACAGCAAATACTTTCCTTTATTACTTACTTTGTACATTTTCCAGGACGTTAAATGCAGTGGGAATTGGATGTGGGCCGCTAAATTGCCGGGAGAAGGTGCCGCGTTGTACGACGCGTGTTCCGCGATGTGTTCGATCATGAAGGAATTGGGAATCGCGATCGACGGTGGCAAGGATTCTCTCAGTATGGCCGCACGGGTCGGAGGAGACGTCGTGAAGTCGCCGGGAACTCTCGTAGTCTCTTGCTACGCTCCTTGTCCGGACATTCGTCAAGTAAATAACGTCGATCGTTCCGCGAAGATCGAACGCTTCAGTGTTTTATATTTTTGTAGACAGTCACGCCTGATCTCAAAGCACCCGCGGCTGGAAAGAACGGTTACATACTCTATGTGGATTTGTCGAATGGACAAAACCGAATTGGTGGCACGGCCTTCGCTCAGGTTTACAATTCTCTGGGCAACGAAGCACCGGACGTGGATCGTCCCGACGCGTTGAAGAACGCTTTTCTCGCTACTCAGCGTTTAATAGCAGGTAAGTCGTGTTTGCTCCGCTATTCGCGTGTCATGCATCTTCTGTCGCTCGTAGAGGAAAAAATACTGGCGGGCCACGATATCAGCGACGGAGGACTGGTGACGTGTCTTCTGGAGATGTGTTTCGCCGGTATCTCTGGGATAAACGTCGATGTATCTCATAAATTGGGATCCGCTCTCGAAGTACTCTTTGCCGAGGAACCGGGATGGATATTGGAAGTCGAGCAGACGAATCACAGTTACGTCTTGGACGTGTTCAACGAGTTCAAAGTTCCCGTGTATCTGATCGGACGATCGGAAGGCCGTGGATTATCGTCCAAGGTGTGCGTCTCGTGTCGGGTCGCGTAAGTTGCGCGAAATCAATCGTCGATTTCTTTGTTAGGTGAAAATTCGGGTGCGGAAGGAAACGGTACTGGATTCGGCGGTGTTATTGCTGATGTATTTATGGGAACAGACTAGCTATCAGTTAGAGCTTCGACAGAAGAACTTCAAGTACGCTTTCGAAGAGTTTCGTGGATTGAAAGACAGAACTACGCCAGCTTATAAATTGACCTTCGATCCCGACGTCAGGCCTGTTCCCGTTCGAAAAGGTTCGTCTTGTCAGCGACTCGATTCAAAGCGCGGACGGAGTTTACAATTTAGTATTTGTGCAGCCGACGTTGCTGTTGCCGTGATAAGGGAAGAGGGCACAAACGGTGACAGGGAAATGGCTGCGACTTTGATGCGAGCAGGTTTCGAAGTTTGGGACGTGACGATGCAGGACTTGTTGCAAAATAAAGTTACCCTCGACAGATTCAGGGGTGTCGTATTCCCCGGTGGTTTCAGCTACGCAGGTACGATGCGTCTACCTAATTCGAATGAACGGTAGAATCAAACGAGATCGATTCCAGACGTGCTGGGCTCTGCGAAAGGATGGGCAGCGAGTCTTTTGTTCCATCCGTCTCTACGGAAACAATTGAACGGATTTATTTCGCGCGAGGACACGTTCAGCTTGGGAGTTTGCAACGGGTGTCAGTTGATGTCTCTGTTGGGATGGATAGGAGTCGAGAACGATCGAGAGTCGAACGTTTTTCTGGATCACAACGCGTCGGAGAAATTCGAGTGCCGGTGGAGTACCGTGAAGATCGAGAGATCACCGTCGATAATGTTAAACGGAATGGAAAACAGCGTGTTAGGCGTGTGGGTCGCTCACGGCGAAGGGAGGTTTACGTTCCGTGACCACGAGGTTTTGGAGAAACTGAAGAAAAGTCATTGTCTGGCTATTAAATACGCGGACGATGACGGTAATCCGACTGAACGGTATCCACTTAATCCTAATGGAAGCACAGGTAACGGCGTGATCGAACGGCCGTCTTTCGCGTGATGTAACAGCGAAAATCCGTCTGGTATACTTATGTGCAATTTACGACTCGTTACAGAGGGTATCGCTGGCATTTGCTCCACGGATGGCCGACACTTGGCGATGATGCCACATCCTGAGCGTTGTACAGAAATATGGCAATGGCCCTGGAAGCCCACCGACTGGAAATACCTTAATTCACCGTGGCAGCGTATTTTCGACAACGCTCACGCGTGGTGCGTGTCGAAACGTTGATCAATCGTACTACATGTTTTGCAAAAGTATGTACGTATGTATATGTACTCTTCCTTCCTTTTTTTTTAATAAACTATCGTATCACGCCGTTTAACAAGTTTTGCACTATTACAGATTAAAAATCGTTTATTTCCTAGAGTACGGTAACGTTGTTTTATCAAATGTGAAAAAAATAGTGTGATTAAAGTTCGTTGCTACTTAGCTCGTGTTATTTAAACGAGTTCTGCCTGACTTTGAACAATTGCGGGAACTGATTCGTGTCGAAGACGTCCTCTAAATGTAAATCGCACCGTAATATCACAACACCAGACGGATTCACTTTAACTTTTATCTTGGTTTGCGGTGTGAGGACACCATAATTCACGTCCTCGTACAAATCCTGGAAACGCGCACCGGTTGTTTTACAAAATTCTTTCAGGAGATCGCTTAGTTACTACGTACCTCTACGCTGTATCCTCCGGGATACTGGAGTCCAAGTTCCTTTAACGTGACAGACACGTCCGACGGCGTGCCGTCCGTCCTTCTGTTCACGAACGCTATGGCGTACGAAAAGTAATTCTGATTGACCGGGGAAATTGGCCTCGCCCAAATTTCGATACCCTTGTGCTGGAATTACATCGAGGTTTCAATACGCTTGGCGTGTTCTCAGTGCCGGTTATTTACGCGCGACAATTACTGACTTTGTATATGCGTCGGCCTTGGATGCCCAACGGATCCTGGTCCACGGCTATGATCTTTCTGTTCTGTAAAATAGCTTTGTATTCCGGCCTGATCGTTCGGAGATCGACGGACATCAACAACGGTGCGGCCAGAATCGCCCACAACGCCATTTGCGTTTTACTCTGTTCGTAACTCAGTCCGAAGTTACCGATGATCAGCATGTCCGGATCGTTCCAATGGCCAGGACCAGCGTTCGGCACGATCCCGTCCTGATTATTTCCATAGTAATCTATGATGGTTTCCAGACTGTTCCAGGAGTCTTGAATATCGTCGAAGTTTCTCCAGAGGTTGCAATTCTCTGTTATGGCAGTGTAATTCGGCTAAAATTTTGTACAATTTAGAATCCTTCGATCCTAACGGACACGCTTTGCGACAGATACCAACCTGCATGCCGGCATAGATTTGATAGACCGGCCAACTACAAGAATACACCATAGATCTGCCAGTTTGATTCAAGTAGAATCCAAACTCGGGATATCCTATAATATTTGATCATTAAATAGAATTGCGAAACTCGTGGAACGAGCGATCAATCGAAATATACCTCTGTCCATTTCAGAGGGCTGGGAGTAACATCCATCCAATTTTACATAATCAACGTCCCATGCTGCAAAGGTGTGCGCGTCCGTCTCCAAGTGTCCTAATATTCCTGGGTAACCGGCGCACGTATAATTACCAAAGTCCTCGTAGATACCGAACTTGAGACCTTTCGAGTGAATCTACCGATTCGTATAAAACATTCTTATCGGTGCGAACGAATAAACATAAGATCGTTGTATGAAAACCTACGTAGTTCGCGAGACTTTTCATGCCATATGGGAACCTCTGCCTGTCGGGCACCAACTGACCATTAACGTCTCTGTCTTTTTCCAACCAGCAATCGTCAACGTTGATGTACTCGTATCCAACTGCTGCATAGCCCTCTGCTACCACGATATCGGCCATGGTGCGAAAAAGCCGATCGCTGAGGAAACACGCTTTTCGTCATTTTCACAATACACTGTCTCATGAATTGTTTCCGACTCGACTCGTTACGAGAAATGATTCGTCTTTCAACTGAACGATGTTTCAATCGTTACATATTCATTTCTTATTAGTAACGAAGCCTTGGACTTAAAATACGTGTGGGATAGGTCTCTGAGGTGGCTCGTGAAGAATTATTCTTAAAGCGTCGATGATCCGCGTAGACCGTTGAGTAACTCTGCTCTAATTGACATCTCATGAAATAAATGATTCAAAAGGGAAAAGCAAGAATGTTTCGCGGTACCCGTCTAAAGAAATCTGTACAGAATATTTTTACGCCAAACCGTAATCTCCAGACACAGAGGTATATGTAACATAGATGCTAATAAAGTTTCACTTGATCATCAAGAATCAGATTGCGCTGGTGAACACAATGCGTGCACTCCAGTTTCCAAGCCACAAATAAATATCGGACGAAACGATTTTCGAAAGGGAGAACGCTCTCACCTGATGCAATTTTCAGGATCATTCTTACAGTCCGTGTTGCACCTGAATCGTTCCCAAGCGAGCCATCCCATCGGTGGCGTTTTTACCAGACCATTGTCAAGGGCCAACGCGAAATCTGCCACTGACACGACCAACCACGATATCCATATTATCTGCATCATTCTGCAAAAATGCACGTTTCCTACTGTGAACTACCCGTACAACGAGAAACTGTTTACCGAACGCACGGAGCACACGGTAGATAACACTAATGACTATTAGATATGTACGAAAATATGCGAATGTGAGCGATAAACATGCCACGACTGTTTTGCCTCGTGTTCGTCGCGTTGCTAGCAAAACTAAACCTTGGTCGCTGGGACGTAGCGAATCGATGATCGAAAGAATAACGAAGAGAGAACAATCTCCGTCGGAGGAGATCTGATCACTTAGAGGAGCGTGGCAAACTCGTCGTGGACATCCTGCACGGCTGTTGGCAAAGACTGATCTGATATAAGACTGTAAGACCACTAAGACCTCCAACTCCGCGCGCGAGTACTTTCACCCAATGCCCCATTTCATTTTTACACACGATCACTGTCGCTCGCTGTTGGTGTGAGAGCATTGATTTCCTTTTGTATACGCATTACCGAGGAGACGGCCTCGTACACCGACGCGATTCCATATCCCATCGTTGTTGTAACTATTACGATGCGATACATCGCAATATCGCAATTACGCCCACCGGAGACACTCGCCGCGCGATTGTTTGTTTTTTCTCTCGTTCAATTAGAGCCTGATACGTGATACACCCCGCATTCTGCGAATCGAAACTCTTCTTCCTCTATGGTCGGTACACAATTATTTTCAGCCAAATCGAAGAACGTAATTTGCATACATACCGGGGCAGAGAGCCCAGGGGGGATAATGTACGATTTAAGAACCGTAAATTACACAATTGACGAGGCTATAGATATTCTGTGCATACGGCAAGTTAAACTTGACATTTCAGCGACTGAGAGGAAATAACGAGTTGCTTGACTTACATAGACACCAATACCAACTGGCATGTTCAGTATACGCGGGCTTGGCTCCGGCCGATACAAGCCGGGAATGTTTGTTTTAGAATGAACGCGCCATAAAAACGTGGTAAATAACTGCTGGTAAAAAGAATCTCGGCTGCCGAAGAACGGGATAAGCGAAGTTGGAATAGTTTTTAATAAGCACGTACGAGGGAAAATAAATGATCGCCGATGTAACGTGCTCGATCCTTGATTTCCATCGGGGCTTACGCCGCCGCCGCGTTTACTTTCCTTACTTTCATTTCGATTACCTAATCGAGAGGAAAAATTGATAGTGTGCGCCTTAGACGGATTCTTCGTGTTACTCTATCGATTTTCATACGACACTGCAGTTGAAAGGTACATTACTTATTACTTAAAAAGTTTTTACATGTACAGCGAGTTCTCTTACCTCTATGACTCCGATACGTTCAGCTGTAAACACGTTTTAATATCCAACTCTGCGCGACGATAAAGGTGCGCACGGCTTCACATAATTCCTTATTTATATGATTTCGTTGCAGATACGAGACGAGGTGATTAACTGATAGCATTATTGAATAAATTCGATCGATCAAACTTTTATCTCTATTATGAATACAAACAGACGATATATTTACACGAGGCCTGGGATACATGATTTTTAGTGTAAACTAGCTTTCACGAGCGTCGGCGTTTGTATATTTGAAAATTTGTATGCACAGAGCGGAGATAGTTTCCCGTATCGTGCGGTGTTCCGTAGATAAGAACTTTTCTACGATAAAATAGTATTGGAATCGATGCGCATCTTTTTATCACGGATCGTTTAATGCAACATAAATCTCATCGATCATTTCCTTAGAGAGATAAGCTCTGAACATTGATTTTTTTAATTAATCCCAAGTGTTTGCGATTTAATTCGTTTGTAATTTAATTCGTCCGAAAAAAAACTGATCGAAGCGTCGTGTTTTTTGTTCACGACACGTTCGGATACATATTTAAATTATTGAAATCCATACGTAGGTACCACGGACAAGAGGCATGTCCAACCCCGCCGTAATCGTCACGGCGCAGGGGGTAGTTCGACGGTGGCGTCACGATACGTCGCGCCATCGAACCGTTCATCCCCCATCTTTGTCGCGTGCTCCTCTTTCTCCGTTCAATCGCTTCCCTCTTCCCTCGTTCCCGTCCGGACGTCCAGAGAACCCCCGACGATATCCCGCAGCCAACCGTCGTCACGCGGGGCCACCGGGGGGACGGACGGGCAGTCGGTTTTAGTTTACCTGGTAAAAGGAAAACGTGTTCGGCACCCCAGCCGCGCGTACCTGTGCCGCCCGCGTGCGACCTACGTATCTCCGTAACCGACTTCGATCATCGGTTACCCCTAGCATCTCGCGGGACATCTCATGTGAGTAAATTCGAGCAACGTCGCGCGTTTCCGACGTATTATGGCGTGCAAGTGGTGGAGGCCGAGCATTGCAGTGGCATCGTTCTCGTGCACCGGGATACACCGCCGCATCGTCGGCCAGCTGTCTTGAACCACCGTCGAAACATGAAGATACCACCCCTGTCATGACCTAGGTAACGCCAATTTCTCGTTCTTTGCTCACGCTTACCAGACCGCGAACCGCGATAGACGTTGCATTTCGTTTCGTCATACGCTCGCGATTCGAAAGCCTTTTTTTTTCGACGCTTTTCAACGATGTTCCGCCGCGCTGTCAGATCGGGGAGGGCAGAGTTTCGCATCGAGACGAGCATATTCGACCGCGCGTTTCGTGCTTTAAAAGTGTGCAGGGTGCATCCGGGATCTGTTGGTGCACAACACCTTCGGAACGTTTGACGAGATCAGTGACTCGAGGCGGTGCGTGTTCGAGCACGATTCTCGTCGATTCCCGATGACAGTGAGTGCTCGACGTCGTGCGGCTTCGCGGAGGAGTCGAACGCTCCTTCGTACTGCACATTTCGGTGCCATTGACGTGCAACGAGCGCAAACGGCGAAACGTATGAATGGGTAATGGCGGCACCCCGAGACAATAATTTTAGATAGTGAAACACATATAGCGCTGCGATCGTTCCATTGATCTGCATTACGTCGAAGCCCACAATTTCTAATTATCAAAACTCTATGTTCTGACCGTAATAATCCAGTTTCACGGTCTTGCGAAATCTACGAGATTGATCCATGTCGAAGAAAAGACGAAACGGGCGAGCCCCAAAACCGCAGGTTTTAATGACAAGTAAGACGTTTATGCTAACATTTTGCACGATGTAATATAGATAGAAATTTGTCGGATCGTTCCGATAAGCGTACAGCTTCCTATACGATTCTTTGTGTACTCGGCCTCGTTTCGAACGCGTCAAATTCATCTACTTGTTAATTGGCATTCGTTATTACGTTCCGAGGTTGAATTACTTTTTATTACAGTGCGCGCGTGGGGTTTACGTAGCACACGTATGACGTATGCCTCGAACGTGGTATGTACGTAATGTCTGTGTACTACGCGGACCGTGTAATTTATTCAGAAGTAAAAGTGGCCTAATGCGGGCGCATTGTTAACGTCGAGGTAAAAGCGAACGATTCAAACGAATCAATGACCGTCTTACCGAGGATTTTTAACTACTTGAACGTGATTATATTCGTATCCTCCTGGACCAGGTACGAGCAGGAGTTCCGCAGTTTCTGCAGTTCGTTGGACCAACTAATTTTGCGACGTTATCACAGCAAGTATACAGATTTCAGGATAAAAATCTCTCTTGCCGAACCGAAGAATCTCACGACTTTATAGTATGTATAATCTAGTACCTGCAGATATCTGGTCGTTGCTATAAATTATAGCGTACGTCGACGGGCGGATCTGTATCAATGATTTCGAACGTTCCCGTGGAAAAATCGTTAGGGGAGAGGCCGGCTGGTGGCCGGCCAAAAAAGCGGCGGCCATGCACGATGACGTTGTTCGTTCGTAGCCCATTTTGGCTCACTATTTACCATATTTTATCTAGGGCGGCGCGGGTAAATCGATACGCGCTACTTTCATTCATGGCTGCCTCCCCTCGCACGGCTGGCACGTTGCCTCTGCGTACCACCACCGACGATCAAACCCCCGATCCCTACCACCGCTATTCCGAGGATCAGTGGCATGGCTATCTCGGCTATCTCCCGTTGCAGCGATTCTCAAATTCTCATCCCCCGTTCCTCCGCTCTGACGTCATTGAACCTGTGCGACGTGCCCGTACGAATTGTGGTTTACCAGAAATTTGAAAACTTCGGGCGCCCGTTAAACGGGACGTACTCGGTGCATCGGGAATTTAATTTAGTAGACGATGCAACCATTTTTTGGACGCTGCGGTCATCTTAAACGTCGAATAAGAATCCGAGGAAATATATATACGGGAGGACGATTTGTTGTAAGTATCCGAGACGTTAAAACTTATCCTACGTTCGTAGATACATAGCGTTTGCGGAATCGAGTCAGGATTGTAGACCACATTTGCAGACTCTATTTGCATACTGGGTTAAGAAGGGTTTCCGTTAGCCCGCGTTCGATATCGCGAGCAAGGAATTATCCTCTGGAATACATAATCGGTCTCGTCCTTCTTCCGTTTTCACTGGGTCAGGTGCACGTCGTGCATAGGTAACAGGTTGCTCGGAACAGGCCGGCGCTTCGAGGGGCAGGCTTCGATTGAAAGCAGAGAAAAGTGAGAGGTTCTTGTAACGATGCACGAGAATTAGATCGAGTGCTCTCTTGTCTCAAATCGTCGAGATGGTCCAATACCTCATCAGGAGAGTCAAATCGAAATTCAGATAATTGGAGATTGAACATTTATCATTCGATTGAAATGCTTTATTTCATACACGTCAAGATTCTTCTTAGGATACTGCCTCTGCTTTTTACTATTTCTGGAGTCGAGAGACGACAGTGACACTGCTATCACGTTCACCACTTCCGGGACCATCCTCCTTGACACACGACTGCGAGAACCACCGTCGTCGTTGCCTCTGTCGAATGTGAAATCGCTCCATTGATTCAAATCTTTTTGCGATAGTATAACTTTATTGGATAACTGTAAATGCAGCGAGGACGGCTCGAAGATCCACGGTACGCCGTATCATCTCCCACCCTGGTTCGCCGCGTCACTGCCGACACCCGTTTACACCCCCGCAAGAGTATTTCAATCGTCCGTGGCGTCCGTGGCTGGCTGAACCATCTCCACCCCCGTCCTGACCGCTCGCCTCGCCCCTGCTTCCTCGTCATCGGGTTACCACTCTCCTCTTGCATACGCAGTTCTCCCTCGCCTCCTATTTTTAGAGTATCCCGCGCAGAATAAATGGCCCGACTAGCTCGTTCCTCAGGGATCCCGGCTCCAATTCACCCGATAACAAATGTCTGCGACTTTGATTCTCGAATCGATTCGAATCATGCCCGGAGATAGGTGAGAAAAAAACGTTTGACGAATCACTCCGCGAGATCTGTTTAGTACTTTGTCAAAAAAGTTTTTATATTGAGTCAGGCACGGTATTGTGACAATTGTAATATAAAAACTTCACGAAAAAAAAATTATATAATCAACAATAAGCTCGGGGATATACGCTTTGGAAAAGGATACAAAACGAGTTTATGTATTCAATGAAAAAGAAAATTAACATTACAAAACATATTCCACTTCGTCCATTGTTACAGATGAAAGTGTACGACAGGTCTTTGAGAACTCGGGGTTCATTTTTGTTGACCGTAAGAGAAATTACTGTCGGGCAGTAGAATAGGAGCGTTCATGATCAGACTATGAAAGTGGCTCGCCTATAAAGGTCAGTCCTCCTGCTCTGGAACGAACGAGTAAGAAACGTGGCTCGCGGTCCTACGAAGCTCACGGTATTTTTCGAGTAATCACAACGTTCAAAGACGACCCGCATACCTGCGAACGATTTCAATGTGAAATTTTCTTGTTTGCGACTCACGGCCTTCACGGTTTCAAAGTGCCTTCAAAGAACTGCGAGATAATGGGAATCGCATTGGTCGCATTCAGAACTCGACTCATCTTCGTTATCTCGGTGAATCTCGTTGAACGACGGATCGAACCTTGAAACCGCGAGCGCTATACAGGCCGAGGGCATTCTTGTACGCGAACGAAAGCGGTAGTTTTTCGAGAGAGCTCGATGTTCTAGCGCGCGAGCCGAATCGGCCTCAGAGAAATCGCGATGTAATTTAGCAATCGCATCGACTGAGCCGACGTCAACATCTCGTGTCAATCGGGCAACCCTGAAACAGCCTCGCCTCAGCCTCAGCCAAGATCTGAAAATCGTTAATCACCGTTCCATTAATAATTCCCGCTAAATTTATGCGAACATAAATATCCCACTCTCTTTCCTTTTCCACCACGGCGAGTCGCGACGAGTGGAGAATGTCAAGAACAAAATCTCTGCTGACATTTCGTTTTTTCTTTCTTTGTTTCGCCTCGTACTTCTTGGAAACCTCTCGTCCGGCCCGTTTTCCGTACCATTTTTTTTTTAAATTAAGATCTGAATATTTTTCGCCGACGCGACGACTAAAAAACAGACGGAATTCGGAGTCTCGAGACTGAATTTTTAACTGCAGTCCGTCGAGTCAAATTCCGCCGCAACAAGCTGCGCGTCCAAGATTTTGAAACGACGTTTGACGAAACTTACGATTAGTCAGTTGTTTGTCAGAATGAAACCAGTTTCTTAAAACTTTCCCGTTACCATGTAACGATATGCTGATGGAACTACCTTCTACCGTCTACTTTCGTTCAAACATTGGTAAATCTCGAGAAATTACGCGAGCTGTGAACGTGAAGCAACAAGATCAAGACCGTTGCTATCGGCACTCGAATTAAGAACGCGTCTGCGATATTTGCACGGACTTTGGAAGTCTGTATTTAAATAAATAAGCCGAAAAAAAGGCGACGAGAGGGACGTCTACGAGGAGGAACCAGTTTCGCGAAAACAGCGCGACTTCGTGGTAACCGGTTTCCTTTTTTGGAACGTTAAATTCGTGTCCACGAACGCGACCACGGCTACGCGATCATGGAACGCGATCCGATTTGCCCGATTCCCAAAACAGTGCTAATTTCGACGGGCATCGACAGATTCGAAGAAAATTCAACGACCGGACGACAGAATCTCCGTCATTTTCAAGATGTCCCAAGTTGGACACGGCGGCATCGTTGTTACCCATAAAAATCCAACAGTAGAGCACTGGGACGTTTACGAGCCGCTCGCCGACGTCCTTGCACCTCGGACGGAATGTGGATCGCGCCTTGACTCGTTCGAAATTGAAAACGACCATTGTTCCTCGGTTAATAATTCTGTACAGATTGCACGGCGATCCGACTCGTCGAACGATGGAAGAAGAGCAAATGCAATTCCCATCTCGCCTCGATCTAAATCCAGTTTTGCCTCTCGGATCGCAGATCGTTTCCCCGAGTCTTCTGCCGAGCAATTTCTGATCTGACGAGCACCGTATACAAAATCAAACCGCAAGAAGGAATTCCGACAAGTATTTCCGTGAACTAGAAACAAACGTCTGTTTGTGCCGTCGATGTGCAAGGATCGTCGTCTCCGTTTAAAACGGTCAATCGGACTCGTGACAACGGCGCATAATTATCCCGGCATAATTATCTAGTCCGCGTTACTCAGCGGTGGTCAGCGAAAGTCCATTCTCGAGCCGGCGATTCGTTCAAGACGTTGACCACCCACGCCCCTCGTCCCGTCCTTTCAACGGTCGACCCCTCTCTCCCATGAAAATCGTTTCGTTCTGTGAACAGACGGCGCACTTTTATGTAAACTAAAACTTTTGTTAACAGTCTAGTCTATGTATAAAGAGAATCAGATGTGACCGAAGTTTTTTGAATGTTTTTTTAACGTTCGAACGCTCGTCACCGGTTGAACAGATATTATGCAAACAAGCTGCGGCACGCGTTCAATCCGAAGACGGATCCTTAATGGTGCAGGTCTTCCGATCCTGCACGATGCAAACTCAATGTGTTCTCGGTATACCGAGTGACCTACTTTGCCGTTTAATATAGAACGGTTCAACGGGACGAGTGTACGCCGAGAGTCGGAGGAGAACGAGAACGGGCAAAGAATTTCTGATAATTAGGATTTTCGGCGAGAGAAACAGGCTGCCCGTGTCAAGGATATCTTTATTAGGAACCGATCGTCGGTCTCTCCGTTTTTAGGAACACTATTCAATTTGCTTCCTTGTGTCGATCGGCAATTAGGACTGAACGTCTTTGATTCCGACTCGATCGACTCACGACTTTAGGCCGCCGATTTTTCTGTAATTGGCGCGCTAATTAACGGCGTGAAACCGAAAGAAATCGCGGGATCGTGGGTGAAAGCCGGGATTCCTGCGGGTGTTGCGTGAACAAGGTGAGGAGGACAGGTCTGTTCTCAAAGGTTGCGCAACACCGTAATCGCGATCATTCATGACCGGCCATGATCACCTTTATGGTTCGCCCCGCGAGAGTTTCGCGATTCATTTAATAAACCCGTTCTCCTCGTTCACACGCGAACTCTTACTTTCGTCCAGTCATCGTTCACGCGTTCACGATCGTCGATCTCATTGACCGACGATCGTCGGCCAGAAAAGTGTTCAGACGAACCGATGGGTGGTCGATCGGGTTCGCGAACGAGGAGGGTCGTTCTTTCGTCGTCGGTGTCCTTGATCGACGGACTGGCGCGCGAACGATACGAGGATCGAAGGACGTATGAACGTGCACCTCTTGGTTCACGTCGGGGGACCGTGTCNCCCGTGTCAAGGATATCTTTATTAGG
Source organism: Ceratina japonica (assembly GCA_019453355.1). Classification (NCBI taxonomy): domain Eukaryota; kingdom Metazoa; phylum Arthropoda; class Insecta; order Hymenoptera; family Apidae; genus Ceratina; species Ceratina japonica. Next base: position 96,502 of record SMSR01016010.1, on the reverse strand, counting down.
AACCGATCGTCGGTCTCTCCGTTTTTAGGAACACTATTCAATTTGCTTCCTTGTGTCGATCGGCAATTAGGACTGAACGTCTTTGATTCCGACTCGATCGACTCACGACTTTAGGCCGCCGATTTTTCTGTAATTGGCGCGCTAATTAACGGCGTGAAACCGAAAGAAATCGCGGGATCGTGGGTGAAAGCCGGGATTCCTGCGGGTGTTGCGTGAACAAGGTGAGGAGGACAGGTCTGTTCTCAAAGGTTGCGCAACACCGTAATCGCGATCATTCATGACCGGCCATGATCACCTTTATGGTTCGCCCCGCGAGAGTTTCGCGATTCATTTAATAAACCCGTTCTCCTCGTTCACACGCGAACTCTTACTTTCGTCCAGTCATCGTTCACGCGTTCACGATCGTCGATCTCATTGACCGACGATCGTCGGCCAGAAAAGTATTCAGACGAACCGATCGGTGGTTGATCGGGTTCGCGAACGAGGAGGGTCGTTCTTTTGTCGTCGGTGTCCTTGATCGACGGACTGGCGCGCGAGACGAACCAAACGATACGAGGACCGAAGGACGTACGAACGTGCACCTCTTGGTTCACGTCGGGGGACCGTGTCAATGACCGATCTCGCTTGCTCGATCGACAAAGTAAAGACGACGGCCGCCGAAAAACGCCGGGACAAATATTGTTGCCGCGAAGACGTCAAAGACAAAGACAGAACGAAATAGTTGAAGAAAAAATTGCAGGACTCGGCTCGTTGGAAGTTGAACGGTTCAACGCGTCGCCGAGACACTTTGGTCGGAGTCGAAGACAGAAGAGGAGGAAAGGATGTTCGAATAAATTCTAATTGGGTCGAAGTTTCGAGCGTGCGAGCCGTTTATTACGCCGGAACTGGAACTCGATTCGCGAAGGACGGCTGTACAAGAAAAAACCGCTGCAAACGTCATCGCATAAATGCTTCGACACATTTTTCCTTTTATCTCTCCGTTCCGTGCATTTCTGAACGGCATTAATTGAACGCGCGGACTCATTACACATCGATGTCAGCTTTGTTTCGATTCTAATTTTGTCCGATTCTTCTGAAATCGCGAGCCAGATCGTTCGTTCGACGTATGTAGAAAATCGATCAAACACGATGTAGATGGGATTCGAAATCTGTTCGGTTCGACTGCTATCTCGCTTCTATCTTCTCTCCTTTCTCTTTACCACTTTCACTGTCATTCGACTGCGAATTCCGCTTAGGCGTTCCAAGCCACAGACTCCTACCTGCGACGAAAGTCCTCCAGTCGTTCTTATTGTCGACGCGCTTAAAAAATATTCGCGGAATCGGTTTCGAGTCGCGCGATCGATAGAAACGCGTTCGTCCTGGGACCAGAGAAATCTGAGCTGGCATTTTGAGATTCACGACGACGAGTCGTGCGCGTGTCAAAGGCAGAGAGTGCACGCACGTGCGTTTTGACGCGGGTCCAGCGGCGAGCGCCCTTAAACGAGTTAAGCCGACGCACCGAAATTAACCCGGTTACGCGAAAGGCCATATCGAATGAGTTCAACGCGACGCAACGTAATAAATCGTCGCAGTAACAATTTTCTAAAATGGCAGAACTTATGTAATAAGTGATCTGTTAACGTAAAAGATAGGGGGACGATGCTCGAACTTGAGGAACTGTTTTCCAGACTGGAGAACGCGATCTCGACGCACGCACATCGCGACACACGAACAAAGAACGAGAGAGAGAGAGAGAGAGGGAGATGGGGACAGAGTGTCTCTCTAATGAAGATTCGCTCGATGCTCTTTGTTTGCACGCACGCGGAATGCAGAGATGTACGGGCAGCCGCGAAGGGCGGTGGGTGGTAGCTGGGAGAGACAGGATCCCAGTCGGCGGCCCAGTTAGAGGGAGAGACGGAGGCCTCTTTGTTTCCCTTTGAAGGCGGTCGGGTAGCTACCACCTGCTACCGCCGCCGCTATCGGCGGGGACGCCGGCGGTAACACGAGCCGGGTGCAGTGATGCTGTCCACGGTTCCACGGATTGATCCCGTCGTTCCACGTTCTCGTAGAGTCGAGAGTCCCGCGGACCTATCGCGAACAGGATCCACGCTCCCCTTCAACGCTGCGAAGACGGTGTGTTTCGGCGACCCGTGTGCGCGAGTGAGACGAGTCCGATCGACCTCGAAGGGCGACGATGCTTTTACAGATAGAGCGTCCCTCCTCCGTTCTTATTCGAGAACTTTGATCCGCTTCCTCGACCCCTGCTCTCTCTCACCGTCGACGGAATCGGTGGCTCGCCTTCCGGAAAGAATTGCATACTCTTCGGAGTCGATCGAATTCCGATCGCAAACTGGAAAATGTGATCTCGGTGCAACGGGAATGCTGAAAACGAAAGCAAACTCGAGGGCAGCCACCGAATCAGATTCCCGGAAGGAGAGGTAAAAGGGGGACAGAAATTAGAGGACGTAGAAAATAAAGATCTCGAAACGAGCGGTCGGCCATCGATGGGGAGGAGCGTCGTCGACCTGATGTCGTTCTTGGACGTCTGCCAGCTGTACCTCCAGACGAAACGGAAGTCGCGCAACCTGTACACCCTCTGGGCCATCGTCACGTTCATTCGTACCGAGGACACCGGCGACTTCCTTCGCTGGTGCCGGGCGTACACCGTTCCCCATCTGCGTTATAAGAGCGACCGCGTCACCGCCGGAGACAAAGAGAAAAAGAGAGTGGACAAGCTGATTCTGAAACTTCTGCAAGAGCTGTTCTACTGCGGATGCATACCACCTGGCGACGTCGCTCCGTGACGACGATCCATCGGCGTCGGGACGTAAGTCCCACCAGTTATATCGGCATTTCTCTGGTTTTACACTATTCATTTTATTATCGTTCATGAGGAATACGTACCGATGCTTCAGTGGACCGTTTTCGTAGACCTTCGACTCGAACTCGGCCTCCGGAAGATCGTTCTACCTGTAGATTCCATCTGGGATTCGCGGTTGTTCTTCCCCGACGTTGTTTTTTGCGCGACTCCGCAGACGTCTCGTTGCAGGGTTCTTCTTTTGTCAACGGAGAGACCCCTCGACCTGTTTGCGTCGTCGACGTCGACGAGTGCCGACGACGGCCGTCTCGACGAGCCAAGAGCCCTCGGGCATTGCGGCGGACAGAAGCTCTCTCGGAAAGGGTGCCGAGAGCTCGCGCTCGAACCAACGGTCATCGCTGGGAATCCAGCGATGACAGGCTCCGATACTCCAAAAGAGTTTCCGTTCTCCAAAACACCGCGCTCTCAGGTATTACGTACTCCTACGTACTCGATTATTTCCTCGAGGGCGATCAAAGATAAAGTGGTACTTGTACGTCGTCAATGATGACGACAATGATTCTTGTGTCTCTGATCGCCGATGGACATTGGTACTCGTGGCTAATATCACTGATCGGATCGACGTATGTAGGACATTTCCCGGTAGATAAAATCCAGTCGTACGGACAGCCGGTCCTCGTATCTCGTATCGTTTTCGTGTTCGGGCTGTCAACGAGAAAATTGCGCACGGTCCGATCGATCCTCCAAAAGCAAGATCCCGTCACCCGTTCGACCGATTCGGTCGCGAACAATTTACCTGCTCTGTTTTCGACGTCGTTAGAAAGTTTGAACCTTCTCGCTTCTCAGAACAAATTATTCCTGGCTCACCGAGCGCGCCCGACCTTCTCTCCCAGATCGCGAGTCATGATTTAAACAATGTAAAACGGAAAGTGAAACCGCTACGGCGGCGCAAACAACAGTTTCGATATGAATAACTCGGTTGTAACCGATTATGTAGGACGTATGCGGTGGAAACTGGGCTCTCCAGGCATTTTTCCGAAGTGATCTCGAGACAGCTGTTTGCCGGTCAATACGCGATTCGTTACGACGACGGGGACGATCGCGTAATTAATTAGGTCGAACGTGCTACCTGTGGATTCTGGCTCGATGCGTTCCACCGAAAATTTTCGCGTTCCCATTTGTCTCCAGGGGAAAACGAGGCACAAACGTCTTCTTCTGTACGACTCATTTCAATGTCGATCAATGAATTGTCTGTGGGAACGAAGACAGAGACGATGCCGAGCGCTCGATATCGACGGCGTTAAGGGGTGGCGGTCACTGGCCATGGGGCGAGCTCTTGAAATCCGGGACACAGTTTGTTAACGGGTGATTTTGTTTCGGTGGAAAGAGCTCGGAGGATCCAGTGTCTTAAAATAGCTCGAGTTCTTTCAGCTACCCGGCGACCTCGAAGTTGCGCAGCGTCCGGAAACGCGGAAGTTCCTGAGGTTGTTATTTGGCGGGGAGGATGGCGGAAGTANGATGTCAATCAATGAATTGTCTGTGGGAACGAAGACGGAGTCGATTACGATGCCGAGCGCTCGATATCGACGGCGTTAAGGGGTGGCGGTCACTGGCCATGGGGCGAGCTCTTGAAATCCGGGACACAGTTTGTTAACGGGTGATTTTGTTTCGGTGGAAAGAGCTCGGAGGATCCAGTGTCTTAAAATAGCTCGAGTTCTTTCAGCTACCCGGCGACCTCGAAGTTGCGCAGCGTCCGGAAACGCGGAAGTTCCTGAGGTTGTTATTTGGCGGGGAGGATGGCGGAAGTACCGGGCGACAAGTATTTTTAAACCCCCTCTTTCAAAGGACTTTGTCTCGGAACTTTAGGAAACTTTTCAACTCTGACCTTTCACGATACTTGCCGCCTTGGGGCTGTACCGTTTCACGTAGAAGCGTTTGAAAATTCCCGAAAGACGCTCGGTAGCTATCGGTGCTCATAGTAAATCTTACAATAATTATCTATGTATCTAATGATTCGTACGACGAATACGGCACTTTGAATGACTATATAAATAACGAGAGTGGCCTTGAAACGAGCGTCTCATTTGTACATTTTATAACACGGCCTAAGACCGAAGGAGATCGCGTCGCTTTAATTATCCGGGTGAACGTCGTTCGGAGACGTAAAAGTCAGCTGGGATTAAGTCGTCGCGGCTTTAATAAACATCGACGATTCCCATGAAACCTACGAGGCTGGGTCGGGGAACGTTGGCGCTCGATAAATGAAAGTGTCGAGAAAGTATGAAACCGGTACCTTCAAAGCCGGAATCCCTCGCCGATTACGGGATATCGATCGGTAGATGACCAAATAAAATTGACGCCTGTCCCCGCCTGTGTCGGTCGGATTACTAAAAACGAAAGCGCCGCTGGAACAGAACATATTTTTGATCGTCGAACGATTTCGTAGACCAAACGACATTTCCATGTGACACCGAATAATTTCGTCGATTAAATTTCCTCATTTTCGTGAGTCGATGTACCAATTTTTTAAACGAGCTCTGCGCGTTGCGAGAATAATTAAAAAGATGTTTCGGCGAGGTCGAAAGAGACGCGACTTATTTTTCCCTCGTTTGTATCGGTGATGAGAGCGGGACAAGGTGTCACGGATTGTGTTCCCAGCGCGAATAAATGAAAATGTAGGGCGAATCGAAATATTCCCGACGTTCGTTGAAGCGAGAAAGAAACGCGATGCGAGCATCAAAGCGGAGAGATGACTGTTCGGGCCAGGATTTTCGTGGAAAGTAAAATATTACAAGGAAGTCGGGATAAAGTTGACCATGACGGCCTCAGTTGGTTCGGTCCGAATTCTCTCGTAATTAAAAGCCGGAATCGCTTCCGTTTGCCGGTGGTTCTCGACCGAGAATGTACAAGCCGCTCCAAGCAGAACTCGTACATCGTTCGAAGTAAACGCTTGGCCCCTACATTGCATTTTATACGTTTTATGTATTTTATTTCGTATGGAGCTTCATTAACCGAAACGTGAAACGTCTATGTTTGCAGTATCACGGACACGCGTGTGGATGAGGGTAAATCATCTCAGCGAGAGGGATGTCTGAAAGCGAGGGAGAGCACGTGGCCCGGTCGGTGGCCTTGGAACAAGCCTACGTTCACGAGGTTTACGAACAATGCGCCGAAAAGACTGTCCAAACCAGGCACTGGCCACGGATCTACCAGTTCCTCGAGGAGCTTGAACCCGGGGCACTCGTCTGTGACATTGGTAATTACGTTCTGTATAGGGTATAAAGCGGTAGTCCGAGGTAGTGTCCCGTCCGGCAGATACTCGTTTAAACGATAGTCGAGAAGCTCCTGCGACGTTTGTTCGTAAAATTTGCCTAAATAAATGTGAACGATGCGCGTCGGTAACGTTCGTTCGTCGACGAGCACGGCGGTCGACTGTTTTTCCCGGTTTTTCCTCGACTTCGGTCACCGGCGCTTTCACATGATCGATTGACCTCCGCGCGCGGATCCGAGCCGCGCGGCTCGATCCCACGTCGCGTTCGAACGACTCTGAAATACCGTGGGACACGTTCTCCGTGGATTACACAAACTCATCGAGGAACGGCGAACTTTAAAGCCGATTCTCGNAAGATGTTTCGGCGAGGTCGAAAGAGACGCGACTTATTTTTCCCTCGTTTGTATCGGTGATGAGAGCGGGACAAGGTGTCACGGATTGTGTTCCCAGCGCGAATAAATGAAAATGTAGGGCGAATCGAAATATTCCCGACGTTCGTTGAAGCGAGAAAGAAACGCGATGCGAGCATCAAAGCGGAGAGATGACTGTTCGGGCCAGGATTTTCGTGGAAAGTAAAATATTACAAGGAAGTCGGGATAAAGTTGACCATGACGGCCTCAGGTGGTTCGGTCCGAGTTCTCTCGTAATTAAAAGCCGGAATCGCTTCCGTTTGCCGGTGGTTCTCGACCGAGAATGTACAGGCCGCTCCAAGCAGAACTCGTACATCGTTCGAAGTAAACGCTTGGCCCTTACATCGCATTTTATACGTTTTATGTATTTTATTTCGTACGGAGCTTCATTAACCGAAACGTGAAACGTCTATGTTTGCAGTATCACGGACACGCGTGTGGATGAGGGTAAATCATCTCAGCGAGAGGGATGTCTGAAAGCGAGGGAGAGCACGTGGCCCGGTCGGTGGCCTTGGAACAAGCCTACGTTCACGAGGTTTACGAACAATGCGCCGAAAAGACTGTCCAAACCAGGCACTGGCCACGGATCTACCAGTTCCTCGAGGAGCTTGAACCCGGGGCACTCGTCTGTGACATTGGTAATTACGTTCTGTATAGGGTATAAAGCGGTAGTCCGAGGTAGTGTCCCGTCCGGCAGATACTCGTTTAAACGNTCGAATTCTCTCGTAATTAAAAGCCGGAATCGCTTCCGTTTGCCGGTGGTTCTCGACCGAGAATGTACAAGCCGCTCCAAGCAGAACTCGTACATCGTTCGAAGTAAACGCTTGGCCCTTACATCGCATTTTATACGTTTTATGTATTTTATTTCGTACGGAGCTTCATTAACCGAAACGTGAAACGTCTATGTTTGCAGTATCACGGACACGCGTGTGGATGAGGGTAAATCATCTCAGCGAGAGGGATGTCTGAAAGCGAGGGAGAGCACGTGGCCCGGTCGGTGGCCTTGGAACAAGCCTACGTTCACGAGGTTTACGAACAATGCGCCGAAAAGACTGTCCAAACCAGGCACTGGCCACGGATCTACCAGTTCCTCGAGGAGCTTGAACCCGGGGCACTCGTCTGTGACATTGGTAATTACGTTCTGTATAGGGTATAAAGCGGTAGTCCGAGGTAGTGTCCCGTCCGGCAGATACTCGTTTAAACGATAGTCGAGAAGCTCCTGCGACGTTTGTTCGTAAAATTTGCCTAAATAAATGTGAACGATGCGCGTCGGTAACGTTCGTTCGTCGACGAGCACGGCGGTCGACTGTTTTTCCCGGTTTTTCCTCGACTTCGGTCACCGGCGCTTTCACATGATCGATTGACCTCCGCGCGCGGATCCGAGCCGCGCGGCTCGATCCCACGTCGCGTTCGAACGACTCTGAAATACCGTGGGACACGTTCTCCGTGGATTACACAAACTCATCGAGGAACGGCGAACTTTAAAGCCGATTCTCGGCGCCGCCCGCCGTGTTTCGTTGGGCTCTGATCTACTTTTCGCGCGGCCAGCCTCCGCGCCGAGTGACACTGGGCTCCGGCTGAGACCCACGGAACTGCCTCTTGCGACACGGATCAGCTGAGCGAACCGCTGAACCGGAATTCCACCCGGATCTTTCATCGATCGTCTCGGCTACGAACGGTTACCCCGCTATTTCCTATGAAACCAATCACGATCTCGTCTCCTTGGATTCTTTATGAGAATCGTCGAATTAATGCGCGTATACGATTCTTGATCGCGAAAAGCTGATTCGTATAGTTTGTTCGAATTCGTTGGCTGACCGACGACCGAATAATTTTGCTTCAGGTTGTGGCAACGGGAAGTACCTGAGCGTTAATCACAGCATCTTTAAGGTGGGAGTGGACCGGTGTAAGCGTTTCACGGATATCGCGCGTGAGAAGGAAAATGAGGTGAATATATCATTTTGAAAAAAAAGACGAGAGATCCGGCACCGGAAATCGGCTCTTACATCCGTATCCTGTATCTGAATCGCGTTTAATCATGCCCCGAACGGATTTTCTTACTATCATTCGAACCCGTAGAAGTGAAACATCGTACGAAAATAAAAAGTGTTTTGACGTTTGAAAATTGACTTTAATTTCGAGGCAGATTTCAGCGAAACTGAACGCGTTCACGCCGTAGGTATTGATCTGCGATAATCTGGCCCTGCCGTTTCGAGATGAAAGCTTCGACGCGGTGCTTTCGATCGCCGTGGTGCACCACTTTGCCACGACAGAGAGGCGGGTGCACGCGCTCAAAGAGCTTGCACGGGTGTTGCGGATCGGCGGCCGCCTGATCATATCGGTATGGGCCATGGAACAAAGACACAGGAAGGTAAAGCAAAACACGTTGTTGCATGATCTGTACAGTTCTCCAGTCGTCGAAGCGTTCCATTATGAATCGTCAGAACTCGAATTCGTCCGTTGTTCGAAATCGTTGGGGACGTTTGAAATTAAACACCCAGACTATTCGATTCGGTTTAAAAGAGGTTTCGTTCGATACGATTGAGTTCGAATATGAGTTATGAAATGCGCCCACGCGGGCATGACGGTCAATCGATAAAGGCTCCTTCCCAGACAATGCGAATCTGTTGCTGGGGAATCTACTGCCGTTCGACGCATCTCGCATCGCGATTCAAAAGATCGTTTTTACAATTTTTAGTTCGAGTCTCAGGATGTATTGGTGCCATGGCCCAAGGCGTACTGCATGCGCTCTGCATCGGACAGATCGAGACGCTCGGGTGCACTGCACGCCGCTGACTTTTATCCTCATCAGAACCAAAAATACGTATCATCTTCGAAAAGGTACATACAAAAAATGAGAGAGAGCGAGAGAGTACGAAGGAGAAATTATTTATAATTCTGTGTCAATGAAATTGCATTCCCATCAGCTCTTCCTACGCCCTGGCGCTCTTGAAACGATACCAAAGTCGATATAGCGAGCTCGTTAATTATCGTTAATGGCGTTCTTGTTACAGAGCCAGCCAGCGAAAATGCAAGAGCAAAAGCTACTGGATCGATCCGATATTCAGCCCTTCACCGTCGACGAGCAGCCTGTCCAGCCCGAACGAGACCTGCTACAGCTTTTTTCGTCGAGCTCTGCAGGTAAACCCGAGCCGCGTTGTCACGCGTCACACGATCGCGTGCTATCGCTGAAATTACCTCTCGTTTCCATCCGCGAACTTTCCACGACACGATCAGTTCCCGCGATAGGTGGCCGAATCGTTGGCTATGCCCGCTGATCGATTCATACTAACGTATGTACATACGGAGCGCGTCTCTTATACGAAAAACTAGGCTAACTGCTCGCGGAACACGGTTCGTACGATGCAATTGGGACGGGCAGAATGCGACGTGGATCGTTCGTCGACGGAGAATGGACGAGTAATTTCGCCTCTCGTTGTTTGCCGTTCGATAATCGATGGGAACGAGATTGTTCGGGTTGTTTGCTCGGGAATCGGAATTTCCAGCGTTGATTTTCTCAGAACTAAAAACCGATTCCTCTCTCGTCGTTCTCTCTAGAAATTAGCTGGAGGCAGGCGAGGATCTGGCGGTCGGCCGTGGTTCTTTGACAGTTGGCAGAGCGGCAGTGGGAAAAATCGCAAGGATTACGAGGACGAGCCGCCGGACGCGGACGAATTGCCCATTGAATTACGCCGCGTGGAGGACGTCAACGTGACGTTGAGCAAACAATCGGACTCGCTCAGCATCAAGTCGAAGAGCCTCGGCGACATTCTGGAGGTCCAGCGATTGGACCTCGTGCGATCCAGATCAAGCATTCCCGGTCTGTGCTCCGTGTTGACGTCGGAATTAAACCTGGACGGGGAATCGAGAACGTCGTCGTCGTCGATGAGCGGTTCGAAGCCGCGGCTGGTCAAGCAAAAGACTCATCTCGTGGACGACATCGGTTTGGAAAATCCTGACAACACTGCCATTCAAGAACTAGCTAAGGACGTTCCAGACTTTCAGGTTTTTACTCTTTGTCTTCGCTTTGTCTTTGATCGAAACTTCCTTCGCAGACGACTCGAATCCCTTTTGTTTTTCCGTTCGCCGTCGCAGGTCTCCTCTCCTGGTCATTGTTCCAAGCGGGGGAGCATCCTGAAGCAGAGCTCGATGAACGAAGAGCTGATGTCTACCGAGAGGCTAGAGGAGAAGGAGAGGGTGCGGCGTAACATCATGAAACAAGCGTCTCTGAACGAGGACATCATCTGCAAGGGTAGAACGTTCGAGTCCCTCCGGGAGTCCCTTTACAATGTAAACGCTACAAAGAGGTTTCAACTGTTGAAAAGTGGCCTTACGAACAAGATAAGACAGTCGACGACGAACATCGAGGTGTCCGGGATATCGATCAAGAACGGGTTCGTGAAGATCCTGCAGGGGTGGAAGTCCAGCGACAGCGACACGACGTCGAACGCGGGTAACGACGAGGCGCGAACAAACAACAACGACTCGAAGGCTCAGACGGGCGCCGTGGTGAAGAGAGAGGACGGCATCGAGAGGCGCCTGTCCCGCGAGGACGGTTCGGACTCGTCGAAGGACAGCAGTCTGCAGAGCGACACGAGCGTCGACTCCGAGGACAGCCTCGTGTCCGTGATCTTCGTGCCGAAGCAGGATGGACAGGTCACGACGGACACCGTCGTCCCGGCTACGAACGGCAACAATCACTCGAGCACCTCGGCGCCGTNCCGGGTAACGACGAGGCGCGAACAAACAACGACTCGAAGGCTCAGACGGGCGCCGTGGGGAAGAGAGAGGACGGCATCGAGAGGCGCCTATCCCGCGAGGACGGTTCGGATTCGTCGAAGGACAGCAGTCTGCAGAGCGACACAAGCGTCGACTCCGAGGACAGCCTCGTGTCCGTGATCTTCGTGCCGAAGCAGGATGGACAGGTCACGACGGACGCCGTCGTCCCGGCCACGAACGGCAACAATCACTCGAGCACCTCGGCGCCGTCTTCGCCGCACGTCAAGAACCCACCGGAGACGCCTAACTCGAGGATCAAAGTCGTCCCCATATCGCCGTTGCTCAAACAGTTCCCGACTACCAATAAAATAGCTCCGTCTAGTCCACCGAACCTGTCCCCTCGCACGTTGAACTCTGCGTTGATCAGATCGAACCAATTCTTCGGTTCTAATCCTGTCAATAGCCAGCAGCAGGTGGAGAAGAACGGGAAGAGGCCGGAGATCTTCAGTAACGGTTATCATCAGCCGAACGGAGAACAGCAATGTAAAAAACAAAATGCGGAGACCGATGTCGTCTCCGAAGCGAAGAAACCCAGCCTGCAAGCTATACGCGCTTACAGATCGATGACCCAGAGTTTGGAGATCGAGGAACCGCAGACCGTCAAGGACACTGCTCGACTCTTGCCTAATACCGACGAGATTCCCGAGTCGCCCGAGAGGACTGTATTCGACGTTAACAAGGAGGAGGAGAATCGCAAAGTCAGACTGAACCAGATCAAGGAGCTGTTGAAACAGAAACCCGGTTTCGCGACCAGGACCAAACCGTCGTTTCCTCTGGTCAGAAGAGCTTCGACGACGGCCACCGGTCGCTTGGAGACCATCACGAAAGTTCTTCCACGGCTGCTGTCGCTGGAACTGTTTAATCCCGAGACCGACGACTTGGACAGCGATTCCAGCGGTGTATCCTCGCCCGACTCGGTAGGATCCGTGATCAGCGTGATCTCGGACGAGAGGTACATAGCCAAGAAGGACAACAACAAGTCGGAGTGCACCGAGTCCGAGGTGTTGGACAGTTCGGCCGAGAACGTGTCCGACCCGAGCGATTTAACCGCGGACGAGTCGCCGGGGCACGCGACTAATTCGAAGGAGGGAGAGAAGGAGGGGAAGAAGACCGCGGGCAACGGCGTACCCAGGATCCCAGAAGTTGCGGCCAACGCCGCCGCCACCTCCTCGGAGGACACCGTGAAAATGGCTATCACGAAAACGCACAGCGAACCGTACGCGCAGACAGCACAACGAGACGGCGTCGAGGGCACGGCTTCCGAGAGTAAGAGCCGAGTAAAGTCGGACATTCAGTTGCCGGAAATGGAGGACACTTGGAACGAGGAATGCCGGAAACATCTGATTGACCTCACCGAGAAGCTCAGCGAGAACTTGCTGTACAAGTTGGACGAGAACAAATTAGACCAGAGGATCGTGGACGAGCGAAAGGACCTGGACAAACCCGTCATCGAATCTCCTTACGACGTCTCGAAGCCTGCCAAGTCCAAGTACAACGACTTAACGAACACGATCGCCTGGCTGAGCAACGCCAGCAACGGGTTTCCCGAACGCCCCGAAAAGACGGGGAGAATTCAAGAGGACAAGTCTATACACAGGAGCAAGTCGGACGACATAGTGGACGGATTCGTGATGGTATCGAACACCGGGGAGTTTCTGAACGAGAAAGAGACGACAGGGAGTCTGGAGAAGAACACTGAGAAGCCTTGTCTGAGGACCGCGAGCTCGATGGAGTCCAGCGACATCGGCGAGTCCATCAACACCATTAGTTTCAGCGATGGGAGCCGCGCGGGTTCTACCGGCAGATTGTGCAGCAGCATGGTTTCTCTGCTGTCGAACAACGCCGAGTACCCACGGTCGTACGCCGAGAAACGAAGACTCCAACTGCAGAGGAGGTCGGCCAGCGAGGAGGCGCCGGGCAGGTACCCGGACAGCAGCAAACGCAGCACGGACTGTCTGGTGACGACGACCGCGAGCAACGATTCGCTGAGCGTGTCGTCGTCGCAGGAATCATTGCCGTCCGATCGTGGCGGCGGCGCGATCACCTATCATCAGTACTACCACGTGTTCAGGGAGGGCGAGCTAGACCAACTGATCAACAAGTATGTGGAGAACTTGCACATCATCTCGTCCTACTACGACCACGCGAGCTGGTGCATCGTCGCGGAGAAAGTACAGGTTTGGACCATATGACTCGAGGCAGACACCCCGGTTATACCTTTCCCGCGCCTCGCGCGTTGTCCCGCTTAAATCGCATAGGTAGACCGCGGATTCTGTGCGTTTAATCCATTAAAATCATGTCGCGAACGACCGACCGTTTCAATTAGGTTTTAAAACGATACAAGCACGGCGTTTTTATTTTACATAAAGGTCCGCGGTCTACCGAAGGATAATCGGCTCACAAAGGTAAACGGGCCGGTCCGGTCTGTTTCTTATTCGGATGGACAGATCGACGGTATGCATTGATAAAAATGTGATTATCTAGTAGTTGACGAACTTGTTATGGCTTTTCACGTTGTTGGTCGCGAGCATATACGAATTGTGGTCAGGGCTACCGGATTCATTTTCTCTCTTATTAAAAGGAAACTCGAGGTATATAAGGATGTAAGTTGGAGAGAGGTATGTTTCATTATTCTTAGATCAGAATTATAGTATCCGTGACCCATATGCCCGTGAATTCTATTGATTTGTAAATTCTGTCGATAGCTACGTGGATCAAGAAATTGGGAAGGCGGAAAGAGAGAAGGTGGGCGTGTAAATATGTAAATTAAAACGAGAGTAAAACACGTTTCCGATGTAAACGCACAGATCGGCGAACAAATTACGATTCATCGGATAAGCGACACTGGTAGGATAGCGNCGTCAAGAACCCACCGGAGACGCCTAACTCGAGGATCAAAGTCGTCCCCATATCGCCGTTGCTCAAACAGTTCCCGACTACCAATAAAATAGCTCCGTCTAGTCCACCGAACCTGTCCCCTCGCACGTTGAACTCTGCGTTGATCAGATCGAACCAATTCTTCGGTTCTAATCCTGTCAATAGCCAGCAGCAGGTGGAGAAGAACGGGAAGAGGCCGGAGATCTTCAGTAACGGTTATCATCAGCCGAACGGAGAACAGCAATGTAAAAAACAAAATGCGGAGACCGATGTCGTCTCCGAAGCGAAGAAACCCAGCCTGCAAGCTATACGCGCTTACAGATCGATGACCCAGAGTTTGGAGATCGAGGAACCGCAGACCGTCAAGGACACTGCTCGACTCTTGCCTAATACCGACGAGATTCCCGAGTCGCCCGAGAGGACTGTATTCGACGTTAACAAGGAGGAGGAGAATCGCAAAGTCAGACTGAACCAGATCAAGGAGCTGTTGAAACAGAAACCCGGTTTCGCGACCAGGACCAAACCGTCGTTTCCTCTGGTCAGAAGAGCTTCGACGACGGCCACCGGTCGCTTGGAGACCATCACGAAAGTTCTTCCACGGCTGCTGTCGCTGGAACTGTTTAATCCCGAGACCGACGACTTGGACAGCGATTCCAGCGGTGTATCCTCGCCCGACTCGGTAGGATCCGTGATCAGCGTGATCTCGGACGAGAGGTACATAGCCAAGAAGGACAACAACAAGTCGGAGTGCACCGAGTCCGAGGTGTTGGACAGTTCGGCCGAGAACGTGTCCGACCCGAGCGATTTAACCGCGGACGAGTCGCCGGGGCACGCGACTAATTCGAAGGAGGGAGAGAAGGAGGGGAAGAAGACCGCGGGCAACGGCGTACCCAGGATCCCAGAAGTTGCGGCCAACGCCGCCGCCACCTCCTCGGAGGACACCGTGAAAATGGCTATCACGAAAACGCACAGCGAACCGTACGCGCAGACAGCACAACGAGACGGCGTCGAGGGCACGGCTTCCGAGAGTAAGAGCCGAGTAAAGTCGGACATTCAGTTGCCGGAAATGGAGGACACTTGGAACGAGGAATGCCGGAAACATCTGATTGACCTCACCGAGAAGCTCAGCGAGAACTTGCTGTACAAGTTGGACGAGAACAAATTAGACCAGAGGATCGTGGACGAGCGAAAGGACCTGGACAAACCCGTCATCGAATCTCCTTACGACGTCTCGAAGCCTGCCAAGTCCAAGTACAACGACTTAACGAACACGATCGCCTGGCTGAGCAACGCCAGCAACGGGTTTCCCGAACGCCCCGAAAAGACGGGGAGAATTCAAGAGGACAAGTCTATACACAGGAGCAAGTCGGACGACATAGTGGACGGATTCGTGATGGTATCGAACACCGGGGAGTTTCTGAACGAGAAAGAGACGACAGGGAGTCTGGAGAAGAACACTGAGAAGCCTTGTCTGAGGACCGCGAGCTCGATGGAGTCCAGCGACATCGGCGAGTCCATCAACACCATTAGTTTCAGCGATGGGAGCCGCGCGGGTTCTACCGGCAGATTGTGCAGCAGCATGGTTTCTCTGCTGTCGAACAACGCCGAGTACCCACGGTCGTACGCCGAGAAACGAAGACTCCAACTGCAGAGGAGGTCGGCCAGCGAGGAGGCGCCGGGCAGGTACCCGGACAGCAGCAAACGCAGCACGGACTGTCTGGTGACGACGACCGCGAGCAACGATTCGCTGAGCGTGTCGTCGTCGCAGGAATCATTGCCGTCCGATCGTGGCGGCGGCGCGATCACCTATCATCAGTACTACCACGTGTTCAGGGAGGGCGAGCTAGACCAACTGATCAACAAGTATGTGGAGAACTTGCACATCATCTCGTCCTACTACGACCACGCGAGCTGGTGCATCGTCGCGGAGAAAGTACAGGTTTGGACCATATGACTCGAGGCAGACACCCCGGTTATACCTTTCCCGCGCCTCGCGCGTTGTCCCGCTTAAATCGCATAGGTAGACCGCGGATTCTGTGCGTTTAATCCATTAAAATCATGTCGCGAACGACCGACCGTTTCAATTAGGTTTTAAAACGATACAAGCACGGCGTTTTTATTTTACATAAAGGTCCGCGGTCTACCGAAGGATAATCGGCTCACAAAGGTAAACGGGCCGGTCCGGTCTGTTTCTTATTCGGATGGACAGATCGACGGTATGCATTGATAAAAATGTGATTATCTAGTAGTTGACGAACTTGTTATGGCTTTTCACGTTGTTGGTCGCGAGCATATACGAATTGTGGTCAGGGCTACCGGATTCATTTTCTCTCTTATTAAAAGGAAACTCGAGGTATATAAGGATGTAAGTTGGAGAGAGGTATGTTTCATTATTCTTAGATCAGAATTATAGTATCCGTGACCCATATGCCCGTGAATTCTATTGATTTGTAAATTCTGTCGATAGCTACGTGGATCAAGAAATTGGGAAGGCGGAAAGAGAGAAGGTGGGCGTGTAAATATGTAAATTAAAACGAGAGTAAAACACGTTTCCGATGTAAACGCACAGATCGGCGAACAAATTACGATTCATCGGATAAGCGACACTGGTAGGATAGCGATTTGTATCGTCCGTCTAAGTGCTTGACCAAATACTTGTTTACACCGTTCGTTTCCTCGTATCATTGTTTCACCGATTCTAGTCGATTACGTGATAAAACATAATCATAGTTTACCCGTTTTCGTTCTGTACGATATTCATGAACTTTCCGTCGTCGAACTTCCGCGAGAACGGACGCGACGATAAACATTTCTACTCCTTTCATTGTTCTACGAGTACTTTTAAGAGAGCTGGACACCTTCCTCCGCTCTCATCGAAACGTTATTTAATAAGTACCGTGTTAATATAAAAGAACGTGCATGGATTTTAATTTGACTTTAATCACAAACGTAGGTTTTCATTTGGACGTAATTATTGTAAATATATAACTTGACGAACGTAGATCACTTTCCAAGTATGAAAAGGATGCTTCATTGACAAGTTATTAGGATAACAAATTAAAGGAAGCGGTGTTCCACATTGACGAACGTTATTGCGTTATTACTAATAAGAGGAGAGCCGGCTGACGAAAGAGGAAGACGTCGCTGTTCGAAGTCATTGGAGAGTCACGGCGCATAGAAAACCATTGGACACGTT
>SMSR01016010.1:0-76250 GCA_019453355.1 Ceratina japonica | reverse complement strand
GACGTTGTATCGAAAAGTTCAGTGATACGCGAACACGAGCAGACTCGATCGACCGATTCGGTGACGTTGTGCTCGGCGAGGGTACGACGAGCATACTTTGCTACACTTCTTTTGTAAATAGTAAATATCTAACATATAAATACGTGTATAGAAGAGAGAGAAAGAGAGAGATAAAAAATACGTGGCCCTGTAGGCACAAGAGGCAAATTGGACGCGAAATTGACATGAAATTGGATCAAATCTGCCTTTTTGACTTCAATTTGATGCCAATTCCGCATCCAACGTAATCTGTTGTGCCTACAGGGGGATGATCTTCTTGGTTCCGAGAAGTTTCAACTTCTTACGTTTATCTCTATTAAAAGAACGTTCCACCCCGTTGAATTTACTTTAGTGGTTGTGGTTTCCTGTACGAGATAGATAGCGAATATATAGATACCAATTTTACTGTCGGAGAAAAGGTTCCCGCGTGTTCGGAGAAGCAAGAAGCGCGAACGAATGCACGATCGCGATTTTTCACTAAAAGCCTAACCGTTGCTCGTTCGTATTAATTATCGTCACATCGGTTTCAAGCGGTACTTTCGACGAGTTCTCTTTTGTTTCTCTACTTCGCGACACCTGCGAGCTTCTTAGTCGACGTCGTTATGATCTACGATCTAAATAACGTGCGCGCATGCAGATGCATATTATAATACAGATCCATCTTCCAAGATCGATCTCGAGAACACACACGACGATAGTAATTTAGATAGACGCTGGAAGTATGTGCGAATCATTCCGATATCTCATCGAATTTTTAGTTCGAGCGACCATATATAGTCTTCCCTGACGTGTACATAATGTACATTACGTACTTGTTACTCTATCCTGTCGTAGTTGCATCGAGCGGATATATTAATTAAGATTGTCGCACGTGCCGGTAAAATAATACATTTGAAATCCCAACGCGGGTGTAAAAGGGACGAAAAAGAATGCGAATAAGGGAAACTGTTGGATTTAAAATGCTGCATCTAGAGAAGGCTGTGCTCGACATAGCTTAGACGTGTACATAATTTACGTGTACGTAGCCACGAGACAACGTTATTGCGACTACGTACACGTAAAAGTAAAAACACACGCGTACAAAATGAAGACGTACACAAATGCACAGGTATTAGACGGTGTATAAGGTCTAATAATCCCACACCTATATAGCGAATATTTAAAAATTACGGAAAAAAATACCAATTGTTCTTCGCGCATATACACATGTATTTATTCCCCTTCCATCCGACGAACGTCTGTATAAATAATTAATTATCGCGAAGACGAAACGGGGCCCGGCGGCGTCGCGTACGAGTTTCTATTATGTATAGACGATCGAGACGATCCGACAATTTTTTATCGAAGAGAACGAGAAACATATTCTGGCGACCAGTTGGGGACGGATCTGTTTCTCGTTGCGAAAGATGTTCCGATCGGTCCTGCGAACGCGTACGCACAGGAAAATCGTATATGTATCCGAGGGAGACGATTCTAATGTATAGAAATGGTGCTATTTGTGGAGCGATCCCCTCACCACCGGGGAGCCACTGTTATGATTTAAATGATGATTTCATGATTTTATTCCCAATTGAACCGCACGACGAGTATACCAGGGTAATAGTTCGAACAAAACAAAAAGTATAATCGCAATAAAATTGTAAGGCGATCTCCCGACTCTAAACGTAATCACGCATGATTCGATGTATAATACTCGCTTGTGGAAATAGTTTTCTCGCCAAAAGTTACCAACGTTGATGAAACCCGCATATTATATATATATACACGCATAATATAATACTATACATTATAATAGCTCATATCAATTATAAAGAGGAGAAAAACGGATTCATCATCGAATAGTTGTGAACCTGCGAGCAAGCCCGTCTCGGTTTATTATATCTACTATCATCTATTGACCGACACGAATATAATATATCTAATAACGACGAGTAGTGTGTCGTGCGTGACTTTTTGAAAGCGTTTAATTCTAAGTGGACATAAACGGAGAACGGTGCGAGATATCTGTTCGGTGATCGAGTACGATTCTAGCTTCGGGGGGGTGGAGGGGGCGGGGTACACGCATTTGCTATTCGAACGGTACCTCTGAAACGTTTCAAAAAAAGAAAAAAAAATATTGACAATATATATACATGTGATCGACGGATGGTTCCATCACAGTTTTGTAAACTATACGTCGTATTTCTATAGAATATATCAATCGGGGAATTGAGGAAGCGACGGAAGGGGCACGGTGTCGTCGAACGAGTTAGAAACGAGAAACGCGACCGGAGACGATCGGGATCGGGAGAGGAAAATCTTTTGACGCGCTTCGTAGCGACTGCGACCCTCGAGCGATTCACGTGTCCCTGACAATTCTCTCGTTCCCCCGCTTTAACGATATCGTATAAAGACATAGTTTTCCTTTTATTTCGTTCGTTCGTCTATCCGTGAAGGATCCTCCGGATCGAGCCGAGAAGGTCTCCGTGGACCGTCTCGAATTTTTATTTCGTCTCTCATCGCGATCCCGAGCGATGGCGGAATAAAAATCCAAGACGCGCGTCCGGAGGCGGTCGTCCCTCGGTCTGGACGAGGCCTTACACCGTACTTCTTTGCGGCACACACGTTCAGACGTTTATTGAAACTTTCCATAACGATATACCGAATTATCGATTCAGTGCACCCGATCAATTAATTGAAACGTGTAATTCGTTTTGAGCGTCGTAACTACATTAGGCACGTTCGACATCAGACCAGACCTCTATTTTATACCTGTATTTCACGATCAGGATATTAGAACGATTATCTACTGCGCATTATTATGTACATGTAAATTTCGTTTAATAGAGATACAATATTTCATATTTCTAACGGAATTATTGACTGTCGTACCCCTCGTAAACGATTCGCGTTTATGACAGGGACCGAATTCTGTGTACTCGGCGTTATTTTTAATCGACCATTGTTCACAGGTAAGTCGGATGCCAGAGGGCAAGTTTTACGTTTCACCGATTTATTTCTCATTCTTTCCGTTACATCAAGCGATTCACGTGGATTATTCGCATGTCGGACAATCTTTGTTTCTCTGCACCTCGGTAAATACAGGTTTTGTCGTTGTCACCGACAAAGTGTACAAATAAATTTTGTTAATACGATCATTGTGCCTGAACAGTGTACCGTTAGTGAAAGCTGTGAGGCACAGAGAGATTGAATCGCAGAAAAAGCAGCGAAGGCACTCGCGCTCCCGCTGTGTTACTTGTGCACGACACACGGTACACAGTACACGGCATACGGTACACGGTATGCGGTTCAGTTTTATTTTCCCTTATATAAAAACTCGCTGTCTCTTTTACAGTAAATGTACAATATGTGCTAAAAAAATAAAAGCAAGTATGTACACGTACGTAAACTATAAATTCCTCGAGTAAACTTATGTACACGTGATCATATCAAAATACGATTAACTAAGCATTTTCTCCACTTTACAAAACGCGTTTCGTGCCGCGAACACGCACGAGACAATTCAAGTTATCTTGCCGTTACATATTTCATTATATAAAAATTATGTAGATGCTTTTATTAGCGTACCGTTTCCGCTTCAACCTTTCCTCGAATCTTATAAATTACAAAAGCAAACGAATCAATAAACAATTGCTATAACAATGTGTTCGTATCTCTAACAGATCGCGGAGCGTGTGAAGCGAATCGCGGGTGCGAAGCTACCAAGTTCTCTTTACACGTTTCGTAGAACTCGGCCGATTTATTCGCGCCGTAGATTTTCAAGTCTGGCCTGGAGATCCGCGTCCGCGTCCGCGAGGTTCCCGCCCTCTTCGCCTCCAGCTGCGGTCGCGATGGGCTGCTTCGAACCAGCCACGCTCAGCGAACCGGACGCTTGTGGCAGGCCGGAGAGCTGGTCCGTCACCTGCAGTCCTAGTTCGTCCAGGACTTGCGATACAATAGCGTCGCTGCAGAAGGAAATGATTCGTGTTATCTTTCATGAAAAGCATTGAAGCTAAGATCGACTACCTTTCCTCCTCGTCACCCTCGTCCTCCATAGCGTCATCAATCGCGTCGTTCATAATTTCTTCCTTCATGTCCATTATTTCCGACTGTTTCTCAAACTCTTGCAATATCTTCTGTATTTGAGGAAGGTTCAACTGTCTGTAGAAGCAGAAAACACCTGTGTAGCAGAGGCTCTCGCCTTCCAATTCAAAGATCTTACTTATTCATGTTCTGCATGGCTCTGGTCACCCCTTTCATGGCTTGTGCCATCGTGTTCTGCGACCGTAAGGTTTGGATCTTCAAGGAGACTGCTTGGATGTTTGCCTTCATCAGCATAAACTTTTTAACGTATCGCCTGGTCCTCACGAGATCTTTTGCCATGATTTTCACAGCATCCTGTTGAGACAATGGTAATGAAGATCATTCGTTTACATGGCAAGATTAAATGAGATTACCATTTGTCCATCTTTGGCAAGTTTCTTGATGTCTTGTATAATCTTTTTCTCCTGCTGTTCCATCCTCATTCTTTCCCTGTCCAGATCCCTCATTGCCTTGTTCAAGGCTCTCTGATTTTTCCTGAGCATCTCTTCGGGAGTGATCCTTTTCCCAAATAACCACTCCATGGTTGCAATGACGCTATCGCTAAAAATCAAATCGATTGACCGCACAAAGGAACAAACAAATTACGAAAGTACACGATTAGAAGGCGTAAAAACTACCTTGTTATAATTATCTTATTATAATTAGAACGGGGCAGAGTTTGCACTGTACGAATTTGACTTCTCTTCGGGTTAAATCCCTGAACGACGATCCACTTATACGGATGAGTCACGCCTCCGAACTCCGAACCTCAGCTGATTAAAAACGACGGTACGTGAAACCGCGAATCTCAACTAATTTTGACATTTCAAACTTTTTTGTACAAAGCAATCGCTGTACACTATGATAATATTATTGTGCGAGATCAGTTCCGAACGGCATAGATGCAAATTAAAATGCGATTAAGCGAGGATTGCGGGATGCTATAGTTTGACAGACGTGGATGGAGAAGAACTGCTGTTTTGACACAGTGATGCCAGCAGTAAATCCTCAGTACTTAGCATAGATACGTGCCATTGTCAAGGGATTGTGAATCAAGATGAAAATTTAAAGCATTCTTTAATAATTTCATTTGATTCAATGATGGGAATAACGTAAAAAACAATAATGTTCCAAATTCAGCCAGAGAAATTTCGAGGAATAATGTGTGGAAGTTCCTGCCAGCTTGGCCGCGCTCTGTAACTTGTCATGAAAATTATTTGTTTTACTTCGTAATTCTAGAACGCTTAGTTCGCGACTTCAACCGCTAGATGGTGCCACACGTTCAAATGCTGTAGGCTGGCACAGACACAACGAGACGATTTAGAAAAAAATGCAAATATCTCGGCTTTTGACGTATCGATTTTGACAAAACTATAGAAGCATGCTCAAAAAGGGCCTCTCTAAATGTTCTCGAAGTTTCAGCGTATAGAAACGCGGTATGGGTCATCTCGCATTGATAGTCTGGGACCGAGGGATGGGACATAGAGACAAGGAGGGAAATTTCTTGGGTAACGATAGGACGGTCCAAATTCACGTTTTATTCGTAATTATTTTTGCAGACCTCCCGAACGAGCCTTCATAAATGTACAAGGTCACTTAACGCGTAAACAATGTTCAGAAAATTAGAGTAAATGATATGTTTCATGGCAGAATCTGCGTGCGCGTTAATTACAAAGGCTGTGCTGTGAACAGAAGGTGGACGCTACCTTCTCACTTTCATCGAGTTCGAAACAAACTGAAAGCCCAATTGTAGATTCGTTGCGTTCCCCGGTTTTCGCGTTTCGTCTGACGAAAAGGTAGAGAACCTACGTTGTTGGCCTTGCAGCTTGAAAGATCACTTTCTCGTATTGCGATCTCGCAATGGGCACGCTAATACGTATGTACGTGTACGAAGGGTGCCTAGAATATAGTCGGGCAAGATTCAAGTATATATTTTGAGCGTAACCGTTGATCGTCTGAACGATCAACGTCATCCGTTCTGCTTCTCGTGGACACCGTTCTCTTGTGGCTTCAGCGGCTTTAACACGTCGACCTCGTTCAACTGCTCGATCTCCAATTGCTTCTGCTTTTCCTTCTTCGACAGTTTTCTAAAACAGATATACGCGTCGATATAATTGTCGACAAGCAGCGGAAATCGATCGACTCACTTTCCGAATAACTCTCCGTCTTGTATGGACTCCGGGAGCTTCTTGTTCAACGTTTCCGGCAGCAGCAACGACAGCGCACCTCCGAAGAGTACGCACGATCCGAAAATGACGAAAGGCAGAGGCATCCAGATTTTTGACTAAGAAACAGCATTTCTCGTTGATCGATACCGCTACCGTTAATATTTCGATGTAAAACGATAGAAGAATGATTGATTACCAAATGTATGACGTACGGAGCGATCACTCCGCCGATCCGAGCGAAAGTCGAACTCGCCCCGAGGCCGACGTTGCGAATGACCGTGGGAAACTGCTCGGCGGTGAAAACGTAAATGGCACCGTAGGACGACGTGATGGTGAGCTTGCCGATCATCGCCAGGCACACCACGAGCCAGGTGGCGTCTGCGAACGTCGATCATTCGGTGCAACGAGATCGAGAGGAATCACGTATCGTCGTAATCGTGTATGCTTACCGGCGGGCACAAATAAAATAGCGAGCATCGCGATTCCGGAGATCAGCATGCAACCGCATAAAATAAGCTTCCTTCCCCAGCGATTCAACGTGAATATTAGAAACGTGTACGCGGGTATCTCCACCAAACCGGAAATCACGAAATTAACGTAATCGTTGCCTCCGAGATTGGACACGTGCCAGGACAGGCCGTAGTAGGTACCGCTGTTTACGAGCCTGCGAATAAAAGAACGTACGCGGAACGTGAAGGGCTTTTTCCAAAAGTCTGAGAAAGGTTGAAATAATGATTACCAATTGAAGAATATCAGACAGCTCTTCCGCCTTAAATTAGGATACCGGAAGAGGTCGAATAGCGACGGCGTTTTGTAATCTGGCACGGAGTCTTCGCTGTTGTTGTTGAGGAGCGTGTCGAGGACCTCGGACGGCATTTCCACTCCGTTCTCCAGAGAAGCTTTCTGAAGCAGATCTTTCGCCTCCTGCGTGCGACCTTTCGTCAATAGCCAGCGCGCGGATTCGGGAATGAACCTGAGGAGAAGATCGACGGACAGTCGCGTCGGAGAACGTCGGCTCGGCAGAACGTCTTACCACCAGTAAAGAAGAAACGCAACGCTGGGTACGGTGATAGCGACTTGTAACATCCTCCAATCGGTAATAAAATAGGCGAAGGCAGCAGTTAGGATGTATCCGGTCGTGAAGAATAATTGGCAGCCGACTCCAGCTACCAACCGCTTCTTCGGGCCTACCATTTCCAATGCTGGAAATATCACGGTTCAGCATCGGGAAACGATGTCCAGCGGATTTAATTGAGTATACTTTACCGATTACGTAGGCGACCAAGAAGACCCCGCTGGTGGTCGAGCCGACGATTAATCTGAAGATAACGTAGGAAATAAACTCGGGTGAAACTGCGACTAGTATACCGCCGACCAGCTGTATGACTAAAGACAGGAAGAAAATTGGTCTACGTCCAAACTTATCGGACAAACCACCGAATATCATCGAGCCAAGCATCACTCCTACCATGAACAACGAGTCCCCCGTCGCTTTCAACCATGCCTTGTCGCAAACTATGTTCCACTGAAATCAAACCGAGACCGAACGTAAAATATTCAGAGAACGGTGGTAAGAAAAAATAATGCGATCAAATTGCGGCAATTACAGAGGAACGGTAGGTCCGTTCGGAGACCGGGATCGGAGGACCGTACGAATTAATTATAGAGCGAAGCGTACCTCAGAGATGGTGGTGCTCTTGTATTTGCTCCTGTCGTAGACGTACTCCTCGCACGGCTCGAATCCTTGAGCGTCTACGTTGAACGACTGCGACGTATCGTTGACGGGCACGTTCCGCCTATAGCAGTACAATAATTTCTTCTGTTCATGATCCCACGGATAACTCGCGTTCATCACGTGCGGCGGCAAATAGAACGTGGCGTTCTCCGGGTCCTCATTCGGTAACAGACACCTGAAGCAAATGTCCTTAAAATGACATACGGTAGACCGCGGATCGATTGCGATTCTACGTTTTTTAAAATAAAATCCGCAGTTTAATAATCAGGTTTTCTCGGAAGTACCTGGCATCCATTTCGGCGCTTAGAAAGACGCCGGCGATTTTGTGAAAGGCGCAGGATATCGCAGGGAGACAGAGCAGTAGGTAGATCCTCCGCTGATAACGGCCGAACTCTCCCATCCGTAGAATAACATCGTCGTACGCCATTTTTAATCCTCCGTCTGCGACTTCGAAACCCCGTGGTCCTGCCTTTGATCGGGGATGCGCTCCTCAAGCGATACCTCTCCGTCGACGAATCCGTCTCAATAGGATGGATAATTTCTTCCTGCCGCGAAGGGATTCTCGAACGAAATTCAACCTTGCAAAGGCTTTCAGTCTTACAGAGATTCTGTACTTTTCCTTACAAAATATATGAGCTCTCTCTTCTCTTCCTTTATTTTCAATTCTTTAAGTTGGTTAAAAGTCTTTCAACTTATGCGTAAATAAAAACGATCTGCGAATCGCGTATGTCACTCTGAATATCTTGTAAAAACAGTCTTTGCGAGTTGATTAAAAAAACAGGTAATCCGCTTCTTAGCTGGCGATCGACAGTGATCCTTTTACTTCGACCTGAAACCAGAAATTCATTATCTAGGGGTGTGGAAAACCGTCAGATGACCCGTAAGTGACAATAATGCGTTCTGTTCATCCGAGTTATTCGTGTATTATGTCAGGAGGTAATCAATTCTCGTAGTGAGCGCAAGAGGAAAGTCAATCATCGGACAAGAATGTCGAGATGATCTCGAAGATAAATATAATAGCGACGGAATGACATAATTTTTTTTATAACAGAACGGGTGTTATGCGAAGAAGAGTTTAGATAATCGCGCGATGTTTACAGAAGATACGGTGACGATAAGAAGCCGCGATTTTTACCCGAGAACAAGAAACTTCGTTTACACAATTTTCTTTACCGTTCCCAAAGAAGTTTTTATGTACACGTGGAGACGGTGAATCAATTTCGGGATCTCGCCCCTACGTACATTATTATTAAGCTATCGAAATGGAGACTGTACTTCTCTCGTGTCCTATCATTAATAATATCGTGCATGAATAAAAATTGCCCCCAATCCTCTCGGTCGGAATTCTCTTAAACTTTTAACAAGATTTTAATGAACTTATACGCGACAAAGTCGTCCGAAGGGAGGAAGGTATTTCCGAAAGATTTGGCACACCTTGGAGAAAAGGAAAGCGTGAAACGATCCTGCGCGCACTAAGGACGGACGACGACTGTCGGTGTCGGTGCTTTGGCCGGCTAAACGCAAGGAGCTCGAGTGTATGACCCTTCCTCGGAGGTGGCAGTGGCGCCGCATCGTCGAGTCGACCGGCCCACCCTTCTTTTACCCTTGGCGCTCGTCCGAGCATCGTCCACCCTTCGGAACGGTCAAACCAAACGTTGCCGTCTTGGAATTTCATTAATCTGTACTGGAGTTTAAAATTAGAAAACGTACAATGACCAATGTTTCCCGTTACCCGAAACAATCCAGTACTTCTATTATTCAACGCGATTTCCACGTTTGATTTTTAATTGATTCGTCGTTGATCAGAGATCGTCGAACTTGCTCGACTTCGACCTTAAAGATTCTGCATCTAATTCTCCGTCTCGCTCGAAATCGCGGGCCATTCGTCCCAATCGGTGACTGGCAAACCTGTTGCTCCCTCGTCGAATCGAGCGACGCGTACCAGATTCGACAGGGTGGCCGAGCAGGGGAAATCATCGCTTCGCAGCCTTCTTCCCGAAACTGATCTCCTATCGCATCGACGCGTGCAACGATGCAAAACAGTTTTGTCGTACGACGCGTCGCAGATACCTCGGCAAACGTATAATTTGTTCTCGATTTTGAAGGACCTTCACATGCCATGATTTTAAATCGATTGACTTCACAACATGGAAATACTCGCTGACGGTGTGACGAGTTACGGACTTTCGAGTTCCGTGCGTGAATTCTTGTTTGGTCGATGACACGGTAAAAGGCTTGCATCTACGATGATACGATGTCGCGTGCTGCTGGGTCCGGAGCACGTTCACGAGGAGGGTTTAGGACCTCTGGAGAATGCGGTCCCACGGTCCCTGGGACGAGTCTCTTAGATCCTCCTGGATCCTCACGAATATTTACGACCGCCCAACGACACGTTTGTACGCCTTCGCAGTTTACGAATCGTGTCAATCTTCTGCATTTCGTGTTCTTAGGAGAAGGAACCTATTCGAAAACAGAGATACACCGATGAAAGCGAGTCGACGGAAAGTGCAAGGAATCGCATTATCCAGACCGTAAGAAGGACAAGGAGATCTTGTAAATTATGATTCCTAGCGAACCTTGATCCCCCTCCTTCCCGAAGAATGAGTACAAAAGGGGCTCGGTCGGCAGACGTAATTTGCAACAGGTTCTCGTTGTTGAAAAACGTTGACGAGCACCGGTGAACCGTGAATGCAGACGTTGCAATTTAATTTCGTCTCGACGGCATTTCTCTCGCAAAAAAGAGCAGTGCACGTGCCTCTGTNGAGATCTTGTAAATTATGATTCCTAGCGAACCTTGATCCCCCTCCTTCCCGAAGAATGAGTACAAAAGGGGCTCGGTCGGCAGACGTAATTTGCAACAGGTTCTCGTTGTTGAAAAACGTTGACGAGCACCGGTGAACCGTGAATGCAGACGTTGCAATTTAAGGCAGCTCCGTCTCGACGGCATTTCTCTCGCAAAAAAGAGCAGTGCACGTGCCTCTGTCATTGTTCAGCAATGCAATTATTGACGTAAAGAATCAGCATTTTGCGATAGTTCGTTCCTTTCCTCGGGTTCAACGTAAACTTATCTCGAATTCTAATTCTATCGAAGGAATGAGAGACAGTTCCCTTCTCGTAGCCAAACGCGCAATTACCAGCGTTGGTCGCGGCGTTTTTTCATTCCGGTCACGCGTCGGTCGACGGTTCTACCGTTCTACGATCATAGCGTGGCTCGGTTCGCGAGTATCCGTGAAAGAAATAATCAGCCTTGCGTCATCTATAAATAGCGTACGCGCGTTTCGCGGTAAGTGCCGGGAATCCGATACCGATGCGTGAAAGGGATACGCCGAGATGCAGGTGCATTTCCTGTCCGGCCACGAATCGTTTTGAAAAACATTACAGACCGATTTCCCCGACGATTGCCGATCTTGCATTTTGTCGTTTACCCTTTCCAAGTGGTTCGATTCTGCATTTAGAGAAAGTGAATTCGATCGACGAGCGCGGAGTTCCTCCGGTGAGCGCACTTAGAAATTCTCGGAATTACTCTGAGAATAACTGTGAACTTGGTCATTTTACTCGGTTCTTCGGTTATTTCGAGGGGAACCTAATTGAGATTGCAGCGGATCTCTTTGCTTTCGGAGAAAGCCGTTCGTCCGACTCTCGAGATTCCGCCTCAAGGTGACGACGACGGGGAGACTCCTTACTATATGCGACACGTTTATCCAATTAAGACAACTTATTGTTGGCATCCATTTCCGAGAAGGGGCAATTGGTTTCGGTAATGTAAAAATTATGTTCGACGGTGTGCGTGTGGGACACCCGTCCAAAGTGATCTCGACTCAACGGATCACCGGCGTCGAGCGTCCTCGATAAGATTTCTAAAATCGACCAAGTATTTTCTAACCAAACGATCCAAACCGAAGTTACCCAATTTATTCCGGTCGGAACACGACACATCGGTCTACCCGATGATAAGCTAATCTTATCGCGAGCCACGAAACTCCTACTTTATAAATTATAAACGTCAAGTAATTAAACATACATTTTGGAGATCGTTTCGTTACCCATTCGCTGAATTCGATGTTCGTCAATCGAATTTGTTCGTTGCGTGGGCGCGGCGGCATATTGGAAGGTCAATAGTGAATCTCGCCGAGCTATTGAATCTTTATCAATCCGACCGGCGGCGATACGTTCCTCGTAGCGTGTAATTACCGCGTAGAACAACTCAGAGGAGTCATCGACAGAGATTTGATTCGTCCAATCAATCGGTCAATTGGAAAGTAGATAACGATTCTAATCGGTCTCAGATCTAATCACGACGAGAGTCAATCGTTTCTCGTCCTTTGCTTCCTCTCAGACGTATGTACTTTTTCTTCAAAGGGTGGATTGAAAATCGTATAATTTCCCAGTTTCATTTCGGCTGTCCTATTCGTCGCATCCACTGACCGTGCGATTGGACACACGAAGCGAGCTTTCCTTTTTTTCTTCCATAAAAATTCCAACGCTGTTCTCCGCCTCTTTGTCGCGCGTACAAAGACATGACTTACATGGGCGCCGATAAAATTTTATCATCGGCTTCTCTCACCGTTTGAAAATGCGTGACAATTNTGTACTTTTTCTTCAAAGGGTGGATTGAAAATCGTATAATTTCCCAGTTTCATTTCGGCTGTCCTATTCGTCGCATCCACTGACCGTGCGATTGGACACACGAAGCGAGCTTTCCTTTTTTTCTTCCATAAAAATTCCAACGCTGTTCTCCGCCTCTTTGTCGCGCGTACAAAGACATGACTTACATGGGCGCCGATAAAATTTTATCATCGGCTTCTCTCACCGTTTGAAAATGCGTGACAATTGAAGACGTATGTATGCAAATAAATCTGATATGAAATTGTTGTAATATCAATTGAATTGATCGCGCATTCGTATCAAGGGGGAAGAAATGGAATGACGCGCGTAGGAGGGAAGATGAATGAAATTTGTTCAGTCGCTCGATTCGATTCGTCTATCGAAACGACGTGAAAGGATATAATAAAAAAAGTAACGGCGTCGACGCCCATGGACGGCTACCCCCTTTTAACTACTCACATCGCCGTTGGAGGCCGAGAGAGCAGAACTCGAGAGCGAACTCGAAAGCTATTTATAGTAGGGAGCGGCTTCTAGTTCCCACCGCGTGAAAAATCGCGACTGGTTTCCTGCGAGCCACGCTCAGAAAAGGAAAGAAGAGTGCCGAAGAAGAAGAGGGCACAGTTTGGAGAAGAGGGTTCAAGAAGAAGAAGAAAAAGAGACGCGAACGCGAGAAGAGAATCGCTCTTCCCGTCTCTTATTCATTTTTCCCCCCCTGAAACGCGCAAGAAACCATGGAATTCCTGACAAGGACGACTCGCAGAAATATAATCGATCAAGATCAAAACACCGACGACGGGGAATTATTGCTAATTGTCAACAGGAAATATCGACAACCGCGTGTTTCGCAATTTTGACTGGTTCTCAAGTTTCGCGTTGCATCAGACCGGAGTTCCTTGTTGATACGTGGAAGAAGAGTTTTAAATCATTGCATCGCACGAGTTTTTCCTGGAGTTATTAACTTGAGCGACTGGCGCCAGTAAGAAATCAATCACGTTGTTTACGTCGAAGTACGACAGTGGTAACGCATCGGATCGTCCTTATCCGGCGTTAAATCGCATACCTGGCGGCGATGAAAAAGAACAGACGCATTAATTAAAGAAGAGATCCTCGTTCGTCGTACACGATGCACGATCAAGATATTTAAATGCGGGAATCTAGTACCTAGAATTCTATTCTCCGTTCCCTCGATCCGTCGTACCGAACACGGCACTTGATTCTCTGTTATTAACGAATATGATGGATTATCGCATTCAGGATTGTGTAAATACCGGCGTTTCGATAAACTGCCGCGTGAAATTTGCATCGCACGCATGCGCTTCAACGAATTCGAGCAGACGCTCGCAAGTCACTGACCCAATTCCATCGAAATGATCACTGGTATCATTTCCATTTTTCCAAGGAATTTTCGACCGACTCGTCTCCCGACATTCTCGTCGTCTATCGGTCCAGAATAGTGCTAATGATTACTGTTTCGAAACGTTTTACTTGACCGTAGAGCCGGCTACCGGCCGGCCACAGTGCACACCGTGCACACAGTCAATCGATACGGCGTATGCGAGCTAACAGCGAGGGTTCCGCGACGAATCGAGCTGCGTATCATTTTTATCACACGCGAAACACATTTAGACCCGACGTACCTGTCCGCCTCTGTCATGGAATCACGTACCTCTTCCCCGATCGCTGCCGGTTCGGTGGTCCAGGGTAAAACGTCAAAAACGCACACGCGGAACGGGAAACGGCAGGTCGAAGACCCTCCGTCATCGAACGATTACTACAGTCCCCGGAAGATGGCGGCTCGCATGATTTACGAGTCGATTTCTAATATACCCCTTTATTTTCACGCAAATAGAATGCTCTTTGAACTTTACTGCGCTTTGCACGAAAGAAGAAATCCTTCGGTCGTCTTTTGTCAATGAGCAAATGGTGCTTTGAAGCACGTCCTCGCAACGTCTATTAAACCACGAATTTTTATGTGAACTGTCGTCAGTTTAAGAGACGGTACTCGCGGTGACAAGATGAGATGTCCTTTAATAACATCCTGCTAAGTATGCATTATTTTCCTGTTGCTTATTTGTTCACTTTCGTCCACTGCATGTGTACGCGTACACGTATCTGTGACTCATGGTTTTTACATATTCAATTTTGGTATAAACGCATAAAATCCGCAGTTAGCATCCGATCTGTATAAAGAATAGCTATAATTAAATGAAAGGAAATAATTCCGCTGTACCGTGCGCAACTTTGATGTTGCACATTCGTTGCTCTTGACCTCTCGCGGTCCACGCTCACCGAGGCTAAGTCGATTATTGATTCATGTGCGCGATATCGAGAGAAACGCGTGATTGCATCTGGCTTGTAATATCTTCTCGCGACTTTCCTGTAAATGAACGAATAATAACACGGTAGGATAGAGCATAAACGTCGATAGTCGTCGATAGTCGCCGCGATAAATCTATATCTCCCGACTTTGGCATTATGTCACTGGAACCGTGAGTCGTTAAAAATAGAAAAAGAGAACAGTACGTTGCTTGGTATTATTCCGGCTCGTTTTAGCTCTCATCATAACTTTGTGTATCGTACTGAAATGCTGTGGGTGCATTAAATATGCGATTCCAGTATGAGTCATCAGTTCTGCCGCTTACTCTGGCGTATGTCTGCAGTCCCATGAGAACACATTATACGAAATTGAATCCTTTTAAATGACCGTTACAAGAATCCGTACTTTCGGTAAAGNTGCTTTGCACGAAAGAAGAAATCCTTCGGTCGTCTTTTGTCAATGATCAAATGATGCTTTGAAACACGTCCTCGCAACGTCTATTAAACCACGGATTTTTATGTGAACTGTCGTCGGTTTAAGAGACGATACTCGCGGTGACAAGATGAGATGTCCTTTAATAACACCCTGCTAAGTATGCATTATTTTCCTGTTGCTTATTTGTTCACTTTCGTCCACTGCATGTGTACGCGTACACGTATCTGTGACTCATGTTTTTTACATATTCAATTTTGGTATAAACGCATAAAATCCGCAGTTAGCATCCGATCTGTATAAAGAATAGCTATAATTAAATGAAAGGAAATAATTCCGCTGTACCGTGCGCAACTTTGATGTTGCACATTCGTTGCTCTTGACCTCTCGCGGTCCACGCTCACCGAGGCTAAGTCGATTATTGATTCATGTGCGCGATATCGAGAGAAACGCGTGATTGCATCTGGCTTGGAATATCTTCTCGCGACTTTCCTGTAAATGAACGAATAATAACACGGTAGGATAGAGCATAAACGTCGATAGTCGTCGATAGTCGCCGCGATAAATCTATATCTCCCGACTTTGGCATTATGTCACNCGCTTCAACGAATTCGAGCAGACGCTCGCAAGTCACTGACCCAATTCCATCGAAATGATCACTGGTATCATTTCCATTTTTCCAAGGAATTTTCGACCGACTCGTCTCCCGACATTCTCGTCGTCTATCGGTCCAGAATAGTGCTAATGATTACTGTTTCGAAACGTTTTACTTGACCGTAGAGCCGGCTACCGGCCGGCCACAGTGCACACCGTGCACACAGTCAATCGATACGGCGTATGCGAGCTAACAGCGAGGGTTCCGCGACGAATCGAGCTGCGTATCATTTTTATCACACGCGAAACACATTTAGACCCGACGTACCTGTCCGTCTCTGTCATGGAATCACGTACCTCTTCCCCGATCGCTGCCGGTTCGGTGGTCCAGGGTAAAACGTCAAAAACGCACACGCGGAACGGGAATCGCCAGGTCGAAGACCCTCCGTCATCGAACGATTACTACAGTCCCCGGAAGATGGCGGCTCGCATGATTTACGAGTCGATTTCTAATATACCCCTTTATTTTCACGCAAATAGAATGCTCTTTGAACTTTACTGCGCTTTGCACGAAAGAAGAAATCCTTCGGTCGTCTTTTGTCAATGAGCAAATGGTGCTTTGAAGCACGTCCTCGCAACGTCTATTAAACCACGAATTTTTATGTGAACTGTCGTCAGTTTAAGAGACGGTACTCGCGGTGACAAGATGAGATGTCCTTTAATAACATCCTGCTAAGTATGCATTATTTTCCTGTTGCTTATTTGTTCACTTTCGTCCACTGCATGTGTACGCGTACACGTATCTGTGACTCATGTTTTTTACATATTCAATTTTGGTATAAACGCATAAAATCCGCAGTTAGCATCCGATCTGTATAAAGAATAGCTATAATTAAATGAAAGGAAATAATTCCGCTGTACCGTGCGCAACTTTGATGTTGCACATTCGTTGCTCTTGACCTCTCGCGGTCCACGCTCACCGAGGCTAAGTCGATTATTGATTCATGTGCGCGATATCGAGAGAAACGCGTGATTGCATCTGGCTTGTAATATCTTCTCGCGACTTTCCTGTAAATGAACGAATAATAACACGGTAGGATAGAGCATAAACGTCGATAGTCGTCGATAGTCGCCGCGATAAATCTATATCTCCCGACTTTGGCATTATGTCACTGGAACCGTGAGTCGTTAAAAATAGAAAAAGAGAACAGTACGTTGCTTGGTATTATTCCGGCTCGTTTTAGCTCTCATCATAACTTTGTGTATCGTACTGAAATGCTGTGGGTGCATTAAATATGCGATTCCAGTATGAGTCATCAGTTCTGCCGCTTACTCTGGCGTATGTCTGCAGTCCCATGAGAACACATTATACGAAATTGAATCCTTTTAAATGACCGTTACAAGAATCCGTACTTTCGGTAAAGGAAACGTCCAGATTTCTTCGGACATGTCCCAGTGAGTATAGAAATCGGGATGTTCACCTCACCTGTTGAACAAAAGAGTCTAACCATAAATAATAACGAAGATATACGTCTGATTTTGACTTTTGAAAATGATCTTGTCAGTTGAGAAGACACGTGGTGCTTCTTGCGTGGGTTAGCGCACTTGGGCATCGTGACATTGTATGGACGTAATTCATATCGTAATGCTTTAACGCACCGGCACTCGAAACAATTGGCATTGACTGGTGACAAACGCGTAATCGCCTCGCATTATTAACAGCGTGCATGTTCTGAATAGGACCGGAGTTCGGTCGTACAGGGAGTCGTAACGCGCGTAAAAACCAGAGTTCACCCGTCTACTTTTTCGTTCGGGAAACTACGATGCGATTGCTCTCTTAAAATAATTTATGATGATTCCTAACGATATGAAGCTCGCAACGGCTAATTGTTGACTTCGGCGCTATTTTATGGTATCGTTATGGATTTGCGATATATTCTTTAAGCACTAAATTGAAGTCGCCTCTGTATTACACGAATTACATTTGACGAGTCGATTTCCAAACAGAACGGACTATTGGAGTTATAATTACTTCTGCACGAAATCTGTTCGACGAACAGGTAGATAAGAAAGTAATGCAAGAATACGTACGTAGATATATGATTGTTGCTCTGAAGTTCCAGGAAAGGCTGGGGTCGCGGTCGTTCCGCGAAGACAATCGGACGATACACTGTCACTCGCGAAACGTTTAGGAGAGATTAAAATAGTTGAAAAGCAGAGCGAAACACATTACGATTTAGAGCCGGCAACGACACGGCTCGTTATCGATCAATCGCGATATTCGCGCGTACAATTGCTGTTACGGTCGTTATTTCGCCGTTCGAATGTTTGTAAACTACGAGCACCGTAGAGCGTCGAGACTTGTCGAGGCTGGGAAACCTCGGTTATTCCATGGGGAACGATTCTCCATGCCTGTCCGAACCGACACACCGCGATCCGTCGNCATGAAGCTCGCAACGGCTAAGTGTTGACTTCGGCGCTATTTTATGGTATCGTTATGGATGTGCGATATATTCTTTAAGCACTAAATCGAAGTCGCCTCTGTATTACACGAATTACATTTGACGAGTCGATTTCCAAACAGAATGGACTATTGGAGTTATAATTACTTCTGCACGAAATCTGTTCGACGAACAGGTAGATCAGAAAGTAATGCAAGAATACGTACGTAGATATATGATCGTTGCTCTGAAGTTCCAGGAAAGGCTGGGGTCGCGGTCGTTCCGCGAAGACAATCGCACGATATTCTGTCACTCGCGAAACGTTTAGGAGAGATTAGAATAGTTGAAAAGCAGAGCGAAACACATTACGATTTAGAGCCGACAACGACACGGCTCGTTATCGATCAATCGCGATATTCGCGCGTACAATTGCTGTTACGGTCGTTATTTCGCCGTTCGAATGTTTGTAAACTACGAGCACCGTAGAGCGTCGAGACTTGTCGAGGCTGGGAAACCTCGGTTATTCCATGGGGAACGATTCTCCATGCCTGTCCGAACCGACACACCGCGATCCGTCGACGTTACGATGAGCTTGACTGACAACGAAACGGCGCTTTGTAATTTCCAGGTCGCGCGCACCTACCCATATACATATGGTAGAACCGTCGCTCCGTACCCTCGAAACCGTGTATTTCAACTCCATTTGTCCGAACGATGTTTTACCTACCCAGCTACCTAATTATGCTCTTATCAACCTCTTATCACTCGAACAATACCTAACAATCATCGGTCCAGTTATGAAAATGAACGGTTACGTGTACACGCAACAGTGCACCTTTAGTATTATTTTAATGGTTCCAATAATGAATTTAAATTAGCGCATACGCCAAATACTGATACTACGTAATGCACTTACGCGAGTCACAAAAGAGGTATTACCGCAAGGTCCGCCTCTAATCTCACATTATCTGCTGATACTCATTTTAAGTATAAAGTGGTGATCAGTTCCCTCCATTTTATTGATAGATCGATCGAGTCTGGTCGATTAGAACGACTGAAGTTTGTTCTTATCGGAACACTTCCGGTCACCGAGATCATATTTTTATTGATCAATCCTCGCAGATTTCAGCTGGAAGATCAGAGGAAGTAAAAGAATTCTGGTTGATCTGGTCTTTTTAGTATATTTCATCGAATGAGCTTGTTCCTTGACATTAATTGCGAGAGTCGATCGTGGGACAACGATAAGCATTAAAGACGATATTTACAAGTATGTATGTACCTATTCCTTCGGAGCACTGCCGCGCCCTTTGACGTTGTTAGGATTCGTTTAGAAAAGACCAGATCGTCTCGTGGCTTTTTTCCTTCGTCGGATACGTTTTAGGTAGAATTGATTCTGTTATTACAATTGTTGAACGACAGCTAGAAAATTTGAACCAAGGGTTGCGGAAATGGCGGTCTCGACCGAAGATCAGGCTGGTGCTATCGATTCCTTCCGAAGATTTCCGAGAATAACCGAGGTCGTGGAAGTGACGTATGAACGTCAGTAGTGTGGAGTGTGGGCCGACCCGCGTATCCTCGGTACAGTCGAGAAGTTTTGTCCGATTCTCCCCTGACACGAAACGATCGCTGAAAATCGTGGTACCCAACCATGAACTTCCTTTAGAAGAATCGCAGAAGGGGATACGCGAGCGAGATAAGCGGCCGGTCGTTGTCGCTCTTCCGACTCGCCTTCAAGAAAAAATTCTTGCTCTTATACGTGCGCGTCAGGGACCCTCGATCAATCTTCAAGTTCGCGACCCCAGCTCTCCCTCGGTTAATTGGGTTTGTTCGTGATTGAGTCCACGCTAAATTGACAGCGTCCCGACGATTGTTCTTCCGTGAGGTATGCCTCGAATCATTGTCAGCGGGATCGATCTCTGCCACCTAACCTTGCGGAAGACGATCTCTCGATCTGTCGACTCATCTGGGATCGTCCGCGATGATTGACATCCCATTTTGTTACAGATCCGATCCGGTGGTCACCTACGGGTGCACAGAGATGGCCACCCCTCACACTCCGGGTAAGTCGCCTAATTTTTTTTGTCCGACGGACGAGAGATGATGGGCATGCTCCAGTTCAGCTGTCACGTTGACAGTAACGATCTATGGAAAAAAATCGATCATGAATTGTTTTAGGTATGGACCCATGGGTGATCCAACCTGGGGAACGTGCAAAGTATAGGCAGCAGTTTGATTCTTTGAAACCTATCAATGGTGTTATCACTGGAGAACAAGCAAAAGAATTTTTTCTCAAGTCTCAGCTTCAGCCTATGATCCTTGGTCAAATATGGTACCGATATTCAATCGTTCAATTACTTAATGATCATACCTGTCGTGGTGACAGGACAAGACTGATTGTAACACAATGCCTTACGTTCCAGGGCTCTGTCGGACACAGATGCAGATGGAAAGATGGACATAAACGAATTTAGTATCGCATGTAAATTAATTACTCTGAAACTGAAAAATTTCGAGATTCCTCAAACCCTGCCGCCGTCTCTGATCCAGAGCTTGAAGCAACTCTCTGCCGGTGTGTACAAACAAAATCATGAAAAAGCAAAAGTCAAATCAATGATTCTGACCAATGTTTCCTTGCAGCTGACACGGCCTTGACGAACGGAGCGCCTACCATGCCGCCACAGAACACTGTCGCTTCTTTACTAAATTTGTCTGGCCCACCGCAAGTCCCGGTGCAACCTCTGATCGGTGGAGTACCCATTACCGGATCTGTCCCACGTCCACTTATAGGTCCACGACCGAACGGGCTATTGCCAGGACAGAACATCAGACCTGTCGCACCAATGACTCTACCAGGTAGTTATATGAAAATCCTGATTCCTATATATTTGGGGTACATGCGAATTTCTCAACGAGTTGTAAAAACCTGTACACTGAATTAAGTTATGGTCGAAATACAGTCATGTCTCGATCAAGTCTATACGTCGCAACAACAAGGGCATCCTCGTTATTGAGGCCAGATCAAAGTCTCCTTCGAGTATTGTCAATGTTCATTCCGGTCGTTACAATCATAAAAATCATCTTAACTAACATACAGTATTATTTAGCATTATTTTACTTATGCATCATACACAGCATTACGACAAAGTAGACAGAATGTGGCTGCCACGACACATGCCACGACTCACACAGCGTCNAAATATGATGGATTATCGCATTCAGGATTGTGTAAATACCGGCGTTTCGATAAATTGCCGCGTGAAATTTGCATCGCACGCATGCGCTTCAACGAATTCGAGCAGNCTTTTTCTCAACGAGTTGTAAAAACCTGTACACTGAATTAAGTTATGGTCGAAATACAGTCATGTCTCGATCAAGTCTATACGTCGCAACGACGAGGGCATCTTCGTTATTGAGACCAGACCAAAGTCTCCTTCGAGTATTGTCAATGTTCATTCCGATCGTTACAATCATAAAAATCATCTTAACTAACATACAGTATTATTTAGCATTATTTTACTTATGCATCATACACAGCATCACGACAAAGTAGACAGAATGTGGCTGCCACGACACATGCCACGACTCACACAGCGTCAAAGCCACCCGCTCGACCTGCACCACCCTCCGTGGGTATGTTATAAGAAGTGGATGTTTAAGTATGAACGGAGTCTTCCTCCAATTCGATACTTTTCGTTTATGTTTTAAGCTTACCGAGATGTTGCCATTCTCTCTTGAGCAATATTTCTGTTTGATGTAATCAGCAGTAAAATACGTATTATGATATGCGATGCATCGATATTTTCAACGCTCATTTTTGCATGAACGACATGTTATAATCCAGCGTTTTTCGAAGGCGATTATTAAAATGCCACGTACGCCATAAAGTAAAAGCTACGAGAGTGTATATAACGAATGAAGTATTAATGTCAAAGTGACACGACTTACGTACGCGTCACTCAAAGGTCATACTTCTCTGCTTTATGCCTCTGTATCTATCTATATACTTATACGTATAACTTTATTATATTATGTATGTATCACTGTTGCAATGGCTTTTTTTTTACTGACTGTACATCACGTACTCTGCTACTGTCTCCTCTCTACGTAAATTTATATCTGTACACAAGTGTACAACGTTTTATACAATGATGTAATATTTGTGCTGCAAAAAAAGGAATCGTGCCTTCTTCGAGTATCACCACTACCGATATCAATGCCACTAGTCCTAGTGGTGGTCCTCCTCAAAGACCTACACCACCCACAAATATTGGTATGTTTCAAACGATTTGAAACGTAGATGAACCGCATGTAGTGAGTCCAGTTAGATTCTCCTCAGGTTCGTAGATTCAAATCAGGAAATGATTCCTTTTTGTATTCCACGTCGTCGCAACGGACGTCCTGCCATATTACGTATATAAGTTTAGTGCAACTATAAATTCGCATTTTTATTGCCAAGCTTCCCAGTCTCTTTTTCTAGCTTTATTCATATTTTATTATCTTAGCTTCCTCGCTGCACTGTATCAATTATTTGATATTAGTCGCTTACAATGATGTTTTCGAGCATATATGTAAAGACGTTGTTGTACGTGGACTACGTTTTCAGGAGCAAACTTTTCACCGATAACCAGTGGCCCACCACCCAAACCAGCACCGCCGTCATTCCCTAATAGTCCAGTAGCCGCAGGAATTTCACCAGTGAAGGTACCACCCGTGTCCGCTGCACCTATCATGCCTCCGGTGCAACCTGTTCAACCAATGACTGCGTCCACCATGGGTAAACCTTTTCACCAATTTATCGAGCTTTCAATGGCTTGACAACTTTACACTTCCGACTCGTGTTTCTGTGAAATACTAACGCGTAGACGATCTCGCATTGAACAGGCATGTCCGCGGTAGCTCCGATTGCACCGTTAAATACGAACCCAACGCCGATGGCAGCTTTCGGTATGGGACAAACAATGCCAATTCAGCCGTGTACTGCCATGGTCGCTCCAATTCCTGGTAGCATGATACCATCCGTTGCACCGATGCCCACAGGTGCGCGTTGCTCCATTCATTCTTCATCTTTCGATCCCGTTCTATCGTTCATCGAACCCTAACATTTTGCAGGAACCGGCGTGGTTTCGACTCCTCCGGTCGTAGGCCTACCTCTGGTATCGGCAACAACGGCGAGCGGGGCGATGGTGAACGGCGTGATCAGTCAAACGCCGGTATCGACGAATACGCCACTGAGTACGACTGCACGCCCGCCCAGCATAGATAGAGTAGGCTCGGTGGATTCTCAACATAGTCAGCATTCCGTGGGATCTCCGCAGCCGGTGGAATGGGCCGTACCCCATCAAACAAAACTGAAGTATACTCAGCTGTTCAATACTTGGGATAGGACGCGATCTGGGTTCCTATCTGGTCCGCAAGCCAGGAATATCATGGTGCAGTCGCAGCTACATCAAAAGGTGTTGGCACAGATATGGTACGGTACCACGACGTCTTATGTTAAACGGTAATCGATCTAAGTTTCTACAGAACGTGATCGTATCATTAGGGCGTTAGCGGACATGGATTCGGATGGCCGTCTGAGCTGCGACGAATTCGTATTGGCTATGCATCTATGCGACATAGCGAAGCAGGGCGAGAACATACCTCCCACGCTTCCCATCGAACTCATCCCGCCTGCCTTCAGACGGCAACGACAGAGCAGCTTGACGTCTTCTCAGACCGGAGCCGAAAACATAGACCCGTCGGCCGGTATGCCTCAGGTAAGTTTTTAAATATACACGCTTTAACACGATGGTATGCTGATCGATCATGGCACAGACTTCCTTCGAGGATAAGCGTAAAGAGAACTTTGAGAAGGGACAAGCAGAACTCGAGCGCAGACGTAAAGCCTTGTTGGAAATTCAACGCAAGGAACAGGAAGAACGCGAGCGTAAAGAAAGAGAGGAGGCCGAAAAACAGGAGAAAATCAGGTATTTATATTTTTACACAGGTTTTACCGAAGGTTTATGTCGAAACGTTTTATGACAAAAAAATCTCTTCGACAGATTGGAGCAGGAGAGACGAAGGCAAGCGGAGATCGAAAAACAGATGCAGAGGCAGAAGGAGATCGAGCAAGAGAAAGAGGAGCAACGGAAACGAGCCCATGAACAGAGGGAGGCCGCGCGAAAGTAAGTGAAATTATTTTCGCCGATTTAAACTGTCTAACACGAGTCTTTTCGTCCGACAGAGAGATGGAGAGACAACGGCAGTTGGAGTGGGAGAGGCAAAAATCGCAAGAACTTCAAGCTCAGAGGCAAAAGGAGCAGGACGTTTTACTCAAGTTGAAAGCAAAGAATCAAACGTTGACCATCGAGTTGAGCACGCTCGTGAGTATAGAAGTGATTGTTATTGAAATACTTGTTAATCACGGAACTTGTTTATAGAGCGACAAAGTGAAAGAGTTGTCGCAAAAAATTTGCGACACTCGCGTAGGCGTTTCCGGGGTGAAAACAACGATCGACGGAATGCGATCGACGCGAGACGCGCAATTGCAGGAAATGGCTGCCCTGAAGAATAAACTGCGAGAACAAAACCAAAGATTACTATCGTTGAGTCAAGAGAAAGCTCGCATTGAAGCCAAGAACAAATTAAACACGGCTATGGAATCAGCGGGCCAGGAAGCGATCAAAATGGCATTCGACAACAAGCAGATCACTCTGAAGCAAATGAAAGATAAAATTAGCGATTTACAGCAACAGGTATCGATCAATAAACGTAATATTTCGTCGTACGAGTTCTAGTCCGTTCTGTAATACGATCTCGTTAACAGATTGATGCTAAAATGGCCGATATAGAAAATAACAATGGTCAGCTTCAAGACATCAAAACGCAGATGGAAAACTTAGTGAGCGACTGCAAGAATCTTTATGTGACGTTCGAGGATAAAAAGTTAAAAGTATTAGAGTTGAGAGCGAGCGGTGGTACTGGCGCTGGTACCGACTACACGACTTCTGCGTGGGGTGACACGGCGTGGAACGAAGCTCCGACCGTGGTTAACGACACTGCTTGGCCAGTTAACGACACCGCCACGACTGACGCTGTGCCCGAGTCAGCTACGCCCGGCGTCATGAAGTACAGAGCTCTGTACGAATTTGTGGCGAGAAATCAAGATGAAATATCGTTTCAACCCGGTGACATTATTTTGGTATTGTCAAATATGTTTGTATGTTAATATTAAAAAAGAGGATAAGGGAATCAGGCGTATTTTCCTGGCAGGTTCCGCCCGTACAAAATGCAGAGCCTGGATGGATGGCTGGTGAGATTCGCGGTCACACCGGTTGGTTCCCCGAATCTTACGTAGAACCAGTGGACACAGGAAGTGCAAACGAGAACACTTTCGTACAACAAGACAGCGTGGAGAAGAGAACGTTAGAGTTAGTCTGTTAAGCTGAACGTATGTCAATGGTAAAGAACGTCATTTATCGTTATTCTCTTACAGGGGAATTGCCGAAGTTCCTGAGAACGTGTCTGACGCCGGATCACTGGGCGACGAACCTCCTCACGTTGAACCCGTTGTACTTACCCCTGGATTGGGCGTGAACTGTGACATACAAGCGACGACCTTGTATCATTATCGCCCTACAGTGGAGCAACATCTCCCCTTCGAGAAGGGAGATATAGTTAAAGTCACCGAACAACAAGTCAGTATGAGAGGACACGAGTCTGAGAAGAACGTGTTGTTTTATGTGTTATTTATGATTTTAGAACGACTGGTGGTACGGTACGTCCAGCAGCGGAACCAGTGGCTGGTTCCACAAGTCATACGTAAAAGAAATTGCTGTCAATCAAGCTGCGGTCGTCGACGGACTGAACGAGTACTACGCAGCTCTGTATCCGTATGCCTCGGCCGAGAGTGGAGACTTAAACTTCGGTCAAGGAGAAGTTATACTGGTCACGAAAAAGGAAGGCGATTGGTGGACGGGTACCATCGGCGACAGGACCGGAATCTTCCCTGCCAATTATGTAGAAAAATGTGACGCACCAGATCAGGTACAACGACTTTCGTTACCGAATTTTACAGTGTGTGACGTTGCGAGTGATGTGAATTAAGATCGTTTGATTTCTAACGTTTGCATTGACCAGGACGTTTCTGTAATTACTAACGCGTCTCAAACACCCGCCACTACCACGATGACTGCGAGTACGGCCCTTAGTAATCACGAAACGGTGTCCACCGTTGCCCAGGCTGCATTGGTCAGTAATCGATTAACTTCTGTACTTTGTAATGACAAGAAATAGATATCCTTGTTGTAAATGTAAAGTCGCGAAGCTTAGTAGATTTAACATGGTCTCGAAGTAGACGTATAAAGCTAGACGCACATTTGTGTACTCCCGTGTTTAGCAAGCTGAGAAGACCGCTGAACAGCTCGAAGACGAAAGAGCGGCCGCGGAAGATAGAGCAGAATTGCCAGACTTCACCGCGATGGCTGCACAGCAGGTAAACGAAACTTGCTTACTACGTCCGATCGATCGTAACATAAAATATTGTCAATTTAATCGCTCCCTATTTGTTTTATTGCTGCCGTCCCGCTAATGCAGTACGTTAAGGTATTACGCTACTTGCTACGTTCTATGTATCGAAGCTTTGTAAATAACGGCATAGATTCATGACGGTACGAAGGAGCACGATCAGTGCATTTTTTTTAACGATTGTTTTTCTCTGACACACAGAGGGGAAGGAAGCCTGAAATTGTACAAGTCATCGCACCCTATCAAGCTACTAGTTCCGAGCAGTTGAATCTACAGAAAGGACAGCTGATAATGATTCGTAAAAAGACGGACAGCGGTTGGTGGGAAGGAGAGTTACAGGTGCGAATGATCGATTGTCAAAAAAAACGCCTCGCATTATTACGTATATATTTGCGTTTTGCAGGCACGTGGTAAGAAGAGGCAAGTCGGTTGGTTCCCCGCGTCTTACGTTAAGCCGTTGACCAGCAGTAGTAATCGTAGTACACCCGTGTCTCACGGATACCAAGACTCTCCTACCGATCCAAACGTCGGTGAGTA
Source organism: Ceratina japonica (assembly GCA_019453355.1). Classification (NCBI taxonomy): domain Eukaryota; kingdom Metazoa; phylum Arthropoda; class Insecta; order Hymenoptera; family Apidae; genus Ceratina; species Ceratina japonica. The sequence continues at coordinate 48,815 of SMSR01016010.1, read as the reverse complement.
GTCCCCCGATCAGGACGAACAGAGGTTTCGAATGAGAATAAATAACGCAGTACTCTCGTTCTAGAACGGGTGATGGCACTGTACCCTTACAACGCCCAAAACGAGGACGAATTGAGCTTCAACAAAGGAGACGTGATAACCGTGTTGGCGAAGGACGAGGAAGCATGGTGGAAAGGCGAATTGAACGGAATGTCCGGCGTTTTTCCCAGTAATTATGTATCACCCATGTGTAAGTATACTTCGTCACTTTACAATTTTACGTTTCACTTAGAGGGTTTGATACATTACTTTTCCACGTCTGTCGTAAGTGTTTGTTGAAAAAGATCTTGACGCGCTACTGCTATAGAATCGAACTGAAACAACGTGCATAGCATTCGATCTGTGATATACGGATAGACGGACGACCGTCAGGTTTTCTCGTTTCACAAATGTAAATTGATACCGCGAGAGTATCAATTTTCGTTGACTTAGCACGACGGTCGTTTGGTAAGAGCAGATGAAACAATCATTCCTTAAGTGGTACTCGAAACGTACTGTTATTGCATTCATTTAATATATAAGTGTATCGATAATGTACGCGATACTCGTAGAACTTAGGGTTACAGGCACAAATAGGATAATTAGATAATTAGCTTCCTGTTAAGTTAGATGTAAAAAGATTGACCTTGTGGTACACGAAGCACCGTGTATCCGAAACGGTGATTTCTTATTGTCGTTCACCGCGGGGATGTTATGTATGCTTCTTTCTGCTATGATATGGCTGCGTTAAGATTCGGCACTTTCGCTTGGAAAGCGTTACACCTGTACTGTCGTTTCATTTTCTGACGGGTAGTCCTACAGAATCAATTATCAGAGAAATGTATATATATTATCTCTGTCGTACAGCCTGCCTGTCTGCCTGCATGCCTGCCTGTCCGTCCGTCTGTCCGTTTGAGGTAGCTGCTTCGTTTCGTCAAGTATATTGCGTACAGTCTATTTAAGTGTCGGCGAACGTCGTCCGAACTTGTAGAGCGTAAAATCATCTTTTGTTTCCGTTCCTCCTTTGATCTTCTTTCGTTCGTCTCACGGTCGTGAACTGAATTTATAAGAAAATGTTCGGCGCAGTATTGTAAAGCGAGACAGCTACTTCGAGGATCTTGCCACTTGCTTACAATACTCGGAAACGATGAGAGTCCCCTTTTACTAATTGTTCTCTTTCGCCTCTGCTTAACATGCAGCATAAAGGATAGCAGAGCAGCACCGCAGCATTGCAGGCTAAAATAAAAGCGTCTCAAGTGCGATAAGAATGATAGCAGTCTCTCCCCACTGAACGCGACGTGTTGCAACCAACAAGTCTCATCGGTGGAGACGGCGAGCATTGAGATAAAGTAAAGAGAAAAATGAGAGAAAGAAAGAAAGACTCAGGGCTGGGCACTCCGCTTCTACGTTACTCTAAATTGTATTGCGAGTCTTCTCCTTCTTGTTCGAGGTCCTACTCGGTCCTTCATTTTCATTCATCATTCAAATTGTTACCATGTGTCTTATCGACTGTCATCACTTTGAATCGTCGGACCTCCGTGTACGGTTCTACACGTGACTACCATCGCGCAGTATTGATAACGATATGAAACTAAAAGGCGCCGACTATATTCGGTAACGAACACTGATATGATCGTGTGTCATCGCAACCACCTGACATGTGCACCAAATTCTACCTCAATCTCCTTATTTAATATCGAACGCGTGAGCTTAGAAGATCGACCGTTACAATTCCTTTGTCAATTTCGAGTAGTCTTCGTAGCCGATGTAAAAATAAAAAGAACGCGACGCGTATTTATTTAAGAAGTTCGATTGTTAGAGCGTGTTTAGATACGTACTTTCTGTTTGTACCAACACTTTTAGCCTGGCTAGAAAAAGATCTCCGAACATTAGAGCATGTTTTTCTAGGAGCAAAGACAATAAGCGTACAGCTATTTATCTCTTAAAACGTTCATATTGTATTCCACGTATTTGACAGCACTAAAACAGCTTTGTGTGTAAATAAAGAAGAACACCGAAATCGAGCAATAACGGGCTAAATGTGTTGGACCGATAAAGATTTAGATGTGTGCAAGGGCTAATGTAAATTGTTCACGAGCGAAGTCTCGGGGTCTCGATACCCATCGAATACTGCCTTTTATTTCTTTTCATCGTTGGCGTTAGTATTAGTTATTTGGTGCGCAACACAGATGGTTTTATAGAGTTGTACTGCGTCGAGGCCTAGATCGCAACAATTGTGCAATCGATCGAACATTATTTTGTCTGGCTTTGCCTTCTTGTCTTGTAAAGGGAGAAGGAGTTGTTAAATCGTAACGCTGAATGTCTCTCGTTTCCTTTACCGTGCGATATTACCGGGCGAAGAGTTTGTTACGATGTCTGTAGAAGACACTTGTTTAGACTAGCTTATTGACCGTTCACAGTCTACGTTTTGTTTAAATTCCAAATTTTATAAGTAACAGAGGGAAATGTATAGCCGGCATAATATTCACGACGGAGAGCGAACGGTGCTCGCTCCTCTTTAAATTCAATAAGTTGAACCAAATCTGTTGTTCCTATTTATTTATTCTATCTAATATATGTATAGTTATTACGTTCGCGTTTACCTACGAATCCGACACACGATAGAAGACGATGTGCTCCTTCTTCGCAGCCTTTTATTATAGAGCCTAAATCATCGCTAAAAAAGAATGTCAGTAATAAATGACCGTACAGTTACAGATAGATAGATTATCACCATCGGTGGGAACGATTTGTTAAGTAATGTTACATCTACTCGTAAACCAGTCCTTCCATCAACTCGCTCTTGAGCATAGTTAGTCCGTATACTATTTAAGGTCGTAGGGTAATACGCAATTGTCCGTTTATTTATTCCCTCATCTTACGAATCTCGATATCTGAACGTAGCCGTTGCTCCCCGTTGCTTAGTCGGTGCTCCCCCAAAATGATTCATCGTTATTTCTATTCAACATTTTTTACGAGAGATACACTGTAAAATATTCCGGCCGGGTTTTCTAGATTTAAAGACAAGTTAGAGAATTTCGTTTCTAAGGCGCTCATTCCATGGCGATGGTCAGGAGTCTGATGGGACGACTAGTTTCGAATAATAATCGGAAGAACCAAGCGCACAGCAGGCCGACGTATTTATACATCTCGTCGATCCTTTTACACGTTCTATATAAGCTGTTAGCAACAAGAGAGAGATGTATAAATACGCCTGAGCCCCGATCGACTTCAAACAATTGTGTGCTTAATTATTAAGTATTCTAGCCGCGCCCGTAATCTTGTAATCTTTATCTAAACATGTTGACAATGTGTAAAGCAAGTTATGCAACTGGTTATTCTTAGATCGAAAGAGAGAAAAAAATGAAATATTAATAATAATAACAATAATAATAATAATACTTGTGTAGCGCTAATATCCTTAAGATTGTTACTATTTGCAGAAATATCCATATTGTTTGTTCGTTTGTTGTGACATCGAATCTCATTAACGATCTCGAGAGGGAAGAGAGGAAAACATTGTATGCGTCGTTTCACGAGCGAAGGAGGCACTGTATAGGTGTGGACAAACTAAAAATCACTGTGGTATCATATTTATTGCAGTCTCCTCCTCCGCATTCGGACGGAACGAGATGAAATTTCTCACATGCATATACACACGCCGTTCTTATACATATGTACACATATCCATACATGATATACAGACGTGTTCGCAAAACTGCTGATTGAAATAAAGTATCTGTCTGTTGTAAAGTATCGTCGTGTATAAAGATTCAGCTGCGACCCGAGCACCCGCTTGTACGCATAGAAAATCGGACGATTTCCCTCCTGCGGTTTCGCGTAAATTTCGCCGAACAGAATTATACGATTCTTGTCGGATACGGATGATATGATCTAGAGCTAGTTAAGTCTCTGTTGTAAAAAAGGAAGAGAGAGAGCAGTGCGTTACATTCGCGTATTTATGTGTAGCTGATGAGATGACGATCGACCTGCTAATGGCCGGGTTGGATCCCATGGAGAGGAAACGGCAAGAATACATCAAAGAGCTTATCACGACCGAGCAAGCGTACATAGAAGACATGAGACTCGTTCACGAGGTAAGCGCAAACTTGATCTCTCCTCTCTGCTTACAACACGTTCTGTGTAAATGAACAGGAAATGTTCTCTTCCAGGTGTTTGAGAAACCGCTCATCGTGAGTCTGGTGTTGAGCATCGACGAGGTGGACAAGATATTCGTTAACTGGAGAGATATCATCGCGTGCAATGACAATTTTTTAAGGTACGATTCTCGGACTCTCACCACACGTTTCCTTACTATTGTTAATCGTGAATTTTCCAGAACGTTACGAATAAGACGGGACAACAGCGAAGGGGGAATCGTGAGAATGATCGGAGACATTTTATGCGAGAATGTAAATCACTTTTACTGTTGAATATTAATTTAACTCTTTCTTGATTGTATATTCACGATTCTATGTGATTCAGATACCTAGAATGTCGGCGTACATAAGATTCTGCAGCTGCCAGATATCCGCTGCCGTTTATCTTCAAAGACTGACGGAGACCGTGCCGGAGTTCGTCAAAGTGGCACACGCTTGTCAACAGGACCCGCGTACGAAGGGAATGCCTTTGAGTTCTTTCTTGATCAAACCGATGCAGAGGATAACAAAGTATCCTCTCATCATTGGAAAGGTAACGATCGTTTTCGAATCTGTTTTATATTCGTACCGCGTTTATGCTCATCGTTACCTGTTCAGATTTTAGAACATACTCCGGTCGACCATCCCGACAGGCAGTATCTCCAAGAAGCCTTGGCTAAAGCAGAAGAATTTTGTACCCAGGTAAAACTTAATTCGTAACAATTACTTCGGAGATTATAATATCTTCTATATTTTTTGTATAGGTAAATGAAGGCGTTAGGGAGAAAGAGAATAGCGATAGATTAGAATGGCTGCAAACACATGTGGCTTGCGATGGCCTCGAGGAACAACTTATCTTTAACTCTTTAACGAATTCTTTAGGTCCACGAAAGCTCATTCACTTCGGCATACTCCATAAGGTAATTGGCACACTGTCTCTTCTATAATAGCATTCTACATCGACGTATCTTCCAGGCAAAGAGTGGAAAGGAACTTGTTGGATTTCTTACCAACGACTTCTTATTGTTCGCTCAACCGGTGCTTTCGAAAAAGTACTTCTCCAGTGGACAACAATTTTCATTCGAAAGGAACGAGCATCACAAGTTTAAGATGTATAGAAAGGTATGTTATATCTAACTGTACCGAAAGGGGAATGACGTAACAATCTGTGAATCTTGTTGCAGCCAATATTTTTAAACGAATTATCATTCTTGGGGGATTCCGAGGCGAATGGAACCGCCTACGGTGAGAATTCTGAGAACGCGACTAAAATACTCAAGCTGAAGGACCAGAAGAAACCGATAATATTGCTGGCACCCTCGCCGAGCGAGTGTGTACTCTGGGTGAAACGGATCACCGAAGCGAGGAAGAAGTTCGTGGAGAACGAAAAAACGCGTTTGCAGAGACAGAGATCGAGTGAGTCGTGCACAGTTTTGTTTCCGCGGATTATTAAGCAGACCGTGTCTCGTTTTATTTGTGCTTATATGTTATTATGACGATTGAATCGTACGTACGATAACGTGTAATATGTGTGTGAGCGAACAGAACAGGCGCAGTTCGGAGCGTGCGGGAGAATTCTCGTTACGGTGCTTGAGGGTTTCAATATAAAGGCGATACCTGGTAAGCTAATGTGTGTGTTCAATTTGCTTGCTACCTCCTGTTTCTGCATGTGCCTCCATGCTTGCTTAACGCTTCTGCTTCGAACGCAAGAGGAAAGGGAGAGAAGGTTGACCGTGTTTCCCGGATAGACTAAACCGTCGGGATTGTCGTACGTAATTAAACCGTTGAACCGCATGCGTATCTTGGCTAACAAACATCTGGCATGATCAGTTCGCAGGAGGCCGCCTCAGGGTAGGCTGCGATTAGTAGTCGTGGAAGCTGAGGACCTCATTATGGTAAAACAAGGTAATATTGTTCGTAGATCCTTGTTACAGGACTCGAAACGCGGATGGATAAACAGAAACTTCTCACTCTTTGTGTTCTACCTCTTTCTATTCACTTCGGCGTGTGATTAGAGATTTTCCAATTAGTAGACGATCATAACATCTGACGGGATAGATTTAGACCTTAGAACGCTCTGCAACTGCTACTTACACTTGCGACAAACGCTTTATTAACAATTAACTAGAACTGAAACACTGAGTAATGAATGCGTCACGTGGAAATTCTGATGAGAAACAAATTTCTAGGCAAGTGCAACACGTTCTGTAAAGTGAGCATGGGCTCGCAAGAAGAGAGAACAGGCGTCGTTTCGGGAACCGACTGTCCCCTGTGGGACGCGTCAATGCAGTTCCAAGTGAAGGATCTGCTCGAAGATACTCTGTGTATCACAGTCTTCGACAAAGGCTACTACAGCCCGGACGGTAAAACGAATTTCTTTTACTTCTACGACGGAAAACGGAGTTGAGAGGAGACTAGGGAAATCTTTTGAATGCTTGTCGCAGAATTCCTTGGCCGGGCGGAGATCAGGGTCGCTGACATAATGAGGGACAGCAGAGATTCGTGCGGACCGATACAGAAACGTATTCGACTGCACGAGGTCGAGAAAGGGGTGGTAGTATTAAAACTGGACCTACGACTCTTTGGTAATCGGTAAGAGAAGCGTTCACAGCTAAGTTGCAGCTGTCACTGCCACAAATTCTTTCATATCACTACTTTATAAGTAATTCATGATCGCTGTGTGTGATCGACCGAGGCACAAATCAAGCAATTTCTTATATTATACGAAGTATTTATTGTACTTCAGTTCACGGATATAACGCGAGTAATTAATTTGTAAGAGAAAAATAGTTTTGTTATTTTCTATGTATAAAATTTTCGCGACGATTCCAGTCTTCCTTAGGTGTTAATTATTTATATCTCGTCAATTTACAGCAGTATTATTGTTATCGTTATCGTAACGTTTATATAATATATAACCAGAAAGCATTTGTTCTTTTGTATTGAACGTATTCTATGTACAAAGTTCGGAGCATTTAACAGGGCATTAGAATAACTCGGGCGTACAAGGGATAATTTAAGAATAATTTATTGCATTGAAAGATGCGCGATTAAATTAGCGTATGATTATGGTGAAAGTAGAAAATAAATACATTCCTTATGCTCGCATACGTATAACGACTCTAGATGTATGACAGATTCTAATTTATCGATCGAATTTTATAAATCGCTATGCGTGTAGTCTATCAATAAAGTAGAGTTTGATATAACAGGTCGTCAAAATACATTTCCGATGATTCGTTGTGTTCAAGCGGATTACATGCAAAGCAGTGCAAGTGTGCGTTTCACTATTCTCTAAATATCATTACCAACATTGATTTACTTGCACTTCATTGCATCCAACCCTCCTCCGATTCAATGATCCGAAATTAAGGAAGATCATATGAATATTCAGACTTGTACAGTTCGATCTCTACGAAGACAACGTATTGTCCCGGTCACCGATGTGTGGTTTCGAGATATTTGAACGATATTCCGGCAGGGGTAATATACCGTTATCCATTTGCAAAGTGATCGGTAGGAACGATCGTCGAAATACTCGAAACCGAGCCTATTTTGGTACAACTAGTATAGTTCTCTACGCGAGAGACCCATCAAACGGTCGAATCACCGGACTCCTGAGGATGCGCGGTCACCTGCGAGGCTTGGCTCGGCTCTCTGCGCTCCTCGTCGTGCGAAGGAAACTCGTAAATCGGTTTAAATCCGCCGAACAGCTGCGGTTTAAAACTTTCCGGGTCGAACTCGGATTTCTCCGTCTGAGTTTCCTCTACGTTCGACGCTGCTTCGACGGAATCGTCGTCGGACTTCCTGTTGATAACAGGTTCGACCATGACAACGCTCCAGCCGTTCTTGGAAGGTGCCTCCGCGCTGACGCTGGCCACGAACGGCGCCATGAAGTTCTGCGGGGAGGGTGCGGAGCTGGAAGAACTCGACGGTTGTTGAGAAGGCAAGAGGACAGGCTTCTGCTCGTTTTTCTCGGGTTTCGAAGTCTCTTCGTCCCTTAGGTCCACGTCTAAACGATGAGAAGCCTGCGCGGTCGGCGTGTAGACGTAAGCGATCGGTGTGGACGACGGCAGGACTGGCAGACGGTGCAACGTAGCCGAAATATGCTCGTTCTTCTTCGCAGCGAACGGTACGAAGTCTTGCAGATACGGTATAACGTTCACGCTCGAATCCTTGTCGTCCTTTCCTTCTGTACTCTCTTTCAAGGGTTCTCCCTCCGGTCTCTGATCGCTCGGCACGAGCAACGGCGTTTCCCTCATGCCGTTCACGAGAACAGAAGGATCGGGACGTTCCAGGGGGTACGGGAAATCCGACACGACTGGTCGTCCGGTGAACATATTATGAACCGGGGGATTTGGCTCGTCTTCCTCGTCCTCGTTGTTGTCTTGGAGCAACGTTTCCGGAGGAAGAGGTCGATGCGGGCCTCTAGTTCCGACTACTACGCTCTCGTCCTTCTCCCTAGAGTCGTCGGGGTGTATGTTCACCGCGGTGTTCACGGGGTAGACCACGTACACCGGCGGCTCGGCCATCTTCTCCCGAGTATCGAACTCCCTCCTGTCGGCGTCTTGATCGGTCACGATTCTCTCCGATTCGTCGTCGTCGGCACCGATCGCGGACAAATTCGATTCCGTCGCGTCTCCTTCCAGTTCCTCTCCGTGTTGTTGGATCATCTGAAGAGTCGCTACGTGTGGCGAGTCCGCTGTCCTCCGTTTCGGGAATATGGGCGGCTTTGGCGGAACCTGAGGCGGCTCTTCGGAGTATCGTTCCGATCTGTCCTCGTCTTCGAGTCGCAACTTTTGGCTCGACACCCGTTGCGCCAGTTTGACGTCGTCCTCGCCTCTGGACGTGGCTGGTATCGACGGGAGACGAAACCTCTTCATCGTGTTACCCTCCTCTCGCAACGGTACCACGGTCTCCGTCTTCGTGGAAGCCGCGCCTGCTACCCTGAGCGCGTGGATCGGAGGCGGAGGGGGATTCAGTCTCTGTAGATGAAACGGGGGCGGCGACGGGGGTGGTAAAGGTCTTCTGGTCGGAGGATGTGGATGTACGGTTTGTCTCACTCTCGTGACGTAAGCTTGGCCAGCGGGGATCGTTCCGATCGCCTCCGATCCGCGATGCCCATGAGATGTCTTAGCGTTCGGCCGAAACTGTGGCAGGATATTCGGTAGATTGGAGTCCGGATAAGGGCGTCTTCTTATTACCATCGGGTCCGAAGGTGGGGGCGGCGGCGGAAGGGATGGAGACGACGGCAGCTTGCCGCGAAGTGGTAACGGCAGTCTTTGAGGTCTGGGATGATCCGGTCTCGGCGGGCCTGAGTGATGATAGTGATAGTAGTACTGCGGCGGCGGTTTTGGCCTCTCAGCCGGCGGAGTCAAGTTCTCCGACAGCTGTGGAAGATGTTCTTCGTTGGAAACCAATGGCTTTGACGTGGTTGGGGTGGGTGTCAGTTCGTGTACAGTCCCATCGGCTTCGTTTATTACAACGACGTGCTCTTCGACCGGTTGCTCAAGTTCATCCTTAGGAAACACCACGTAGTTCACGTCTTTCTCTTCTTTCTTCTCTTCCGGTTGCTCCAAGAGGACTGTGCCTTTTACGAACGAATTCTGTGTTCTCGTAGGTTCTATCTCATTCGCCAACTTCTGTCCCCCGGAAGGAGGCTGTCTCCACGTCTGAGCGGCGTAATTCGGATTATTCTCCAGTACAGACACCGAAGGAAAGGCGATCGTTCCCCGATGGTCTGGATGATCGTGGTTGATCTTGTCGGGCGCGACACCGTACAGAGGTCTGAAAGAGGGGTCTATTCCAGTAGACCCGGCATAAGGATTCTCTCCGATGGCGGTGCCCAAAGAATAATATCCGCCTTCGACGTTTTGCCTATTTCCAAGAACGAAGGACACCGTGTCCTGATCCGGCGGTATCACTATGTTGCTAGTGCTCTCTACCAGAATTCCTGCGCCCATTCCGCTCGGTCTCTGGTTAACAATCGCATTCGGTCTGTATCCTTGGTTCACGATCACGTTATCCGCTCCGTGCCTCCGATTGTCATCCGCGAACGTCACTCTGTAATCGGTGTTCAAGGGCATGGACGTGACTGGACGGTGCGGATGAACTTGAAACGGCAGCGAGTTGCTCTGGAGAATAGTTCCCTGAGGCATGCCGGAAAGGTGCATCGAAGACGACGATGAAACCGGAGCGGCGGTAGTCGTGGTGCTCGCAGAGGCAATTTCCGGAGCTGCAGTGGTCGTAGCGTTGACGGGCACCGTGGTAGGCGATGCGCTGGTCTTAACAATTTCGTTGGTCGACTCTTTCATCGAGACGTAATCCTCTCCTTCGCCGATTTCATAATCCTCGTAGGCATCGTATTCCTCGTGTTTGCTCGGGGGCTTCGTTTGAGGAATATGTGCTATATTGTTCGATCCCTGATGGCCGTTGCCGTACGCGCTGCCTTGAAGCTTCTCTATCGGAAGCGCGTCGTCGTACTCCTCGAGGTGATCAGCGAACCGCTTAGGAGTAGACGTCGGGGGCTTCCAAGTCGTCGGCTTCGGCACTTTTGTAGAGGCCGTCGTAGCAGGAGGCGTCGTGGTGGTCATCAAAGTCGTGGTCGTCGTCGGGGTAGTCGTCGAAGTCGTCGTAGGTCTAGGAGTCGTGCTAGTTGTGGTACTGCTGGTACTCGTCGTCGACGGTGTGGTCTTGGGACTAGCGGTCGTCGTCGTGGTCGTAATCGTGGTCGTGCTCGCGGTCGTTTTAGGCACGTGCGGCTTCCTAGTAGGGTAGTATACAACAGTTTCCCCGTGATATGGCTTGTGATTGTAAATGCTGTAGCTGTTCGACCCGCTCTGAACCTTCGTGTTCGCGTAAGAACTCGATATCAGCGGGTACTTGTCTCTACCGTATTTGTCGGACGGGTAATGAACGGGAAGGTTGAGGAAATCGTGGAAATTGGGCGAGTACGGATTGATCTCGTTAGGACTGACGTCCTCGGCTTCTTTTTCCGTTTTCTTCGTTAAATACGAATTATCTTTCGGGAGATCCTTGTTGTCGTCTTCGTTCTCCGGATAACGAGCGGTTAAGTTCAAAGCCTTAACCGGCGGTGCCTTCTCGAAGTCGATCTTCCCGGTGATAGGATCTTTCTCGAGAGAGAACGGCCTACCGCCGTTGAAGGCGAAAGGATACGGAAGGTGATAACGCGGCGTTCCTTCGTCGTCCGACGTCGAGTACGCAACGGTGCTCTCCTCTGCGTCGAGATCCAGGTCAGGGTCATCCAGCTGCGCCGTCCTTGCCAAACTCGGAGAGGATTCCATCTCTTCTAACAGCGACTTCGGAGGACCGTTGTCCATGTGGCCGCCCATCAGGTACTCCGCGTCCGCCGCGCAGGCCATCAAGGCTACGATGAATGTCCACGAGCCGGGTCTCATCGTTCTCGATCTACCTGAAAGCGTCCGTCGTTCAGAATAAAATAATACACGACCGATTTACGTCTAATATTAAGTTACATGAAAATGATCGTCGAAGAATTTCGGACAGCGTACTGTCCGTGGTTTTCCTGGGTAGCAGCGCGTACGAGTGGCGAAGTAAAAGGCCGGAAAAGGAATCTCGTTCCTCTTGCGTCCTACATTTATTATATCTGGACACGGCTGTGGAACGTGCATGCGGGATACACGTACGCCCACCGGATTTGTCGCGCTACTACACCATCGTCGAAGTTACTGTAAACGCGTCAGCGCGCCTGCATCATCGTCTCCGAATAAGAGCAGCAAATGCAAATCGCCTGATTAACCGTTCACGTCTACCGTCACAGTTTTATCATTCGAAAGTTCATTATACGCGTACATCTTTCACTTTTTAAAAGTTTTATTCGTCGCCGAATCAATTTCGATTTATTAAAAGAAGAACGTCGGGTACGCCTCGAGGAGCGAAGTGGATTAACGCGTTAAGGAGATTCTATTTGGCGTGAGAATTTGGATTCGAGGCGTCCGCCTTCCGCGACTAATTAACGGATCATCGGCACAATGGAAGGATAAACAGGGGCAAGCTGTTACATCTTTCATCGAGCGGAATCGCGTTCCGACGCGTAACGGGTTTTCACGTTCTCCTCTTCTACCCCTTTTTCCTTCCTCTCTCGACCTTCCAGCGTGTTAGCCTCTTCCCATGGCATTCCACTAACTTTTGTCGAGGTCGTACTACGATCTCGATCGCTGTATTTGGCATTAGCATTTCGTTACTCGCACTTTCGAGCGAGCTTTCGTTGTCGCCAATAAATGGTCCGACGGTCCAACGGTCCGCGACCGACCAATCCCATGAAACTTATCTGTATCATTGTCTACGTATATTTTTTCAATCGTTCAAACTCGCACGGTTTCATAAAACATTTCGCGGATCGATCAATAATTTAGATCCAGCTGACCATCGAGAAATCGGAGTAAGAAGCGAGGCACGATGTTTGCGGTGTGGGTGGGTAAGAGCAGAGGAAGCGGAGAGATTCAATGACCCTGTAAAACCAGTGGTCAAGGTCCCATAATATTCGTCTTCTAGCGCGTTCGTGACCGTGACCACCTTCTAACTCGGTGACTGGTACACGAAACAGAAACGCGTGTATATGTATGTACTGTTCGTTGGGATGACCCACTTCGATCGGCTCGATTTCGGGGTTTCATCCTCGAGAGGCTGTTTGGTCACGTCGTAACGTGAATCACGGTTTTCCGTGGCCAACGGAAGGGAACCGTAATAATATTCATCGATGGAATTCAGTCTCTCGTGACCTCTTTTTACCATTCCTTTAATGCTATCATTATGAACACGACGTACGTTCGTATTCAGTCTTCATGATCACAATTAATTCGAATCCTCTCGCATACATTTTCTATTTCTCTCTCCTCGATAACTAAATAATTCTTTTTGATAAGAAAAGGTCTATATAGTTAAAAATGTAATCGAACTCTCATCAGTAATTTTCCTTCGTCGCCCTGCTCACTTTATTCGTATTGAAACGTTATAATCGAACCGGTTGATGACCGAACGTTCGATTCTCTTGTTTTTTAATAAACGATCTCAAATTAGAGCGTTTAACCGGTTCCCTCGATTTTTAACGCTTTGTTATATACAGCGGCCTTATCACATGCGGAACGGTCTGAGATTTTTGATGCAGCAAACTCGGTCTAATTATAACGGTACCACGATTACAGAACATATTCTAATTGCCTCCCGGTACAGTTCGTTTTATTTCTGAAACGAACTGGACGTTAGAAAAATTCGAATACATCCCCGCTTTCAATTGATCGTTTATTTATTTTATGAAAAGAGAACAAAAACAATGAAAAAATATCTACTTCAAAATAGAATGACGAATAATTTATTAAAATTAACTCTACCTTAATCGAGGCGTGAAATAAACGCGAACGTTCTCCAGTGGTCGGCGAACGACCTTCGGGGTTCCCAGGCACTCACAGCTCCATGTACTCTACCCTTGAGTTCGCCACTCTCGTTTTTCCTGTTCTTGTCTCACGAAGAACCCGATCAAAGTTCGCGAGCGAATAGAACGTGCGACGAGTGTACGGAAGCTTGCAGCCTTGGCGGAGGCTCGCACGTCGACTGAGGTCCCCGGATGACCAGGTGGTAGAAGGAAGACGACAGACAGTGACGGGAGGACGAAGAGGTGGAGGCCCCAATTGATGCGAGCAAGACGAAAGTCAGGGGAAGAGGGTCCCGAAAGATTCTCTTGTCTCAATGAAAGTCCGAGCGCCGACTCAACGACCGGGTCTCCGGAATATCGTCTATCTTCCATTATTTACCAGTTTCTTTCACGGAATACTCTGCGGAAAGAAAACTGAATCAATCTTTCCTGAATCGATCTACCATTGACAGCGACAAGTATTTATACATTGAAAACAATGCTACTTGATGTTCGTCGTATCAAAGCTTCTAGTTTTAAGCCCGACGTTTCTTTTTCATCGAAGCACGCTCGAGAGAACAGGGACAAACTTTCCACAATCTTCTCATAGCGTATCAACTCTATACCTGTATTCTTTCGTATTCTTTCGAATCTATGGTAACGCGATACATACTTCCCGATAGAACGAGGAAGGAAGAGAAGGAGTGAAATGTCCCGGCATCGTTCCACGGTAAACAGGTGGTGGAGGTAAGAAGGAGAGGAGGAGCAGTTGAATCTGACTAATGGACGGCGCGGAGTCGACGGAACGGTACGCGGAACAGTTAGACGACGACCCACATTGCCGGGTAGTCGCTCAGGGCCGGCCAACGTGCCAGTTTCTTCGACCTTACCCTCCGTTAACGCACGCTAGATGCTCTAGGATCATGCTAAAATCGTTTAATCGTCGATTTCGATCCCCCACCTCTACTTCCACTCTCTTCGAATCGCGTTCTCTCGACGTCTNACGAAGCACGCTCGAGAGAACAGGGACAAACTTTCCACAATCTTCTCATAGCGTATCAACTCTATACCTGTATTCTTTCGTATTCTTTCGAATCTGTGGTAACGCGATACACACTTCCCGATAGAACGAGGAAGGAAGAGAAGGAGTGAGATATCCCGGCATCGTTCCACGGTAAACAGGTGGTGGAGGTAAGAAGGAGAGGAGGAGCAGTTGAATCTGACTAATGGACGGCGCGGAGTCGACGGAACGGTACGCGGAACAGTTAGACGACGACCCACATTGCCGGGTAGTCGCTCAGGGCCGGCCAACGTGCCAGTTTCTTCGACCTTACCCTCCGTTAACGCACGCTAGATGCTCTAGGATCATGCTAAAATCGTTTAATCGTCGATTTCGATCCCCCACCTCTACTTCCACTCTCTTCGAATCGCGTTCTCTCGACGTCTTCCTACTTCACAACCGGAATACGCGGTTCCGTTTCTTAAAACTACGTTCCCCCCTCGAATATTTTTGAACCACCATTAGGACAGGATACCTTAAATATATATACTTTATTTATGTAACATTCTCGCGTGGTTATTTCTTCCTTCCTTTCTTTACAGCAGACGTCGGTGCCGGTAATGGAATTTTCAACTTTACGATCTTTTTGTCTTCCTTGCTCGGTAGAGCACCAATAATTCTGGCAAGTTCCGTCAGTTTCTTCACACCCAACCGATGCGTGAATATCGTCGCAAATGATTCCAAGTCCAGGGTGAAATTACAAATGATCAGAGCTAGGATTATGCAATGAATAACTCCCTTGTCCTTTACACTGTTCGGTCGCAGCCTGTGAACGTAAGTTATCGATTTGAAGAAATATCTTTTAGAGAAATATCTTTTCCATAAATTCGCTTTTAACGTACCTTCCGTGATTACTCTGGACACTGTACATGTCTATTACGTGCCCATTCACTTCTTTTGATGCTGTACAGACATCAATATTCTTTTTCTTAGCATCTTTAATTGGCATGTTCAACCATGCCGAGACTGCTTGGATGTAAAGCAACAGTGCGGTCTTTCTAATTCTGTCTGGGTCCGACTTCAAGTATTTGAACGTCTTACAGAAGAATTTCGATTTCCTGAAAGATCGATAGACACATACTAAATGATTGTCAAAATGTAGTCAGAGTCACTAAAGAGAAAACCTACCCTTCTAAACTGGTTGAATCATTGAACATTTCTGTAACTGTGTCATTTAGGGTTTCTAGCTTATTCTCTGGAACAATATCATTTACATTGTACACATCGTTTACATTGGTTGCATCCCTATTGCACTCTGGTAATGCTGAATTTGTAATGAATTCGTTGTCCGGCATCTGAATTGATAACTCCATTCTGTCGATCTCAACATCTGTAAGAATAGATTTTTATTTCACTTGCCGAGATCATCCAGCTTTTGAACACTGACAAAAATAGATCTTTACTAGATACTGTTTGCTCCAGTTGTTCCTTAACATTGTCGACGTTAACTTTTAATCTTTCGTACTGTTCTGTTCTTCTCTTTACTCTTTTGGAGCCAAACTGTTTATTCAATATAGCAATCTTGTCAGTGTCGGCAGCTTTGTTATCCTCCACTGCCGGTTTATCTAACACTGGAGCAACCTGCCACCGTTCGGCCTGAACCAGTCTCACTTTCCCTGTTCTTTTATTATGGAAGACTAACATAGTGCGCATCAGGTCTTCGTTCGTGTCTGGTTTGTAACCTTTGTAAACGATCTGTCCATTTGAGAGAGCGAGCATTCTTTTCTTCTTCTTTGGATCGAAATACAAACCACACGACATCTTCTTCGCGGCCTCATCTTTGAGCTCTCCGTTTTGAAAATTCACTGAAAAGCAATTGTTAAATGGTTTATACAATGCACGCTGTCACATGTACGAAATGCATCTTCGATTGTACAGTAGGGATCAAATTGTTGAAAGAAATAATTGTTGCGAACAATTGATCCAAGCGGACAATCGTACGAGGATTGTTATTCAAAATATCAGTAGTTTTAATTGAAAGATCTTCGAATCGGGTTAAGTAGCGGGTAATCAGGTTTACGAAAATGTAACAATTACCAATTATCGGCTGAACCTTGGGTGGTTCCATGACCACATCTTCAATAACTGCTTCGAGACGATTTTCCATTTTTCTTTGAAATTATATCCTTGTTTTCTCTTGATGTTTGAAATTTTCGAACGCTCCGAGTTTCACGTGCTTTCACGTCATTTCACGTGCATATGGGATGTAGTCTCACCAAGTCTCACGAACTCCTCAACTCCGGCGCTATGATCGAAATTCCTTAACAATGCCCGATAACACGTTCTACGTTTGCGCGTTCTATGCCACTGTCTATATATAGAAGTGTCTGTATACATATATATCAATCGTGCATGTCCTGCATTGCAGCAGGATCCATACTGCGTACGGGCCTCTCTGTATCCAAAGGATTCTGTCAAAAAAATGTCAGCAATGGTGAGTTTTCGACGCGAGAACTTCCCCAACATATTGTCCTTTGCCTCCTGCATTCAGTCCCGACAAACCCATCGCAGGTTCGATTGAAAACTCATTTATAAATAATTCGTACCATCCCCTCCTCGTCTCGAGTTTCATCAATACTTGCAATTGTGAAAACGACATGTACTTTCGACGATGAAAATCCAGTGTGTTCTCAAGATTAAAAAATTGATTTTGTTTTTCGCAGCGGATGAAAGCGGTGAGATGTCCTACTGACGAACTCAGTATCTCAAATTGTGCTATAATCAATGAGGATGACTTTCCGGATGATGTCAGGTAAAGATTTTATCTGCTGATTAATTCATTGATTTCGTGCCTATAATAAGATTTAGAGCTTAGACCCCAGAAATGTACCCCACGTATAGAATACATTTTGTGCGTTTGAACTTACGACTAATTAAATTGCTGTGCAATTTACAACCTATCCTTGAATACATCGAATAAAAATGGAATACATGCGAATAAAACATTTCGATGTCAGAGAATTTTCGTAGCTTGTGAGGAGTTGAATATTTTTCAGGCATATCGAAGTAACCACCGCGCCGAATCAACATTTCGTATTTACCATAAGAAGGCATCATGACATACCGAGAGGAACCGTGGGATTCAGCTTACCACAGAGGAAATGGGCCACTTTGTCTCTTAATCAAGAGATCGAAGTTCGACCGTATCATTTCAATCCTACCTCGAGCACAGAATGCTTGTGTACCATCGTTCTGGAAGCAGATTTCTTGCAGAAGAAATCGTATGTGAAATGGTGCTATGTACTACTACTAGGCTTGTGCAAGAATCCGACAAATTGGGTTCAGATCGGGTTTTGCTGTATTATATAAGTTTATATAAGTTTACTGAATTTTAGATCTGTACTTGCTATTGCAAAACCATATTATAAAATTCCTTTTTGGTTCACGTTCTCAAGAAATATAATACCTTGTATGTATAATAATCTAAAAAAGAAAATCCGCGATACAACCCAACCAATGTCTTCCCGACATCGAGATCCCGAAATTTTCTCGATCTCGCACAAGCCTAACTACTACGCTATTCGTTCCGATAGATACTGCTATGCTATCTATTTTAGGACTACTTTGGAACCATATAACACCGACGAGATGGCCAAGGATTTCCTATTGCAGTTTTCTGGACAGGCATTCACCGTGAGTCAGCAGCTGGTGTTTCAGTTCAAGGACAAGAAGATGCTCGGCCTCGTGGTCAAGAGTCTGGAAGCTGCCGACCTGTCTGCCATAAGTTCTGGACAGAACACGGTGCCTAAGAAGACGCAAATGGGTCGCTGTCTGGGCGACACCGTGATACAGTTCGAGAAGGCAGACAACTCGAGCTTGAATCTCGTTGGCAAGGCGAAGGGGAAGGTCGTTCGGCAGTCGATTATAAATCCGGACTGGGACTTCCAGAAAATGGGAATCGGTGGTTTGGACAAGGAGTTCAGTGCCATATTCCGAAGAGCGTTCGCGTCGCGAGTCTTCCCACCGGAGGTCGTCATCCAATTGGGTTGCAAGCACGTAAAAGGAATTTTGCTTTATGGACCACCGGGCACAGGAAAAACGCTAATGGCGCGACAGATAGGGACCATGTTGAACGCTAGGGAGCCTAAAATCGTCAATGGGCCTCAGATCTTGGACAAGTACGTCGGTGAGAGCGAAGCAAACATCAGGCGATTGTTCGCCGATGCCGAAGACGAGGAGAAAAGGGTATGATGAAACGTCTCACGGTGTCTTTCGGGAATGTCCCATTGACGAACGTCAATTTTCAGCTTGGACCGAACAGCGGGTTGCATATAATTATTTTCGACGAGATCGATGCCATTTGCAAGTCTCGAGGTAGCGTTGCCGGGAACACGGGAGTTCACGATACCGTCGTGAATCAGTTGCTCGCGAAGATCGACGGTGTAGAGCAGTTGAACAATATTCTTGTTATCGGTATGACCAACAGGAGAGACATGATCGACGAGGCATTGTTACGACCCGGTAGATTGGAGGTACCATTTTTTATTAAATGTTTTTTTAAAAGAAATAATGTCGAGAGATCGTTGTTTGGATAAACTTGTGTGCGTTCGTAGGTGCAAATGGAAATCAGTTTACCAGACGAACATGGCCGATTCCAAATTCTTAACATTCACACGTCCAGAATGAGAGATTATAAAAAGATAGCACCCGACGTTGATCTAAAAGAGTTAGCTGGGTTGACTAAGAATTTCAGTGGTGCCGAATTAGAGGGTTTGGTCCGAGCCGCGCAAAGTACTGCCATGAACAGATTGATCAAAGCTTCCAGCAAAGTAGAAGTGGATCCAGCCGCGATGGAGAAACTCATGGTGTCCAGGACTGATTTCTTCCACGCTTTGGAGAATGACGTCAAGCCTGTGAGTAACGTTACGACGAATCTCGAAACAAGCTACCACATTTTGCTTACGTCAAACACTTTTTACAGGCGTTTGGTACGAGTGCAGAAATATTGGAACAACTTCTCATTCGTGGGATTATTAACTGGGGAAAACCAGTGGCGGAAATTCTGTCCGATGGGAATCTGTATATTCAAGAGGCTCGTGCTACCGAAGGTTCTGGCCTGGTCTCCGTTTTGGTAGAAGGACCGCCGAACAGCGGAAAGACGACGCTCGCCGCTCAAATAGCCAAGAACTCCGATTTCCCGTTCGTCAAAGTGTGCACACCGGAGGACATGGTTGGTTACACGGAGTCTGCCAAGTGTCTTTCGATCCGGAAGGTACGCAACAAAAATCACTGTGCCATGAGATTTGTTCATATCCTTATCGTTCGTATCCTTTCAGATATTCGACGATGCGTACCGTTCGCAGCTTAGTTGCATCTTGGTCGACAATATTGAACGCTTGTTAGATTACGGTCCTATCGGTCCCCGATATTCTAATCTGACTTTGCAAGCGTTACTAGTTTTATTGAAGAAACAACCACCGCGCGGTCGAAAATTGTTAATTCTCTGTACCACCAGTCGCAGGTAGAGTATATTGAGATACGAGATGTCTTCGAGTCGTGATAAAAATCTTTCATCGATCAATATTCCTTCTGTAGGCAAGTTTTGGACGATATGGAAATGCTGTCAGCATTTAGTACAATTCTTCACGTACCTAACTTGTCGACATCTGATCATCTTTTGAACGTCCTAGAGGAGGTGGAATTGTTTTCTAAAGACGAACTGGCATCTTTACACTCGAAGCTACAAGGAAAACGGTACGCGTCATTGTATTACTACCTACGCCAGGCATGTCCAACGGTGTCGCACAAGAGACACGACCTTCGACGAAAGCCTAGGTAGGGATGCGTTAAGTAGTGTGGGCGCATTACGGTCCGCTGTGTTGCTGTGACTATTGGGCGAGGTGGGGAGATGTATTAGAGTAAGGAGAATGAGTTGGACATGCCTGGACCTACGCTAATAAAATATTTGAATGTTACGAGCATAATTTGTGTGTTTTTTTTGCAGAGTATTTATTGGTATCAAGAAGTTGTTGTGCCTGATCGACATGGCGCGACAAGTGGAACCAAGATACAGGGTACCGAAATTCCTATCGAAACTAGAAGAAGAAGGTGGTCTAGAGTAATAAGCGTTCAATCTGTAAGTATTTATCTGTAGAAATGAATTAGATGTCGTTCGCGGAGTAGTAATACATGTAACGAACAGATATATTTGCATTTAAATATAAATTAATTGAAAAAAGGAGATGTACTCATCGTGACAAAGTACAGAAGAGTCGTTGTAGGGATACTTGTGCATTTCAATTATATACGGATGTCTGTACATCCTACCTAGAAGTTGCATTTTCTGCTTAGTTTCTTCGAAATAATTTACCGCTTAGGACTAATCTACCGACGTTTAGTATTACGGATCTAATGATGGTTTAGAAGCTTTCGAATTTAAAAAGAGAAATTGCATTGCAAATGTACAGTCGAAATGTAAAAAGGAAAGATATGATAACTAAAAGGGGGAGAACTTTTCTGTTAAGTAAGAATAGATCCGATGTTTCTCAGGAAAACATCACTTCCACGTTAACTTATTTCGTTACGTTATACAGTAAAATGTCGTTTATATGTTGCGCTTTCGAAAATAGTTATTTATTTATTAGTGAACTCACGCGTCAACGTCACTATTGTAATGTCTCCTTTGTACGTAATGTATATTCGTGATCTGTATAATTGAGTAAATCAACGGTGTACTTATTATCGTTACTTCGAAGTCCATTGTGATTCTTGTTACAAATGTACGTACATGTTCTGTTATCGATGTTAGTTTATTATACGTTAGTAACTACGGAGTAACGCATAACTCAGAGGTCGAACCATTCCAAGAGAGAATTCTATAATATATACATACGTGCGAACGTTTATTTTATTGCACGAATCGAGGAATAGAATGTTCTATTTAATTTTTATTGATAGAAAGCGAGCGAGCAGTTATCTTCGTTTTACATAAATCAATATGTATGTAAATCTGTAATTACCCTAAAGTGATTTATTCTAGGACGCGGTTTTAGTTTGTACCCACTGAAACGCTGAATAGCTTTCATTCGATCAGATATGTATATACATATACAGTTCAAATTGTTTCACAAGGCAATATATATATATATATGCCAATAATAACCAATTCCCGTTGTTAGGCTTGGAAAATCCTGTAATATGAACTATATATATTCGCGTTTGCAAAAATTCTGTACGTGTTAATATACCGCAATAACGAATTTACGAACATGTATGTAATATGTGTATAAAAGTTAAATAAAATCGACTTAAACATAAAGTTCGTAGCTTCTTTTATACAGACAGGTGTTTGGATACAATATTTTACAACAATTTTAATCTCTCATAGAATCTTCGTTCGAGTGTGCGTGTGCAGCGCACGCGTTCTATTTATTAAAACTTTATTCAACTTCGATTAACAAATGTAACATCGCATTAACCACTATAGCGGTATTAAAAATTATATTTAACGATTAATATCAGTAAATTATCTCCTAAAAATTATTTTAAGTATTTCGAGTTTTTAAATGATGATACGATAGTTGAACAAGTTCAAGATCGTTGTATACGTTTCAGCAGCTCGTTTGCGAGCTATATGTATGCGATTAACAAATTTACAAGTGATCATTGTGTGCGCGGAGAAGATCGGGTCAGTGGATTATAAAAAATAGTACGCGCATACCCCTCCTTTTGAATCTGCCATCAGTTTTGTTAATCGCGTCCTGCGAAGCAACAAGGTAACATTCGAATCATCAGATTAATTTAATATAAACTCTTCTGCCGTCTAATCCTCACCGTTTCTGTTCGTTCTTCGCATAACTAAATACATAGAATCATAGCTCCCTGTGTATTTATAATATGTACAATCAGAAAAGATATATAACTATTTCTTGTGTGTGTATGTGCTCTCAGTACTTGGCAGTATTTAGGCACCTTAATTCCATTAAGGAAAGAACAATTCATATTTATAGTATGCATATACTTTCTGTAGCTTCAATTTTACACGATACCCAATGTCATAACATCTCATCTCCGCGTCGACCGTTCATCGCTCAGAAGAAATAAGCACACAATCCATATATTATCATATCGATACTCGCTCACTCTTCAGAGAACAATTTCTCATCCTTCCGTAATAAAAATTGTATTAATATTCCTTCCGTGAAATAAATAATTCTGTTATGGAAGCGTATTACAGATACATCTCTGCCCCCGGGACTGGTCGCGTACCAACCAGCAAATTTACAATTCGTACTCGAGATATTGTACATACGTATGTACTTGGGTAATATGCGTTCCTGTACAAAGACGATTTTATCACACTCCACCGTCGCGAATCTGTGGTTGCTTAGTACGAAAATGAGAAATTTCAAAGCCGACGTACAAACGAACGACGTCGTGTTTTAGCCTTAGTGATAATCAAGTACGATTTGACGGTATCTATTGTAAGTATACGTGAAACGATCCTACAACCAATGCACCCTTCCCCGCATTCTTTTCTCGTATTCGTGTCGTAGCCGGAGTCGATATCTGCATTAAGTCATGATACAAGCATTACGTTTAAGTTTACAAGTCGCTTCACAGTAATAATACTATAATATATATACGTACGCAGTCTACAAACACAGATTGTTGTTTTTCCTTTTTTAAATAACAATTATTTATAAAACATTCTATCGGAGGAAAGGTATCAATTGAAAACAAGTTTTATGACACGCGTTTGATATTAATCAGCACCACGCATTCGTTACCGCTAAAGAGTTCTTTTCATTTTTGTGTTACATTCGCTTTGTTGACGTGCTGCGCATAAATATTTATTTATATTCCTGCTCTCTACCGAGGCTGACAAAAAGGACTTCTGGCTTCTTTTCAAATAATATTAATAAAAGATACGTTTCTCTTAGTGCAGTTTCCTTTGGATATCAATTCTGTTTAATAGATAGACGATTAGAAAAATAACGTTGAGGACGATCTGACAATTCTCTGTACTACCATTTTGATTTTCTCGTCACCTGAATCAACGTAAAAGAAGAGAGAAGAGTTATAGAAAAAAAAATGTTCGACTACCCTTAATAATCGCCTACCGTTAATAATCGTAACTTCATTGTATGGCACATGAAAGAAAATCACTTTATTTCGATATCGAGTCATCAACTTCATAATTAATAGATCATGGTGAATTATCTACTATGACTATTTAATATTAATATCACAAATGTTTACATTTAATGTTATTTTTCATCTTTTTTCCCGTTTTCAATTTTCGTTTAAAATTTCATACTTGAGCCGCGCGGCAGTTTACCCTAACACCGTTTCAGCGTTTATTCAATTTTTCAGTCGTCTCCACCACAGAGAAACCTCGCATCCGACGCACTCGGTCAGGATGGTATATAATAAAAAAATAAGCGTGTGTCTGCGCGTGACGATAAGTCAAATCACGATGGCTTACAGGAGGGGAATTTCTTAACGTTAATGCACGAAATCGGTTTGCGCCATCTTCGTTTGCTCTGCTGCGAATTTGGTTTACTGTTGTGACTATTCCAAGTAGCTTTTTGGTCTTCACTGATTCTGTCTTCCATTTCTTGAAGCCGTTTCTCTTCTGAATAAAGAAAACCAATCACGTTTAATATCCGTCTACGTCCTACATCCACACCAGGGTTACTCTTATGCCGATGCAAATACAAGTTAACATCTATAATCGTGCAAAATATACAAAACGAAAGATTCGCTTTGATACTACCATGACACACAGTTTCAAAGTATGCATAATAACACATTGCGAAAGCTAACTCGCGGCTATCGTGTGAAATCGTTAAGTCAAGACAAGTCGTTTCGGTCGTATTAATTCATTTGCAATCGTTCGATGTTAGAAAGTGAAGAGGGGCAAGATAGGGTGTACACTATAAAGAGAGTACCCTTTTTTGTCAGCTCGCAACATCATAGGTAGATATAAGCGTGACTTTGTTACAGAATGGTGCATGTCTTTGAAAGGAATACTAGTAGTCGATTTGAAAAAGATTGTTCGTTATTCCGTTTAGAATCTGAAAAGCAAAAGCTGTATTTTATTCAAGTGTCCATGTGCCTTCCATCAGAATTTGTACGTGTACAAGCCAGTTTTAAATCTCTTCCGTCGCAACAAGCAGTCAGGTGTTACGCCAACTTTTAATTACGACCGTATTAATATTCATTTTGTCGAGGACGCGTCCGAGGTGCGACGAACTCAGGCCATAAATATCGATACAATACGTCTTTAATGCTCTCATGCTCATCTTACCTTCGTGTTAGTCAATGAACAGATAGATAGATACCGAATACCATAGCAACAGAAATCGAAGCCGTGATAACACACAGTAGGATGCAAAAGGGAACGTGAACGAGCGCGTACCGTTCAGCTGGTGTTCTGTGTAATAGGTAGGATTGTCGTCACCTCCGTAATGATATTCCATCAGGTACGGTAGTACGGTCATACTGTGCCAGTTGTGTCCTTTGAGGGGAGGTATAGGCACTTCTTCTTGCGTTCTAGGATACCTACACACGGTCCATGGGTGTCTCTTAACTTGTTGCAACGTGAACCGTTTATCCGCATCCTTTTGCAACATTCCTTGTATGAGAGATCTCAGCGATTCCTCCACCTCGTCGGGTATCGTGTATTCGCCTTTCCCAATATTTTCATACAATTTATAAATATTATCACCTTGGAAAGGGTATTGACCCGTGGTTATATTGTACCTAAAACGAATCGGCGAACACCCGGGTCAGTGGCGAAGACATGTTCGCGAGAAGACGAGCAACGTACTTACAATGTAACTCCGCTGCTCCATATATCTACTTTGAAACCAGAAAATGTTTCACAGCCATTTGCAATTTCGGGGGGCTGAAACGCCGGCGAGCCTTGCCCCATCTTACACGTATCGTCTTGGGTAAACATGTCTAATGCCTGGAAGATAGAAGATCGCGTGAGCTGGACGTAAACGTAATTGCGAACGAACGAACGAAATACCTCCGCGACTCCAAAATCGCTGATCTTTAAGGTACCGTCTAAAGCTAACAACAAATTCCCTGGTTTTATATCTTTGTGTACTATCCCTTTACTGTAGAGGTATTCTAAACCGTCCAACAACTGACAGAAATAGTCATGCGCTTGCCAGATCGGAAGCTTCTTGAGAGGCGTGCTTCCCAACATATCCTGGAAAGAAACAGATCTCATGAGTAAAGATCTAATCGATTCGAATCGCATGCAAGCGTTCAGTAAACACCAGTTCCTTTTTAAATTCATAAAAGTACGACAGTACGCTAGATCATAAACGACTACTGGATAAAACGAGGTATTACTTTATTTTTCATACGGTCTTTTACAGTCTAGAGAGTAACGTTTGAAATTGTCATTCTTTTTCCGTTCTCTTATCGAATCGCTCTGTTAGTTATTAATGTGATAGCAAAAGGGATTTATTACGAATATTTAGAAAATCGTTAGAAACACTTATAAATCTCGAATTAACTCTATCGGTTCATCTGAAACTTGAAACACGAGTCGAATATCAATTTATAAAAGTACTTGTGCATAACACAGATTCTAAAATAAACCATAGAAGGCTTTGAAACTTTACCTGTAATCCACATACACAAAATTCCATAACTAGGTACATCTTCTCCTTTTCATCATTATATAAAACATCTACAAGGTTAATTACATTCTTATGTTTTAATATCCTTAATAGTCTTATCTCCCTGTTAACGAATGCGAACAAATAGTATTTAGAATTCTAGAAAGTAATCTATCGCTTAAAAACAAAAAAATATGTTACTTTTCATGTATCAGTGTGGTCATTTTTAGAAAGCAGGAACGACGTTACGTTAATCGCAATGAATCGCAGTACACGGTGTCTCGTATCAGAATTAAATTACGTTTACACGTCCGAATTTTTAACAATGTTATCCGCGTGTGATCAATGAGATACGCACGACGTGTATACGTTTAAATGAAACAAGAGTTGATCGAATGCAAAGTCTCTTGAGCAGGACTCTTCGCGACACTAGTTGCTTACAGGTTCACGTGAAATTAATCGTACCGATCTCTACGTTATTTATGCTCATTGCAGGATGCAGTATGAAAGCAAACGTTTGTCTCTCCGTTTAAATAGCAGAGAATATACTGTCTGGGATCGTGGCCAGAGAACTTGACAGGTCGTGTACGCTATCAGCGAGTGGGTAGGTGGTATGTGTCTTTTGGTGGATCTCTCTTAACGTCTAGGTAAAGCAAAATAGAGGTATATTAAAATTGATTTGTCGTACCGTTGAACATTAAGCTCTCCATTTGGGATTCTACGAAGTTTCTTCCTTTTTAAGATTTTCACGGCTCTTCGACAAAGTGTCTCTGAGTCCAGCACTTCTTTCACCTTTCCGTAACTACCTTCACCAAGAACATCACCCATAACATATTTACCGATAAATTTGCATTTCTTCTTTTTCTCTTCGTATATAATCTGATCTGAATCCACCCTATGGAAGAACATGTTGATCTCGTCCAAATCATAGTTCGGATCATCGTTGATCCACGTGACTGGCTCGATATCCCGAAATATTTCATTGTTAATTTCTTCTTCGTCCAGGTCACATATCGAGATCCTATTGTCCATCTTTCACAATGCTAATGTCGGATTTAATTTAATCGAAAACCACACGGAACTTAAACCTAAAACACGACCGGCACCACCATTGTTGTGAATTACAGCTGGCTGTGCCCTGTGCCTACATGTAGTACAGTACGATGCCAGATGCCACTGCGGCTTCGTGATAATGTAGAACGTAGATGTAGAGAGTGATAGAGAGAAGAGAGCAGAGAAAGCGCTGCATGCGCTGAACACGATCGTCGCACCAGACCAGTTCCGGATAGACTGCCGCTCCGATTTTAAAGTCGATCGCGACGCTCATTTATTTCCTTCGAATTTCTTTTAATATACATATATATACACCTCTATTTTATCTTTAAACGATTAAAAGATATTTCGGGACGTAAGGAAGAGCCAGTTAAAAGGTGTCAGATATATTTATTTCATTTCTTCGTAGGCTTTTATAAATAAATGTTGCACAGATGCAACGTAAATAATAATGTTTAGTCCTTTCAGTCTACGTACTTGTAAAACACAAGCGTTTCATAAAAGTGCTGTAGTTTTATAATCTTAGGATATTTTACGAAGGAATCGAGGTCAGGTACCGCCGAGTTACAATATATTTTTCTAATATTGATAACGTGCCGATTCGATCTCGGTATTGATTTCGTGAACAGTGTTTACGTTCCGTTTAAAAAGAGGAATCTCATTCAGAATGCTCGTCGCTCATTACAAGTTCGTATCCTCTCGATTTGTATACTCAATTTTATACAAATATATAGTAGTTACAATACGCTCTTTCTACAGTTATATACAATAAATATGTAAATCCGTTGATTGCTATTAAAACTTCTCGGTTCTCACTTCGCGACGACCATATAAAAATCAGCAGGTATTTCGAAAAATGATCATTGTCTTCAATGAAAGAAATACTTTATATCGTACGGAATAAAAAAAATTGAGTGCACATTTTGTCAATGATGAT
Source organism: Ceratina japonica (assembly GCA_019453355.1). Lineage (NCBI taxonomy): Eukaryota > Metazoa > Arthropoda > Insecta > Hymenoptera > Apidae > Ceratina > Ceratina japonica. The sequence continues at coordinate 20,635 of SMSR01016010.1, read as the reverse complement.
GACCGGTTGTAATCAACGCTGGCAAAATAGAGCCTAAGACCAGGACCAATATTTCTTTAACTTTGAGTCCAGATGAAGATGCCGTGGCGTTCTCGGACGTCGGCAGATGAGCATAGTTCCCGCTATTTCTCGACATTAACTCGGGTAGAACGTGTACGGTCGCGACGTAGAGGAATGTACCGGCACTGAATAACATCGCTACACCTGTTGCATTGACGTTGCTAAGAGTTTCCTTCCCCTCCTGAAAAGATATGTTTGTCAGCTGGACTTCGATCGATCCTCGGATATTTAAATTTAAAGTGTCTCGCGTCGCTCACCTTTCCGATACCGAAATACGTTATGAGGGCGAGGCAAGGTGCAGCTAAGGAAAATACTAGGAGATGTCTGCTAATTTTTTTTCTATCTACACCCTCGTGTAACAAAAACGATACCAGGCCAAATGCAGCAGGCGCCTGGGAAGAGAACGTTCGTTTTAATCTCTGTGTGCTATTGATCCAATTTTCATTCTTTACCTTGTGTAGCATTATGGCCAGAAAGACGATTAATTCTACGTCGGCTTGGGACGTAGTCGCGGCAGCTCCTAAGGCCACTCCGTCGGCTGCCGCGTGAACCACAAGGCCTAAAGTAGCAGTGACGCTTCTTTCTCTCACTCCGCTCCTTCTGGCTGAACACTGATCGACCAAGAGCATGAACACAAAACCGAGTATCAGGCTGATGCCTATCAGAGAATGTGGATCACCTGAAGAAGGAAATACATCGATCGTATTTGTCGAACGAGAGATCTAGCTAATTCGTTAGAAAGGTACTGACTGTGGACTGCTTGATCGCTGCCGCTCCCACCAGTGAATAATGCTCTTATACCTTCAGGTATGATCACAGCTAGAGCGGTACCTACAAGAAGTCCAGCACCGAGTATCGATACCAGTTGTAATTTGTCCTAGAAAGATTAAAGGTTCATGACGTTCATGATCATGTCGTTCTTTGCAGAATCTGTAATCAGTAGTTCAAGTATATGACAATCACAGAAAATGATAGATTGAAAACAAACTATATTTTCATCTATCATATTTGAACGAGACCAATTACCTCGGACAGATTCATGACCAACGGTAAGGAGCCAGCTATGCAGGAGCCGATCAACATTACCAGCGAAAGCATCCACAAAACTGAACTTTCTTCCATTTTTTAATTTCTCTCGCTTTGCCATAAATTAAAAACAAGGTGTATACTCTTTTATCGGAATCAGTGAAGTCGCATCGCCGCGCGACGTTACGTTGCGTTTTTGCGAAAACAGTTTTTATTTTCTACTACCGCATTTTACTTGAAATGCAATTTCTGACGATGCCAGGCGGGCAGGGACTGTCGGGGACGCACCAGCACAGGCAAGGCAGTCTGTTTTCGTCTACGTAGCAGTTTTCGCCAGTGAGTTTGGCGTGGTACATACTAGTAGGCGCCTAGGCACCCGAAGAAATAATTAGACGTCACGCCTAGGGATGTCGCATGCCGGCTGATCAAATAAGTTATATTTACGACAATCCCGACTTGGAATTTTAATTATATCAATCGTATTCGTTAACGTAACTTAATGAAACTTCGGGNGACGCACCAGCACAGGCAAGGCAGTCTGTTTTCGTCTACGTAGCAGTTTTCGCCAGTGAGTTTGGCGTGGTACATACTAGTAGGCGCCTAGGCACCCGAAGAAATAATTAGACGTCACGCCTAGGGATGTCGCATGCCGGCTGATCAAATAAGTTATATTTACGACAATCCCGACTTGGAATTTTAATTATATCAATCGTATTCGTTAACGTAACTTAATGAAACTTCGGGANGCCTAGGGATGTCACATGCCGGCTGATCAAATATTGTTATATTTACGACAATCCCGACTTGGAGTTTTAATTATATCAATCGTATTCGTTAACGTAACTTAATGAAACTTCGGGAACATTTAGAGAGGCCCTTTTTGAACATGCCTCTATAGTTTTGTCAAAATCGGTACGTCAAAAGCCAAGATATTTGCATTTTTTTCTAAATCGTCTCCAATTTGAACGTGTGGCACCATCTAGCAGTTGAAGTCGCGAACTAAGCGTTCGACTGTAAAGCAAATCTAATGTAAATCTAGAACGCTTAGTTCGCGAGTTTACATTTTGAAAAACAGCACGTACTTACATCGTTCACTTTCATTTTGAATTTGATCTGGATCACGATAATAAAATATATTTGCTAGTTTTTCTTTAAAGAGCAAGATGAGCAAACCGAAGCTGTCAAAAAGCATACTGGAAATGAAAGTAAGTCGAGAAGGTTAAAAGCTTTTGAAACTTTCACGTTGTATACGTAATGTTTATTTGACAGTTTATGAAGCGGACGAAGGAGAAGGTAGAAAAGCAAGAGTTTCAGGAAGAAGGCGAGGAATACTTCGGTAATGAACTGACGAAACGTATGAAAAAGGAATCGTAAGTTCTTTTCTATAATATTCTCAGTATCTCAATAGCTGATACCATTTAAAAATAAGAAATAAAAGAGACTTCATTTAAAAATAGAAAACCTGCTTTAAATATGATGATCACAATTGTTCCTTATTTTTTATTCAAGAGACAGATTTGTCTGTGAACCCAGTTATGTGTTCTGTGAAAAATTACTCGATGGCAGGGTAAGTTTTCAAGGGATGAATCCTGAAATAGAGAAATTAATGGAAGAAGAACAGAGAAATGAATTGGTGAGAAATGAACAAAAACTGGAGGCAGATTTCTCAGATGAACAAATGGCAAAGAGTTTGAGGGACTACAGGAAAAACACGAAAGTTGATTTTAAACGTGAGAGGTCGTTTAAAATGCATAACATTCAGAATACACCATTGAAAAAGCAAAAATTCTTAAAACCAGATTACTAATCTTTGACACGAACAATCGAGGTTTGTACATAAATATAATAAGTTTTAAGTAGATTATAAGGTCATTACACGCGTAACTTACATACAAATATATGTATTGTACAGTCATAATAAATTTTATTGAGTTTCTGGTTTTACGTCGTGCTTGTCACTGATCAGATTACTAAACTGTTCGAGTAAGTTCAAAAAGACCTCTACGGAGACGTTGTCTGTACCACTTATCTTTATTCCTTCTTCCCAAAGCACGTCGAAATTGTTCTCGGGAAAAGCAATTCCGATTCTTTCGAAAATATTTCGTACTTCGTTCTTGTCTCGAGGCTATAAATAGTCGATACCAAACTTGAGATTTAATTAATGACGCACGAACACATGGCACTTTTAAACATACTTTAATCAACTCTAAGTGGCTGAGTCCGTGTTTCGTGTAAATATTTGGAAATATGAGACTGTAAGCAGTCGGTTGATCTGGGTCTATAGATGAAATTCCAGCCGTTCGAACGTCTGCACGTGACAATTTTCTCAATATGATATATTCTAATGAAACGAGATCAACAAATGCCAACCTGTAGTATCCATTTTATCTGCACTCCCTATTGTACTGCCATACGAAGTGTCAAAGTATTGACATTCCCGAGGTAATTCTGGAAATGTTATGCGAGACGTCAACGTGTATTGAATATAAATAATATTCAGATCTAACTTCGTAATGTAAAATTACTTTCTATCTTCGGCAGTGTAGGAAAATGGTATTTCCAATTTAAAAGATCTAGCAATTCTTTGTACTTCACGTTCTTCTCTTTTCGTATTTGGAGGAGATCCAGTAAAGGAGTTAAAAGATCTTTGTTTATATGTACTTTGTATCTTGCTAACGTCGAGTAGACTTTCTCCTCCGGTAACATGTCGGTATAATTCTATATGTATTTGGGAAATGATTTGAATCGGAGCACGATCGTTCTTCGAACTAGTAGCTCTTTACATATAATAAGAATAATACTTCGTCCTGGCAAAATAAGTCTTCGTGAATATCTGTGAATGGAATTGGAGGCACGAGCTTCTTGAATCTCAGGCGTAGACTATTTATATATTGCAAATATTCTTGTTGTACCAGTACATCGTTATTCACGGGGCAGTCGCTCATAATGTTCAATTTCTCATACTTATCTTTCGCTATAGTCTTACCGTGTTCCATATCCATATACATGTACGAATTCTCTATATTTCTAAAATATTTAAAACCTTTAAAATTCATTTGCTTCAGATGCACGTAACGATGATAAAATCAACTTTGGCTAACGCAAGTTAAGTTATTACTTTGTTTCCCCGACGCGCGCGTGGGTACGTTCCAAAAAGTCGGCTAAATTAGAATTGACTACCGCGTAAGGTTCAGGATTAATCCACTTTATAAGTCTTTTCAATCGTGCACCATCGATGATACTAATAATATCCCTCGATTCCCCAAAACACATATCTTTTTCAAACGGTTTCTTATACCTGAAAGTGTCCTCGATTTTGCAATACGTTTAGTAATCGATAGATAGCTTCTTCTTTTTGTTCCATACCGTCTTTCGATTTGTTCCGCCGGTAAATAATCGTGATGACTTTTTAAGTACATCTCGTGAACCTCTTTCTCTGGCATATCCGAAACTCTCGTTTCTTGAANGTCATAATGTTCAATTTCTCATACTTATCTTTCGCTATCGTCTTACCGTGTTCCATATCCATATACATGTACGAATTCTTTATATTTCTAAAATATTTAAAACCTTTAAAATTCATTTGCTTCAGATGTACGTAACGATGATAAAATCAACTTTGGCTAAGTTAAGTTATTACTTTGTTTCCCCGACGCGCGCGTGGGTACGTTCCAAAAAGTCGGCTAAATTAGAATTGACTACCGCGTAAGGTTCAGGATTAATCCACTTTATAAGTCTTTTCAATCGTGCACCATCGATGATACTAATAATATCCCTCGATTCCCCAAAACACATATCTTTTTCAAACGGTTTCTTATACCTGAAAGTGTCCTCGATTTTGCAATACGTTTAGTAATCGATAGATAGCTTCTTCTTTTTGTTCCATACCGTCTTTCGATTTGTTCCGCCGGTAAATAATCGTGATGACTTTTTAAGTACATCTCGTGAACCTCTTTCTCTGGCATATCCGAAACTCTCGTTTCTTGAAGAGTGTCGGCCACGGTTCCCGCTGATCGTGGAAGAAAATATTTCTTACGGGTATAAGTATGTCGCATACATTAATCATAAGGTTCGGTAATTCATTAAAAGCGGCAAGGAAAAGTAATACGATAATCGACATGTACTAGAAACGAGTTTCTTTCCAAAAGTGACTTCCAGCGGATCCATTCCAACTGGCAAATTGGGAACTTGATAACGCGTTTTACCGACTTCTTTATTCCAGTAACTGTTCATCACGGTATTTCTCAATTCAGAAACGATTGTTTGAAACGCTGTCATTGAATGCGGTTGCAAACATTCCTTTGCCTGCGAGTTTAATAAAGAAATGTGCATAAAGAAATCATTTTCAAATTCTATTTTCGTTTGTAATTCAATTTAGGAACATTAAAAAATCCTACACCAATTATTCTTTCTTTAGTACACGTTTTTATTACGCGTCGTTCTGGCTTTTCAGCACGTTTCTCATTGTGATCAAGCATATTTTTCAAACCTTCGACTTTGTCTTCCAACGAATATTCTTTCAGACATTGTTTAACGCTGGACGTTGAAGCTTCATCATTTCTCTGTAAATAATGACTCGTAAGGTGACATTAAACTTTCTTCTAATCGGAGACTTCTTCAACGAAATGCTTATTAAAACGAGAACATAAGTCTTACGAATTTCTTATGTCGTTCGGCATTTAAAAGCGGTTTGGTTTCTGAAGTCGCACGATAATATCTATCCTCCATTTTTCAATAAAAAGAATTAAGTATTTACGAACAAATTGAAATATGAGACGAATCGTAATATTAATAAATTAACAAAATAAATTACATTCTGGAATCGATTGCAATTGATCTCGTTGCCCGTTGCTGTTTTCACATGCGCATTGATTCACATACATCAACGTACATACATTCAACGCTCTGTTGCAAGCGAACACGTACCGTGGGTTTACATTTTACATGTATCTATATACATTGCAATACGACAGCGCAGAAAAAGTAAAATAATAATATAATCGCAAACTTTACATGTGATAGTAAAAATGACAGCAGCTAAGCAAAATACGAAACGATCAAAATGGGCATTGGATTTTGCACACAAGTTGGTAACCTTATTATTTATGTCGCATTTTCCAAATATAATGCGTCTCGTTTAATGATTACAATCTCTTTTAGTCGATTTACTTGAATTATCATTAAATCGTAATCGTTTCTTTTAACTACTACTTGTTTAAATTTCGGTACACGTATGTTACATTACTTTACTGTTACGTTGAATCGATTAATTTGTATTACATGTATTAGAGTACAGGAGGCCTTGTATCTTTGAACAGTCATACATTTTGAAATGTTTTCCGTTCTAGAAATAAACAAGAAAAGAATACGGATATTACTTCTCCACCGGGCTATACACCTGCGGTGGCTCTGTTCCATGCAGCTGATTCAATTCGAGAATCAGATTCTAATCACTTGATAATCAAGAAATCATGGGATTTAGCATTAGGCCCTCTCAAACAAGTTCCAATGAATTTATTTATAATGTACATGGCTGGTAATTCTATATCGATATTTCCCATAATGATGGTTGGGATGCTAATCATCAGACCTGTGAAAGCATTATTTACTCTTCAACAAAGTATGTGTATTATGAGTTAGACTGTTTCCATATCATTGATACATAGCACAAGCGATGCATTGTTATTGGATAGAATAGAAGATAGTATTTTGTTACTAATGTGCTGAAAATTAATTTGTTACAGCATTTAAAGTGATAGAAGGGACACACGCGTTCGGACAAAAATTTGTGTACATCTTGGGACAATTGGTAAATATCGTGCTAGCACTGTACAAATGCCAATCGATGGGACTGCTTCCTACACATGCATCGGACTGGTTAGCGTTTGTAGAACCACAGGCACGACTGGAATATTCTGGTGGTGGATTCATATATGTATGACATAAAATATAATTATTTTCAAATGTAATATATACACTCAAAGTAAAGGATCATTGTAAATTTAGTTCTGTTTACTTTACGCATAAATTATAAAAACTATTTACACATTACACAGAATGTTTTATTAAAATCAATTTAAAAAAAGATTACGTCACATGTTTATACACAGATATGTACAATAAATTGCATTGAAATATATTCGGTAAACATATAACAGTATTGGTACGTGAATCGTCCCTGTCAGTTACTTTTTCTTATATTCTTCTGCGAATTCCTTTATTCGTTCTATTATCTTCCCAGGCTCGTCGACGCGAGGTACCTGAAATTATATAAATTTAATAGAATGCAAATTTTACTACGACGCACGATGAGAGGCAAGTTGAGAGATGACAGTAGCTTGAAAAAATGTACCTCATAGTTTTGGCTTATGTATATACCAGCGTAAATTCCGACGCCCAAGGTTAACTAGAAAAGATATTCATTGTTTTTGCTTAACGAAAAAGATCGTAACTTATAAAATATACATGGATAATTAAATTTACCACGAACTTCAACATCTTTGATTTATTTGGATTTATTATAGTTATCGCTCGGTGCGACGTTCGATGCACAAGTAATGTTTGTCGATCTATTTACTATCGTCTTCAAGATTGAAACAAAGAGATAAAATTCGTTATCTTCAGTCCTCCTTTTGTATTGTATTTTAGAATCGCTGATTTAAAGAAAAACTCGTCGGACTCGATGGCGTTTAAGATCTATGCACACGATCATACAAGGTTATATACAAAAATTAATTCTTTATTTGCAGATTTGATCAATGGTTTTCCGCAATCTTTCAAAGCCTTCTTTAGTAGTTTCGTAGTCGATCATTTAAAAATATTATACTCAGAGAACTGAAAGTTATAGATTCAGGTAATTTTACAGATGTACCACCACTGATCACCAATGCACACTATTGAAAATCTTTGGCTTCTCGAGGGTACTTCCTTCGCATCTCCCTTGATCCTGTACGTGATCCATATGAGTAATTTCATTTTCGTGTCAAAATTACAATTGATTCTACTTTGAAACATTGTTATCTAATTAATTTTAAGAGACGAAAGTCTACTCATGTCGGCATTAGCCTGACTCAACAATCATTGTATAAATTATCAGATCATTGTTGAGATGAATGACTCCCAGAAAATCTACACAATATACTCTTTATTGTACATAATTTCAATATTTCATTCTCCGCCTTCCGCTTGACATTATTACAATAATTACTATAGAATATATTTATAATAATATACATGTACATATTTACTTCCTTTTTTTTGCTATTGATTCTCGATTTATATGTATAATTCTATATGTATATTGGCCTATGAATCGTTCCATTCTGCACTTTCTTCCGTCTTCTGCTTCCTTTTTAAAATCTAAAAGTGTATCACAGTTGTGTTGAGGGATAGAGAGGGATCATATTATTTTTCTTCTTCTTTCAAAGAAAGGGAGACCGTCCAGACAATCGAAATCGATACATAGTCCATTCAGTCAGATCTCCTCGGATCTGACGGTCGCATCAATTCGATATTTTCTTTTTTTAGCCACAATCCCGGTAAAGCGGTTGCGATGAAATGTATCCTACACTCGTAATCCTATTCACAAATTGCTCTACAATCTTCACGGCAAATACCGTGCATCGCAGGCCTTCCAAATTACGAATTATAACAGAATGATTCACATTCGTGGTCGCTTTGTGCAATTTTAAATGAACGTCGTTTCAACGTAGAAATCGTTCCATTGTCCCAGCAAGTTCCAAACAAGTTCTGACAAAATCTGGTTGGAAAAACCAACATGTTCTTTACACATTTCTTTTCTTGCTCTTCTCTCTAAGTCGTTTTTTACAACATTTTTATATTGCTTTTGTGCCGCAGCTAAGTTGACAAATCTTTCGAGGAGGGAGGACCCTCATGTCAAAAAGTATTCCCTTCAAAAGTGTTATACTTGCAACGTTTAATACATGCCTAACACGTTTGTGCGTATGACTATTCTTTACTTATTTCCGGTTATTAAGAATTATGCTTCTCTTTTATTCGTTTTCAATCGACATCAGGATCAACGAGCATTATGCATCTTTATCAGACTCGAGCGTGCAAAATTACGCGAAAGAAACTTTCCGTTCAATTCATTTTATAAAAATAGTTTGTAACTTTCAACAGAAGGGGAAAAGATCGAGTATGCTCTCTGTCTAGAGTCTAGACGACGTCTTTACAAGTGTCAAGTGTTAAAAAATTTCTCTTTGGACATTTTTCATGGACAAGCAGCTTGAAACCGAGTTGCATTAAATCGAATATCGTATATAAAGCCTTATATTTACTACGCATATCACCTGGGTAAAAAAACTTTCTAAAAATATACTATATGTATACGATAAAACACATTTTATATCATCTCGAAAAATAAACTTTCAATAAAAATAGCGTTACACGTGTTTAAAAAGAGAAATCGAAAGGAATGTAACAGCACCTCATCACGAATGAGCCGTGCCGCGAGGATTAGTCGTTACCTTCCGTGCGTCAATGCATTTACCAATTGCGTTTCGAATAAAATGGTTTTCGGTAAACACATTAATACGACGTTTTAAAAGAATCGTGTGTTCTTGCAATGTCTCCTGCGAGCAAACGCGAGTAAACGATATGGTTTTCTTTTTACCTCGTCAGTCATACCGGACTGCCGTAACTAATCCGGCTCGGCTAATCCTACTGAGTGGACTAAATCTCGATTTCCGAAAATGATGCGGTTTCAATTTAGGTAAGAGGTAGGAAGATGTAACACTTAACTAGATCCAGGAGGAGCATTGAAATTAAACATGGTAGTTGGTGGACGTCCCGGCAACGGTCTCGGCGGTAACCTGGGCGTTACCGATCCTGAAATTTTTAACAAATTGTTCATAACAAAAGCCACGATATATAATCGTGCGTAGGAGGAAGCTGGTTGACTTTACCGTTGGGTTGCGTGGGTGGAAGTGAAGTGGGACTGGGTCCGTTAAAAGACATGTGCCTTCGTGGATAGACAGCGTTCGAACACGTGGTTTCGAATGTGGAATTCCGCCTGGCGAGCAGTGCTGAACAACTCGGGTTCAACGTCGCGGGAAGACGGGGCGGTAACGTCACCGGAGGCATGTCTCTTCGTGGCGGCAGCGGCGGCGGTGGTGTACCATCCCGCGGTGGAAGAGTCGGCGCGTTCGGGGCTTGTCTCGCCGGTCTCGCCTGTTCAATAAGAACGACACGAATTGCGTAAAAAGTTCTGAACACCTCTCTATAGAAATCACTACCAATATTGATTATTTACCTGTTGCGGCGATTCGCTTGTCGAACTCTCTCGTTTCCTATTGGATCTCGGTGGTAAAGGGGGCGGAGGTTGACTGGCAGGTACATGGCTGGGCGACGGTGGAAGTGGCATCGGGGCGCCAGGACTTCCGCCCGCCGATGACATACCGGTCAGAGCTCCCATCACGCCGATCGTTCCAGAATTAAAACCGAAGTGACTGTTCTGCGGCTGATGATGCGGTAGAGACAGGTGACCTGGCGATCCCAATTGCGGACTGCTACCAGGCGAGCTGATCGAGAGTCCTGACATGCTGAGTGGACCTGGTGAACCTGGGGGTTGAGCTGTACCTGTATTAACAGCAAAGTACGTCTACTACCTATCCAAGCGCACTATGCAACGAAAATAAGAAAGACTTTCTGACTTCATTGTTCAAGAAATGAAACAAGAATTGTAAAGCAGCTGCATTGCGTACTACGCGTGTTCGTGCATTCACTTTGGGGATCGTAGCGGACGTACCTCCGAGTAAAACAGGCGCGAAGACACTGTGGTCGCCTGTATGAGTGACCGTAATATGCGAGGTAGCCGGAGGAGTTTCTGGTAACTCTGGAGGTGGAACCTCCGGCGAAGGATCGTGCAGCCTTACGTTGGAAGGCATATTATGCAAAGGAGCTGGTAATTTACCACTCAAACTTCTGGCCTTAATGCCCGGCGACTTTAAGTTCAAGTCCGGCCATTTGCGAGGCTGTAACGATAAATACGTTGTACGTGCACGTGTCAGGATAAATCGTCAGGATAAATTCGTAATAATTTCGGTAAACTTACGACTCTAGGTGGTTGCTTACATCCTCTGGGTTCTACTTCTAAACTTTTATTGTACAAATAATTGCTTATATCGGACTCTTTCATATTGGGATCGAAGGGCGACAAATTCTCGATGAAATGTCTTATCCTCGTTTCCACTGAAAGACAGTAAGGTTGATTTTGGTATTGTTGAATCTCTCCCGTTATCTCCGCCACTTTTCGTCGTTTGCTAAAGTTTATGAGCTCCGGACTTCCTCGTAGATAATCCGGATTCCCTTCTTCGATGTGTAAGATGTTGGTCAGGTACATACCTATGGAAGACGTAATCGATAAGGGTTCGTTTCAGTTGTTGAATACCAACGCGTCGCGTTCTTTGTTGCTTACCAAAAAATGGTACACAAGGAGGATTAATGGATCGCAATTTTTCTTGATATTTTCGAAAGTGACCATTATTTAGTTCTCGAGCTTCCTCAAGTGCTTTTTCCAATCGTGCATGTATTTGCTATAAACAAAAAGGAACGTGACATTCAATTCGTCCGAATTAATAAAGGAACACGAACATGGAAACATACTTGGAAAGTAAATTTTAATCTAAATACAGACGCAGACCCCATTGCGCTTACGATTGCCAATACACCATTAAAATTATTAAGGTCTTGAAGCACCATCATAATCTCAATTGCTCGCGACACGATCGCTACTCTTTCCTCTAAATTCTCTGCTTCCACTATAGTCTTTTCGAGCCACCGCGTGAACTATAGAAGAAAAATACCTGTCATTTTGAAAGTTCAAAATATATCATATAAGAACTTACATTTGTCGTATGCTTTATCATTTTCAATAAATTCGGCGAGGTCTTTTCTTTATCTTTCTTCGTCCATACGGATCCCACTAATTCCGAGGGTTTTACAGTTCTGTACAATTCAAACTCTAGCAGAGTCAGTTGTCTCGCTAATTCAATTGGATGTAGCTGTAACCATTGAAAAATCAGTTGACTGACGAGTCTTGAGAATATTATATTATTAATTTCGCTTGCGACATATTACCGTTAATATATTCCATTCTTCTTCAGGAACTTTTAGATGCCACTCGATAGGTGGTGGAGATCGCTCAAAGCTGAATGTGATAGGTTTCTGTTCAGAGGGCTCGCACTTCCTTTGAACTATTTTTATTACCGAATCCACCCATTTCCTCATCGATTTTCCGCTCACTGTATCTAAAAAGAAGTGTAGCCCTTCCAGAAGATTTCTATCGCGTTCGAAATCATAAAAATGGTGATCAACCTGGTTCACAGGAAAAAAAGACATGTAAATTAGTAACGAAACCACGATGATTCGAAGGGAAGATAAAAATACTACGAACCCAGTGTCTTAAAACATTTAGAACTCTGAACTGTACAGGTTGGCAAAACTCTTTCCTATATCTCTTCCAATCTTCCCTCGCGGTTGTTTTACAACCAGAAGACTTTTCCTCGTCACCGTAAACTAACGAAGGATCTGGTATGTCGAATCTTTCGATTAACAACGTTAACAGTTCCTGAGGTGAGCAAAAACTCCTGCAAAAAGGAAAGAGTCACGTTTACTTGTGAAAATTCGATCACGAAGAATGTGAACATGAACAACGAGAACCATAGTCGCCGTACCTATAAGTAGTAAGGAATGTTCGTACAAAAGCTGGGTCAGCGTATATATGATAAGTTAATCTCTCTACCAATTTGACCAAAGTTGCCCCCTTGATCAGTGGGACACCTCCGTTTTCTCTGGCTTCCAAAACTATGTTCTCCGGACTGTCTTGTTCGGCAAATTTATATAAGTGTGGCGGAGGTAACTTCAACGGATGTTTCCTCTCTTCGTCCAAAAGGATACTATCCAACGTTCTTTCTAACATACTTTTCGTGTTCAACATTACAAGATCTGCCATCCAACTATTTTTATCTTCGACGGATTTGGCAACAAGAATAACATTTGGGTGGTCCCTTGGTGCAATTTCAAAGGCATTTTTTAATTCTGAAAGATATCAATTATTCACAACCGTTTACAAAATTTTTAGGGTATTGAACATTTTTCTTGCTCACCCTCAGTATCCTCCCTATCGATAATATCAACTTTCCTAATAAAAAATCGTTCCTTTAACCGCAACTCGCCCTGGTGAGGTGGATGACCCACTACACCAACGGCTGCGACGGTAACGCTGACCCTTTTGCCACTGCTTGGTTTACAAAGAACCAGTAGACCGTCGAAGAGAAGGGCTCTTCGTTCCGTTAGCCTCTTTCCGTTACTCACTTTTCCCAGCATATCCTCTGCACGTAAAAACAAAAAACATGTATTTCCGCATAAACTGTACGAAAGGTAATCGAGTTCGAAAAGCATCATATTTATTTGTCATACCGCGTATGAATTCGTTACAACATTGCCCGACGTCTCTCTGATCCCAACCGTCGACAGTTTTTTGTAATTCACTAGTCTTCTCCAGCGCTGCTTGCCTTCTTGCTCTACTCTGCATCCGCAGGCCTGTATCTTTTTTCGGAAGACTCGCCACGGATTGTAGTAATTCCATCTGCAGTGGCCTTAAAAGACCTTGTACTTGTTCCAGCGTTTCACCATCTTCTGTATTTGGTGTACGTTTTTGTAATACCTATTCGGCAAAATGATGTATCGGTTTAACGTCGGAACAACGTGAATAAGTTTACATCGACTGTCGATCATTACGATGTACCTTTATGTAATCGAAATACAAGAAACAATGCCATACTGGTTGTAACAAAAGTTTTGGCAAGTAATATTTGACAGCTTCCTTGAATCCGTGCCCTGCTGCTCTTAACGCAGCACTAGCCTCGGGTCTTGACAATAAATTTGATAAAACTTCTCGACTAGCTGGACCATTAATGTCTTTTGCATACCTGCCATTAAGATTTTTAATAATCTACCGTTCACCTTGTTAGTTCGATCGTTTGACAGTCTCGCGTATACGCACTTTATATAAACATCGAATTCCGCTGCTTCCGCCAGTTCTTCGAAACACGAGCCAACCGTGGGCGTTTGTTTCTCTTCTGTAATTTCCATTATATCTTCTAGACTACCAAGTAGAGTTACAGTTACTTCATAAATATCCATTATATTACTGAAAAGTGTTTCCATTTCAGTTCTATCTTGTGCTAACTTCGCGATTTCTTCTCGAAATACCTATTTCAAAAATGGATAAGTTTATGCCAACCAATTGAACGAACGATCTCAATCGACGCGTATGATATTACCTTAATGATCATATGGAGATCACGTAAATAATGACGTTCATCGTGTATGAGATCCCGGACTGATTCTTCGTAAGTTTGAGAAACCACTGCACCTAAACCACTTTGTGGGCCTTCGGCATAATCGTCTTGATAAAATAAATCCATTAATACCTGTCGATAATTTGTTAATTATTTATTTCCGTTCGTTCTCTCTGACACAGGTCTTATGCCGCTTGAAAGATAACGTTACCATATCTGCACACATCGCAACCCTTATATCTTCGCAAGATATCTCCACGTGACGTATATTCTTAACATAGTTTCCAGCTAGCTGAAAAGAAAGTAGTCTTAAACATATGGAAGTGACTAGCGTTCAACGCAGGGTTGTAAATAATGCATTTTTTTTTTAATGCATTATCTATTTTTAAGATCATTATTAAAGTAATATGGGATCAATGCATTACATTTGCATTACGCATTATTTTAATAATGATCAATGTATTATTTCTGCATTACTCATTATTTTAATAATGATCAATGCATTACTTTTGCATTACTCATTATGTTGATAATGATTAATGCATTAATTTTGCATTATTTATTATTTTAATAATGATCAATGCATTACTTTTGCATTTAAATTTTCACAACCCTGGTTCAACATAAAACGATGTAAAAGCTAACGGGACGATATGATCAACAGTAGCTTTTACCAACCTTCAAGATATCCGCAGAAATGTATTCCAAGACTCCTACCACAAAAAGACTAACTTGCAAATCAATTTTCTGTTGTAATACTTCCTGTCAATATAAAAATACAATTAAATTTCATGAAGATGTACACGTGCAAGTGTACGAAAACGTGTAAAGAACGAGTTTGGTTCGCTTCAATATTACTTTTTGCAGTAGTTGATGAATTTTGTCGACTGGAAGAACTAGCGGCGATTTCTTTTTCCCCTTTTCCAAGGCATCTCTCGCATCTCTGAGTGCCCATCTGTCGATGGGTGTGGGAAATGTACGCCTTACTCTTTCTTCTACATCTTGAGGTGTGTGCGGAGGAGGATGACCACAAAGCATTCCCAGCAGCCTTAAGATCAAACTCTCGACGTAGTCTAAGGCATCTTGTCGCGCTTCAAGACTGGGATGTACTTGCTCCAATACCTGTTTCACATATCAATATCTCTTCTTTAACGTTGCACGAGGCGAAAGCATCGTTCTCATTTTTGACAGCTGTCAAGTATTTCATATTCTGTTACGACGATATACAGAATCAAACACAAACTGCAAATTATTAAATGTTTCGACAAAGTATTTCATCGTCGGCATGGTAATGTTGTAATTATACTCGAGTTCAAAATTATGATCTGTGTCGGGATCGAACGTTATTGTCACGCTCGCGAGACACGACGCTCAGAAATGGAATAAAACGTTGGTAACGTATATTGCTCGGCGATGACAATAGAAGAAATCGATGGGGACGACGAACGACGACGTGGTCGCCGTGCAGAAGACGAGAATTCAATAAATTTCTTGTTGAAATTCTCGGATAAAGACGTTCGAGGAGAATATGGTATGCATGTATGTACCTTGCTCAGGGAGTTGACAAACACTCCCTTCCACTTGGCGGCGTTCTCCTCTTTCTGAAAGTCGTAGCCTGACGGCTCGCCCACCACTGACGCCGGCGACGAAAACATCTCTACGTACTGGCACCAGCTAATATGTAGCCGACAGATTAACAAGCACTGGCTAGAGAACACGCTCCGGAGAGTTCCCGAATTTTACAAACAGCATTTCGTCGGGAATCACAACAAAAACTTTGACACGGAGACATCTGTCTGTCCGTCAGTCCGTTTCTCAGGGTGCAGACATCTCTGTGGTGCGAAATGCGACAGGCTAAGCCACTCGTCGATGTCCCGCTGGGATTTTGACGCTCTCGCCGTTCGTTGGCGTCGAAACCATCTCCGAGGCTGACCCGAGCGTCCTCGAGTCACGCCGCTTGTGCATTTTACACGCCCTTTTAACGCAAATTTTTGTCAGAACCGAGCGCGAGCACCATCACTATCAAAGAATACCATTGCGCGACTCGCGTCGATCGATAAATGCGATAATACCGTCTGGCGACGAAATTTGCGAGTTCGAGATATATCGATGCTCGCGATCAATCGATAGAGCGGCAATCTTTTACGCCTTCTAGGATATATTGCCGTCGAAGTGAGAAACTGAAAGCGAAACGCTCGTCGATAATGTACCGACCGTGCGATCTATTCCTACATTACCGACGAGATATTATCATAGGCGAGGTGTATATATATTTCTCTGCGTTCTGCTTTTCATTTTTCCTCTTCCGCTGGCGGGATTTCCTCTTCGACGAAATTTAAGCCCTTTAAAGTTTAAAAAGGGTCTGTTCAAGCGTTTCTCAAGTTTCATTAAGGTATTTACTCTACCCAGTTCCTTAAATGTTTTGTGAGAGTGAAATTCAAACGCCAAGATTCGTTTCCGTTCATTTATTAATCAGTATACAATTTCAGACACAGAGATTCTGGTCTTTCTAAATTGTAAAGTCCATTATTCTACGATCGTCAACTTATTGTCAGGGTATAAAAAAATACTAGAGAACATCTTACACGAGATAAGTTTGGTAGTCAGTTAATTACGATATACATATATAAATAATAGATAAATAAATAATAATTAATGTCCGTGAACCCTCCGAAGGAACGCAGGAGTCGATGATGGTTTCCAATTAAAAAGCCAAATCGGCGATATAATTTCGTAGGGCGAATCAAAATACGAAATTTCTTTTTGCCAAGAATCAAAACACGAAATTTCTTTTTGCCAANTTTAAGCCCTTTAAAGTTTAAAAAGGGTCTGTTCAAGCGTTTCTCAAGTTTCATTAAGGTATTTACTCTACCCAGTTCCTTAAATGTTTTGTGAGAGTGAAATTCAAACGCCAAGATTCGTTTCCGTTCATTTATTAATCAGTATACAATTTCAGACACAGAGATTCTGGTCTTTCTAAATTGTAAAGTCCATTATTCTACGATCGTCAACTTATTGTCAGGGTATAAAAAAATACTAGAGAACATCTTACACGAGATAAGTTTGGTAGTCAGTTACGATATACATATATAAATAATAGATAAATAAATAATAATTAATGTCCGTGAACCCTCTGAAGGAACGCAGGAGTCGATGATGGTTTTCAATTAAAAAGCCAAATCGGCGATATAATTTCGTAGGGCGAATCAAAACACGAAATTTCTTTTTGCCAAGAATCAAAACACGAAATTTCTTTTTGCCAAGATCGATCTCCTCCTACTTGGTACGTCGTCTTGAATCGGCTCGCTCTCGTCCGAATGTTTGTGCGCCGCTCCGAGACCTCAGCTGTGGGAAAACGAAAAAGAACCAAGTCAAGAAGATGAAATGTTTGAACGACGCAAATGGATCGTCTGCAACGATCTGTGTACGAAGGACGCGAAGTAAGTAGCTATCGCTATTGACACGTCCCATTTTTCGATCGGCTTTCGCAACGGAGAACAAGACGCGCTTTGTGTTCCGTTCGCGTTGCCGTCGTATCGATGAAAGTGCGGGCCAGGCCATGGAAATAGGTCTGTGGGTCCGCCGTATTCGACGCTACGATTCGACGTCCGTGTACCGATTTTTACGCGATCGAGGCGGCCCGTCTCCGAGAAGAGACGAGCGCAAAGTGCGCGCGACGAAAACGGTCTCGCGTGCCGCGGGTCCGAATATACACGCATCTAGCCGCGGTATCGAAATTATTTCCGATTCGGATCGGAATAATTGCGACACCACGTCTAGATAAGACGGTGCGAGTCGCGAGTTCGCCTCGGTTCGACAAGGATTTATCTCGTTCAACATTACGCTCGTCTTACATCACGTTTACGTTTACACATGCACGCGTGCGCGTCAAAAATTTCGAATGAATCGTGGGATCTTATCGGAGGCAGAAAAAAAGAGAAAAAAGAATTGGTAACGGTCTCGCGGCGCAGTTAGCCGCGCGTACATTTTTCTGGGCACCGAGAAAACTTTCGATTCAGCACTCTCGTAGCGACGGATTTACGCGAGACGATTTATCGAGTGCGTCACAGAGGACGAGTCGCCCGATCGGCGTTAGAGAGCTCGGTCCCGTTCCGTTCGAAAACGATCCGCGATCGACGACGTATCTTCCGTGAGGCATCGACGTTTACGTCGTCGAGCGGTAGATAGGTAATCTTCGTCGGAATTGAATTCCCGAGGGACCGTCGATACGGTTAATCAGGTTAACGACTCGCAGATAAACGGGATTCACTCGAGCTTTTCTTCCTCCGCCGGGCCACCTCTAATCGTCGTACGCGATAGTGGCGATCTTTGAAGACACGTGTCGTTCGAGTTACGTACCTGATAACGGGATACGCCGCGTTCCCCTTGAGGCCCAGCTTCGCGGATAAACGGAAGAGCTTCTGAAGGTTCTTCATGTTCAGGTCGAAGACCGCTCGCTTGTTTCGATCGCTGACAAAGAGATCGAAAAAAAGTTAAGAAACGTTCGTTTTTCACTCTTCTTTACGCGGACACGTGATTGAAACTTACAACTTGATCGTTCTCAGATGACGGACTCCCCTGATCACGTTCACCAATTTCCCCGTCATTTCCGAAAGTATTATCAGCGTCTCCAGCTCTGCCCGCCTTTGATCGGAGAATCGCTTGTATCGCCTGTGCACACCATGTAAAAATCGTTTGAGAAACGTTCCAGGTTTTTATAAAATCGTTAGGACGCGATCGAAGCAATTGGTACTCACTCCTTGAGAACTTCTAACGATTCCTCGTCCGCCCGGTCGATCAGGTCTTTCTCTTGCGTGTTCGCGAGATCTAGTGGAGGAGGGTCGTTGCCGACTGCAGCTCTATTTTCTCGTGCGCCTCTGTTATCGAGAATAATAAATAATTTCAGTAAACATTCGGCAGAACGACGTCTTCCTCGTAATTGTGACGAGCCAAGTCTCAGAAGTTATCGCGAACAGTTTCAAGTATTTTAATCGATCGAAACGAAACATAAAAGTAAAAGGAACCTCGATAACGTTTCAAAAATATCTGCGTGCAGTTATGTTCGTCCTCTGACGTTTAATTGCGTTTATCGTCCGTTGTGTGCGCGAGATAAAAACTAATTATGAAAAGGCTTAGCAGAGAAAGATACCTACCTATCGTCGGCGGGCCGCGCGGACACGATCCCGTTCAGACATAGCAGTCCGAACACCGTCGCGATCGCCGTCCACTTGTTTCCGAACGCGTTTCTACGTTTCTGCCCGTTCATGGTGCGCGTCGAAATATAAATACGTCAAGATTCTTCTCGATCTGTCTCTTCTCGTGTACGTCGCGAAATCGAACGGCGAGGTCCGTCTCGTTGGTCTGGTTCTGCTCGAAAACTATCGTAACGGGGCAGCGGCGCGCGTATATATTCATGCCTGAAAAACGTTCCCCCGCCACTTGAAATCGTTATGGACGCAGCTTCTTACACCCCCTTTCCTTATCGTCGCCGACACACGTTCGTTAACCACGTTCCACGATAACTCGGTATCGGTCAATCGATTTTTCATTAGTTTTGCCAACGTGTCGCGCGAGCGAAAGGGGACCGAGACGGACGATCCGGCTCGACCTACGATTTCCATCGCGCTCGAACTCGCCGATCGACGCCTCATCGCCGCAATTAATTAACTACCTTCGCTCGTAGACGGAAAACCGGAGGAGCATCGTTTTGCGCAACGAGCGCGATAGCGGAAGCGAGTTCCGATGCTCCGGCGACGAACTTTTGCCCGGTCGAATTCGATTTTCTCTATCGCTGGCCGCGGGTATCGTCTATCTATGCGACGTGCCGGCCGCCGTTCCGACGTTTCGACCGATTGTTTAACGCGGCGATGAACGCGGTATCGCGGTCTCGTACAATGGCCATAACGGCGCGACACCGAGGTGAGCTTCGCGTCGACAGATCCGAACGGCAAAATAAATTTGTTTTGGAGAGATCGACGGTTGATCGTGTTCGCTCCAAATATCGTATACGGACAGCGGTGAATAATTGTATCGGTGTAACTTTCGGAGATATACGCCGGCTATTTTTGCCATCTCGTGGAAATACGAGCTGATATACATAATATTTGTCGATCGTTAAATTAGGCGTAGCTCGTGCACAGGGTCACCGTTAATCGGACGTTTAACCAATTATTTTTTAATTATTTTTCACCGTTTGACCCAAACGAAGATAGTCTAATGACGTT
>SMSR01016009.1:36501-60269 GCA_019453355.1 Ceratina japonica | reverse complement strand
GTGTAGTGATATACAAATTTGGTGAAAATATTCTGCTAACTTCTTTATATAGAAATTGTCAACATTTCTAAGTTTCATTATTAAATCATATATTTTATACGCCTCAAATATGATTTGATTGTGAAGGTAAATAATATTGAGACACACACTATATAAAATTTCAAAAACATATTTATATGATGTGTAGTGACATGCAAATTTTATGAAAACCTTCTGCTAATTTCCTTATATAGAAATTATCAACATTTCCAAGTTTCATTATTAAATCATACATTTTATACGCCTCAAATATAATTTGATTGAGAAGTTAATTAATATTGAGACAATTACTACATAAAATTCCAAAAACATATTTATATCATGTAGTAACGTGCAAATTTGGTGAAAATATTCAGCTAACTTTTTTTATATAGAAATTGTCAACATTTCCAATAGTTTCATTATTAAATCATACATTTTACACGCCTCAAATATAATTTGATTGGGAAGGTAAATAATATTGAGACACATACTACATAAAATTTCAAAAACATATTAAAGAGTAAAATGAGACAGAAAATAGCAATTAGATTTCTGAGTTCTGATCGTGGAAAAGCCAGAGACGAGGCGCGTCTGGTTCTGGTATTAGATCGTATAACTAATCAAATTTATCTCAATCGTCGACAATTTAATCTAATTTTATCCGTTCAGGATGCGTGCATCGAGAATCCACTTCAAGCCCTTGTGTAAAATTATGCGTAAGTACCAAACATTCCTAATTGAAGCGATCTAATTATTATAAATAAATGCAATAATGTCGTAAAAGTGAACGTCAAACAAGTAATAAGTTTTGCACGTAAAATTTGCAATAAGGTTATATTCTGAACGGTTATTTCTGTTCGAAACCGTTTAAGAAAAAACCAGCGTCGCGATCATGCTTCCGTTTCCTGATTTTCCTCTTCTCCAAGCAGAACATTAATTCCACATTCTACGCATAAATCACGAAGATTCACATATTTCACGGCACTTTGCGTAATACAAAAATACACGTGTAACATCTGGAACAGCAGAACATCATTAAGCTTACAGAGCTTAAGCTGAAGTTACGAAATCGCGAAATCGGGGAACAGATTTATGGCCGCAACGAAAATTAGACCTATCAAACATACATAATCGTCGCCAAATTACTCGAGGCAGAAGGAAAATGTAAAGATGGCGAAGTATTGCAGAAATCATAAATGTACGTTTGCACGAAGTATCATTCATTTAATTTATAATAATTATAATATTTTTATTTATTACCTTGTATGGAGACATTCTATTGAGTGTCCTACAAATTGTTTGCTACTAACAATTGCTGAGAATGTCAGTATCAAAATTGTTGTAATAAAGTGTAATCTGAAGGTGAGGCCATCGGTTCTTACTCTCGCCACCTAAAAAATTCATAGAAATTCAGCCCTTAAATAGAAATAATAACGAAGCATTCAAATTTTGACAATTATTAAATGTTACAATAATAAAAGATTATGCAACATTTTTAGAAAATTTGGAAAGCTATTAAAGAAGTTATTATATCTTGAATAAATTCTTGTGGTATTGATTTTATTTATGAAAAAATACAGACGCAATAATGACAGAATTTCGTAACTTTATAATTTTGTATAATCGTTATATGGGAAGAATCTTCGAATTAAATTGCCAAACACATTTTTCATTGCAAAGAACTTGTTTAATTCTCTCTTATTTATTCAATCATCAATCTTACTACAAAAAAATATTTTTAAGCCCTTTAGTTTTAATTGCACAACTTTATTTCATTCAATCAATGGAATGGAAAAGAAAAATATGTAAATTACGTAAAATTTCTAAAACAGTAATCTGCAATTTCATAATATATTATATATGCATGTATTCATAAAACAATGTGTATTTGCAATTACAATAAAATATATCAAGCTCAATTAAAATTCATGAAATCTTGTTATATACAGGGTGTCTCGTTTTAATCTTTACACGCGATCTTCTCGAAAAATATTCATTTTTCGAAAAAAATGTTTAAACGAAACATACTTTATTCGAAGGGGAATATTTAATGGTGGACACTGTTTTTTTCTAGATGGAGACGCCTCCGAGATTCGAAGGTGATCATTTTTTGGCAAACAAACTTTTATTCAATTCATAGATGAAAGCAATTAGAAGTACTTTAATTCCTGTTCCAATTAATGCATGATAAGGAAGTTAATTACTTAATCGACTTGAAACAAATATAGTTATTTTTGTCAAAAAATTTGATTTTACGGCCGCAAGTACGTGAAATTGCATTTTACGTCCGGAAATGCGGTCGCAAAATTAAATTTTACGGTCTAGTATACCAAAAACGTATTTTAATGGAGCTCACATTCGACTATTGTAAATAAAATTACACGATCCAACAGATCTTTTGGAAATTCACACCAGAAGAACTGGTCCATGGCATTGAATGTACATACAGAGTCTTCCATTAAGAAAGAAAAAAAACAAAAGATTCGAACGCACGTTTAGAACAAAAGATAGAACCAATCAGTTTAAGTAGTTTATTTATCTGATTTGAACTTTGTAACGCCGCGAACCGATGCATTTAACAGATGAAATAAGGCACATGAAAATAAATAATGGACTTGTGCCATTGAGCTTGTATACAGCCAACATAAATACACGTGTTAATTTGTTTTCATACATAAGTAGAGCAACGTGCAACGACAGGTATAAATTCCTTTTCATGTTTCGGCATGCACAACCTTGTATAATGCATTTTCCTAATACCAGTGATTTTCTGAAAGCGTTTTGAGTTTTAAATGGTCATTTACAAATCGTTGATTTGCTTATTAAAAATATCTAATTATTAAAATATTTGTAAGATGGATTAATTTTAATTGTAAATATGAGATCCACAGGATATATATAGAAATAATTTTGGTAACGAACAATATGTTTCTGAGAAACCGGCGGGAAAATATCCAGAGAAAATTCGACGAATGTAACAAAAATATAGCTATCATGACTCAGATGCTCATAAAAACTGTATACTAACGACGCAACTTTAAGGGAAACAGTTACGTATCGTGGACCACTCTGTTTCCACAGAAAACATACGATCAAGGGATGTAACTTTTGGTGACGAAAATAAGTTCCACGCTGCCAGACTACTCGGAATGATTCCAAACACGAAGATACAACTATATATTTAAAAATTTAAATATTTCCTAATTAAAAGTTATTAATTGTTTTGTAATTATAAGTATGCATTTTATTGTATTTGAATTTTATGTTATTTATTTCATGCACTTTATTGTTATTTATTTTAACTCTATTAAACAGAATTAAAATTTTTGTAGCATAAGTACAAAAATATAATCTGCAAAAACTTTTTTTATTGCCATTTATAGACTTTTAACTCACGCGTAATGAATAGTAAAGTGCAGTGATAAGATCAATCATTTTCGTCGCGTTTTCCTTTCTATTTTGAATTGCCTCAATAGTCACAGAATCACATCCAAAAAATTGTCTAACTTTTAATGTTTCATTTAATAAAAAAACAGTTTTTCCATTCACAAAAAGCTCTTCGAAGGAATCCACTATCGACATATACTTCACACCCAATTTTTCGAAGAATATTTTCACATTTCAATTATGATTCTTTTTAATTAGTATAACACATTATATGGTATCCATTTTCTGTGGTATAATTAACAATTACGAAATTCATATTTATATTCCATTTTCATTTAATTTCCACACTATAAATAACGTCACTTGTAGAACCCGTTTCAAATTTCGTCCAAACTTATGGATAATAATCAGTTCTATTTTTTATTTAACTCTATTCACATTATATGGTATCCATTGTCTGTGGAAATTAACAATTACGAAATTCATATTTATATTCCATTTTCATTTAATTTCCACAATATAAATAACGTCACTTATAGAACCTGTTTCAAATTTCGTCCGAACTTATGGATAATCAATTCTACTTCTTATTTCACTCTATTCACATTATATGGTATCCATTTTCTGTGGTAATTAATAATTACGAAATTCATATTTATATTCCATTTTCAGTTAATTTCCACACTATAAATAACGTCACTTATAGAACACTGTTTCAAATTTCATCCGAATTTATTGATAATCAGTTCTATTTCTTATTTCACTCTATTCACATTATATGGTATCCATTTTCTATGGTAATTAATAATTACGAAATTCATATTTATATTCCATTTTCATTTAATTTAAACACTTTTTACACTTGTAAAACACTGTTTCAAATTTCATCCGAACTTATAAATAATCAGTTTCATTTTTTATTTCACTCTATTCTTTTATTACAATTTTATTACAAATTGCATTTCTAACAAATTTCTAATGAAAGTCCTTTCTCCTCACAGAAGCTAACAACGAAACGTCTACCGGTTGGCAAAACATGAACATCACAACTGTTGCTTCTCTCTGATCGCTTTTAGTTCGGTCCAATTTTATTTTTGATTTTTTTTTACCCTTCTGTCTTTCTTTCTTTCTCTGTCGCTCACTGTTTCGACCAACTCCTCCCCCCGAAACCATTTTGGTTTCCGATGTGACAACACGAATCATCCTATTCTATCTAGCGATGGCCTTAAACCTGGCGGCATATTAAACTCGCATTATTCGAGATTAGATCTATCATAACATGTTTTGCTCACTAAATAATTTGCACTATTTTTCAAAGGAATAATGGATTCTGAACCTTTTTGTACATTAGTTCGGTCAAAACGTTAAGAATAATTTTTGTTTTTGATGTGCTAAAATATTTAATTTATTTGTAATTATATAAATATTTAATTTATTTGTAATTATATAAAATTTGTAATATAAAATTGTTATTCTGCCTTATCACAAAAAATTGTCTAACTCTTTTTAATTTCACATCAGTAATAAATTTAATTTTCAAGAAATATTGTACATCTATGATATCAGAATGTATACAAGTTCAAAATTTAAAAATGTCCCAGAATGTATGACTTTGGAGTTGACTTTGAAGTTTTCTTAAGGAGGTTCTACCGGTAACAGTTTTAAAATTACGAAAAATCTAAAATTTAGCGTATGAGTAGATATTGGTTAAATAATGACTCTGTTAAATTTTGGTGAACTTTCATGGGATGAGAGAAGAGTTCTGAAGATTTCAATTTAAATTGTTTTTCGCAAATATCTAAGTTCCTATTGGTCGGACGATATATATGCATAGAATCGAAATCATAGATTGATAAATTCTCTAGAACAATCATTCTTGGTATTTTTTTCTTGTGGGCAACGGTTTTCAAAATAACACGCGGTAAAAACTTGAAGTTTTCGGAAGAATGATGTACGCGGCTTGGTTCGAAAACTTCAAGTTTTTACCGCGTGTTATTTTGAAAACCGTTGCCCACAAGAAAAAAATACCAAGAATGATTGTTGTAGAGAATTTATCAATCTATAATTTCGATCCGATGCATATGTATCGTCCGACCAATAGGAACTTAGATATTTGCGAAAAACAATTTAAATTGAAATCTTCAGAACTCTTCTCTCATCCCATGAAAGTTCACCAAAATTTAACAGAGTCATTATTTAACCAATATCTACTCATACGCTAAATTTTAGATTTTTCGTAATTTTAAAACTGTTACCGGTAGAACTTCCTTAAGTACGACAGGAGATACTGTTGTGACTGATGTAAGTCACTTGAAATTAAAACAGATACGTAAACACTGCACTACAAGCGATACTTTAGCAATACTTTTCAGCGTGTTGTGTTTCCCACAGTGTCGAAGGATTTCGGGAGCTACATGTACAAAAAGGAAGTTGAAGAACATCCTTTGGATCCACAGTTTTTAACGCAGGCCATATGCGTCTACATATTTCAAGTGGCTTACTACTAGCCTGAAACCCCCTGCTGTGGCTTCCATCCGCACTCCGCAGACATTAGTAAATGTTTTAGTCGAATATCTCGAGATCTAATTCAAGCCGACTCATACATAAAGAGTAAATCGTCTTGAAAAACTTTATCAAACGGTGCAAAGAAAATATATACTTCCAATTGAAAAAATGAACTTGAACACTGTATCTCATTACATAATAATGGGAAGACATCAAAAGTTATTCTCTGTTAATTGCAAGATTTGTATAAAAAATTTGTCTATCCTCCATAAGTTAGAGAATAACGAAAATGAAGTATCCAGAATTAGCGCGAACACTCTGTACTTATACTAATTTCTATACATTATTAATGACTCATTAATATAAAAATGGATAATTAATTTGACACCAAAACTCATTTAAAGAACGATAATAATGTCACCATATAAATGGTGTTTGTTTTATTAATCAAATATTCCTTTAAATACAAGAGATTCCATTATTGTGAACATAAATATCTTTATTTTTATATTCTTTTATTACATGGACACCCGGTAGTGGAATGAGTTTATGGATACGTTTGAGCTTGGAGGTCTCTTCGCAAACGAAACCTTCTTGCGTAGTTTCATTCCACGAATGAAAAATACAAATGTAAAGCTACCCGAATAAATGGAATCCTGAACAGTCTTACAATACTTCAAGAGAAGCGAAGAGAATTTGTTCAAACTAGTTGAAAGGTGTGATCCGGGTACAATTATTGACACAAAGATTAAATACAAATCGTATAAAGTGTAATTGTATAAAACATTATCCATCTTTGTCAATCTTAGATTCTCTTACTCTCTCATTTAATAATCTATTAGTCAACTAAAGTGACATAGGACCGTTTAAAAGTCTGTCTTTCAAAGGCTCGTCTTTTTTGTTCCTCAGTTCTTGTTTTCCACGCGGAAACACGTACATATAATATATGATACAGTTCGTTTAACATCTGGCATATCGGGACGTAATAATTAATTAATTAATATATAGTGGAAAGTATACGGTTGCTGAAAGGATCGTACATAACGTCTAATACAAGTTTTCTTCGGCAATGTTTCATCACCGACGGAACACAAGTAGGTAAATAGTCGATATACTTGAAGTTTCTATAACATGCGTCTTTTGCATACACAGCATCGGACAAAATTATAACAACTTTAAAACTTTTACAAACCGTTCCAATCGATAATTATATTTAATGAGAAAACATTGCATTTCCCTCGCAGGATAACAGATCCATCGGACAAAATTTTCCTCAGATAAAATCGTTATAATTTTACCCAGCACTACAATTAACGAATCGCGCCTTAAATTATTTTCAAAGAATTTTAACATAAAGCATATGTTAAAATATTCGCTATACTAAAATCTTAAAGCAAAAGAAAAAAAAATATATGTATACGTTTTTATCGAGACCGAGAAAGGAATAAGGAAAAGAAATTGAATAATCGATATGAATACGCTACGCGGGAATGTATGATAATAGCGTCTCTTACGACACACGACATATACATGCTATCACGATCGCGGGATCGATGCGTTTGAAAGAAAAATCCGGGATGACCTCACAGTAGAAAAACGCTGCATAGTGAAAAGTTGATCTCGGATGACGAGGATCCTCGCGATCAATAATTTCTCTAAATACTAAACGGAAACGATTCGGTTTGAGCAATTCTTCTCAAACTAAATAAAATAGGTGTGTTTGCTTTGGAAGACGAACGCTAAATGAAAGAAATACGGAACAATTCTATTCGGATTTAACCGACAAGAAAAACGATGACGATCCCGCGCGTAGCACAGGACACGCGCGCCCGTAACACCTGCACATATACGCATCCATACGTCTTTACATTCACGCACGCACACGAGATCCTAAAGTGGTTACTTTACCGTGGCATCGAAAGTGTCATCGCGTGTCTACAACTACTGTGTCTAATACGTCACTCGTACATAGTAATTGTTCCCTTCAGGCGCTAGCTAAGAAAGAATCTCAATAAATTTTCTTAACGCTTCCATATAAATGCAAACACTATTGGTAGTGTGCTTAGAAAGTGTCGACAAACTTCTTAGCGAAAACCACTGATAATTCCAAAAGTGATTCAAATAACATCCGCATTGTTTTGAATCAACGTTGCGTTTGCAATGTTGCATTGCAACGATGCGATGGCTTGTTAAAGCAATTACGTCGTCTTGCGAAAGCAAATTGATCTATTGACGAACACCGCATTGCTGTAACAACATTTCTTCAGTTCATTCATGTATTTTATATTACATTTATCAAACGAAATTTTCAGAATTCGCTTAAAAAAATGTGTAACATAATAAATTGGATTTACCATGTTTCGATACTATACAAATAATGATTTGTTTCATGGTCACATTATGTCCTAATTGCAGAATACGAACGTTTATTTTGAAATTGTCAATGGTTTTCATTAAAAATTCTGTCGCTATTTTAGATGCACACTCTATAATATCCTTCAACACATTCTAAAATTCTTAATCTGAATAAGAAAAGAATTCTCCCCGAAAAACGAGGCAAACGAGCCCATACTAACGACCAATCAACGAATCAGTACTTACTGACGTCTTTTAATCGTTATCTTTAAATTTTTTAATTATAATATATCATAATAGATCTAAGCAATGACCGAGTGCACGTCGCTCATCTTCTTGGTGAGCTCCTGCAGGAAGTCCCTATAAATCACGGAATCCATGTTGGACGAGAGAATGTAGAGCAGCCACCAGTCGCCGAGGTCGATCTTCTTGCTGATGCTGTTGCATGTTTCGATGCTGAGGGTTCGTGCGGACAGGTGGAGCAATCTCGGTCTGACCGCCGGTGCGAAAATAATGGCCGCTCTGTAGACCATCAGGCCCAGCAACAGGATCGAGAGGATCGTGAACCAAAACCAGATGAAGATGTACGTCTTCTCGTTGACAATGTTCAACGGAAGAATACACAGGGAGTCGTGCTTCTGTATGGTCCCGGACGCACCGTATTTGTGGAAGATGCACTTGGTTACTCGGGGGAAGACGTAAACCATGGGGTCCATGCGTTCCTCTTGGGGAGCATCGGAGAATTGGAGCACTCGCAGGCCATAGCTGAGAAACTCGCCGTCGAAGAATCGATTCATCAGGTAAAGTTGAAGAAATATGTTGATGAGACACAGCGCTTCGCAGGCGAAGT
Organism: Ceratina japonica; assembly: GCA_019453355.1. Lineage (NCBI taxonomy): Eukaryota > Metazoa > Arthropoda > Insecta > Hymenoptera > Apidae > Ceratina > Ceratina japonica. The sequence goes on along the minus strand of SMSR01016009.1, from coordinate 51,151 downwards.
ACCGGTACACATACATGTTGTGTGTCTGAAAGAACAAGCAATCGGTGAATTGACACAAATTGGACTCAATAAGGGTAAATTGGATATAACAGAAGTGTCTCGGCTCTCCCTCTTTCCCTTTCTGATCTCTTTCCCTCTTTCTACGAAGCTAAGATTTTTACTCATAAATCATAATTTATTTTAAACACTAAGCGAAGATTGAAGGATCAGAAGGAGTAGATTTTATAGTATCGAAATTTATTCAGGCACGCAGAAAATAATATAAGAGACGAATATGATGCTACGCGTCTTATAAAACATTCTGTTATATTATAATTTTGAAACTTCTCAGTAACATTTCACAGACGAACTTACCCTTCTGTATTGCATGAGATAATCCATTAACATTGACTTTTTCTTGTTAATATTATCCTCGCGATCCAGACCGTGATTCATGCCCATAACCAGCGCGTTAATCAAACCGCCCTCCCACATGTTCCATAGCCATTGGGGTACGTAGCACATTATCGCCTGCAAAAAATTTACGAATATTATTGAATTTGGTCGCCTACTGATACTCTACGCTCTGTTAGGTTTTCAGTAAAAGAATTTTACAATGTAAATGTTTAATCAAGGAAGAAGACATCTGAATCAATAAGATCGTTGACTTTAGTTACGCAAACACTTAGCGCGTCCTAATTACTGAGACATGCCTCTGTTCTTAAATTTCTCACTTAGTAATATACGAACGTAAAAATGGTTTTCCTTACGAATTCGCGGTAGAGATAAGCAGTTATCAGTCTAGCAGGTTCTCCGATCTTTCGCGCTCGCGAATCAGTTTCGGATATCCAATACGAGAAAGGTGAGACCGGGAGGAAAGTGCAATAGAAAACTTTAACCGAGAAGTCTCGCGCAGATGTCGCAACTCAACTCTATCTATCGCGCGTGCAAGATTACTGATAAACGAATTCTTTACCTGAAAGAACAACACGAAGCACACCCATTGGTAATAAGTGTAGTNTATGTTGATGAGACACAGCGCTTCGCAGGCGAAGTACCGGTACACATACATGTTGTGTGTCTGAAAGAACAAGCAATCGGTGAATTGACACAAATTGGACTCAATAAGGGTAAATTGGATATAACAGAAGTGTCTCGGCTCTCCCTCTTTCCCTTTCTGATCTCTTTCCCTCTTTCTACGAAGCTAAGATTTTTACTCATAAATCATAATTTATTTTAAACACTAAGCGAAGATTGAAGGATCAGAAGGAGTAGATTTTATAGTATCGAAATTTATTCAGGCACGCAGAAAATAATATAAGAGACGAATATGATGCTACGCGTCTTATAAAACATTCTGTTATATTATAATTTTGAAACTTCTCAGTAACATTTCACAGACGAACTTACCCTTCTGTATTGCATGAGATAATCCATTAACATTGACTTTTTCTTGTTAATATTATCCTCGCGATCCAGACCGTGATTCATGCCCATAACCAGCGCGTTAATCAAACCGCCCTCCCACATGTTCCATAGCCATTGGGGTACGTAGCACATTATCGCCTGCAAAAAATTTACGAATATTATTGAATTTGGTCGCCTACTGATACTCTACGCTCTGTTAGGTTTTCAGTAAAAGAATTTTACAATGTAAATGTTTAATCAAGGAAGAAGACATCTGAATCAATAAGATCGTTGACTTTAGTTACGCAAACACTTAGCGCGTCCTAATTACTGAGACATGCCTCTGTTCTTAAATTTCTCACTTAGTAATATACGAACGTAAAAATGGTTTTCCTTACGAATTCGCGGTAGAGATAAGCAGTTATCAGTCTAGCAGGTTCTCCGATCTTTCGCGCTCGCGAATCAGTTTCGGATATCCAATACGAGAAAGGTGAGACCGGGAGGAAAGTGCAATAGAAAACTTTAACCGAGAAGTCTCGCGCAGATGTCGCAACTCAACTCTATCTATCGCGCGTGCAAGATTACTGATAAACGAATTCTTTACCTGAAAGAACAACACGAAGCACACCCATTGGTAATAAGTGTAGTATTTCCTCGCGTCAACGTCGCCGAAGTCGTTCGCCACTCCTGGATGCGCAACTTCCAAGCCCACCTGAAGACATACGTGCGATCTTTTAACAATAAAACTTTAAATTCAACCCGCATGAAGCAGAAATTAAAAATAGAATGAGAAACTTAGTGAAGAACTAGAAAAGTGAATTGATTAATTCAAAGGGAAATCCAATTGCTATAAATGGATCAAAGAAATATATCATATCTCTTCTTCTATCTCTTCTTCTATCTCTTCTTAGCATAATTACAAAAAAATTTATATTTTTATAACGATTAAAAATGTTTTCTTTTTATGAACTGGTATTTAATAGAAGCGAATAATGTTCATAATATTTATGCAACTAGAATTTCCATAGCAGACATTGTCGGAATATTTTAATATATCTTGTATATTTATCTTGCATTACTTATAACTGCTAGCAAAACTATGCATGCGTGTCTCAAGTGGCACGTAATTTTTTCTCGCAAGTAAACGATTTATGAAAGACATCTGTTTGCTTCACATCACGAAACATGTACATCACGAATTCTCAATTCTATTATCGCTTCATTTATGTAACATTCCACATTAATTTTCACTTATTCCGACAAAGTTTGATTCTATATTGATTTTTCGTCGCATTTAGAAATTACTCGGCTCGTTTGCAAGAATTTTTTGCACACGCCCAAAAAAAGGCTTGCCATCACTGGCCTGCAATATAAGTACGTAATACATGTATATATAAATGCGTAATACGTACATATATATCTACATAATACATGCATATATATCTACATAATACATCCATGTACATCTACATAAATTATATACATGTATATGTATACATACTGAAAGAGAAATCATTAATTTCTCGAATGCATACTGAAAGAGAAATCATTAATTTCTCGGATGCATCTTATTCGCTCAACTCCGATAAAACAAACTGAAGAACGTAACTGATTGTGAGATTTATATTCATCCCGATTTATGTTTATTTACATATGGACATGTTCGACATGATGTACGCTGCTACTACACGTCTTCGTAATTCATCCAACAATTCATTCTCGGTTTACTATTGAAGTATTTACATACGTAATAAATACACTTTATTTTGCACGATAGAATTCTCAATGGCTTCCTATATTTTAAAAGTATCCACGACAAAATAGTACTGATAGCATTCATCTTCCTNTGATGTACGCTGCTACTACACGTCTTCGTAATTCATCCAACAATTCATTCTCTGTTTACTATTGAAGTATTTACATACGTAATAAATAAACTTTATTTTGCACGATAGAATTCTCAATGGCTTCCTATATTTTAAAAGTATCCACGACAAAATAGTACTGATAGCATTCATCTTCCGGATTGAAACCGTGTATTTTTGACAACTCATATGCCTGACAAAATAGTACATTAGAAATTCCGAATATATTAATAGTAGTGATGTTAATCCTGCAAGTCAATAAAAAAAAATTAATAACCCTGATAAACCAAAACGATTTCATAATTCACTATTTCAACTTACGATTATATAATTTTATTATCGACATCACGCGTTAAAGCTGCTAAAACATTCCAAATAATGTCACGAATAATTTTTCATTTCTTGGCGCAAAATCAAATATTTGCAGAAGAATCGTAAAAACAGATACATTTACATGCAGATGCATTTACAAATAATATAATTTCGCAATATAATTTTTCTTGCAAATACAGTAAAATATACTATAATTTAAATAAACTATACTTATTGCAAGGTCTTGTCCCAAATAGAAGACAAAGGATAAAAGCGCGATAATATTTTATAGGCTTGCAACGTTAGAAATATGTAAATCTCCTCATTAAAAAACACGACATTGCAGAAACTGAAGATGAGTGCTCCATTTTAAAAATAACGCCAGGTTTTCAATAATTGATAACAAGTATCTTGTCATCAAGCTCGAAGGCTACTTTAAGCAAATAAATTCTGATGTCAGCGTGCGTATGCAGTACGTATACTTGTGACATGCCGCGTAACTATCCGATGTAACCCTAAGATTAGTTTTCTGGAAACCGGTCGGTGTAACGTTTTTCTACGGTTATCAACGAGCCATACTTCCGAAGGTCGGCCGTGAACATCAACGGAGGTCAGAGACAAGTGGTCGATGATTTGATAACCGGTGATTAAAAAATCGGTATGATTCTGAAGTCTGAAATTAGGGGACGCAACCGATGAAATGAGGTTACCCACCTGCCTATTGAATGCGTCCGGCATAGTAAACGTAGACGTTATCCAGCAATAAGTGTTAATAGGGTGTGTGGGTAAGCCCTGAACGATACAGGAGATCGGATTACCCACGTATTGGGTGGCCGTGATTATCACCGAACACGTGAAAAGCAGCACCGTTGTGAAATGATTGTGCAACCGAAACACCATCGAGTCCGTCGAGATCTCCTGCCATTTCAGGTACTGTCCGAGGCTTCCTAATAACTTGTACATGATTACTCTGTCCCGTCGAACGGCGCGTTGTTTACAGTCCTAGTCGACGGAGATATGCGTCCTTCTCCTTCGCACGATTTCTATTCCCACGTGGCCGGGTCCCGTGTTCACGCGAGGGTAAACAAAAGAAGAAGAGAGACAACAACCAACACGTATCGAATCTGTATCAACTGAAACTTCCGCGAGTCCTCATCTCCCGCGGCTTAGGCTCGAAAAGCGGTAAAACGAAACGAAACAGACACACGATCTGTACACGGGCCGTGTGTGTCCACGCGGCGTGCCTCCCTCTTTTCCTTTTCTCCTTCTCCTTCAGCGGCGTCCTTCTTCCTTTTCTTCCACCCTACTCCTTCGGCCGACGTTTCTCTTGCTTCTCCGGGGCGAAGAGAACGAACACACGCGCGTCTGCGATCGGTCACCGAACCACGTTCGAACGAGATCGGTAGCAGACCTTATTTACAGCTCCTCCTCGGGAAATCAACTTCGTGACGCTCCGGTCGTCGACATCTTTTAAACGATCGATTCGAACGCTAGATCGATTACAATCGAACGATTCTTCCTTTCGCGCGAGATCCCTTCGCCGTTCCCGTGTTCGTATTTACATGGGAACGAAAGTCGAGGAAAGGACGCGCGCTCTTTTCCGTTTGGTCTGCTCCGAATGGCCACCTATCGGAGCTGCGATACTCACTGTCAATTCCGCGCTATCCTCCGTCAGCAGAGGATCTCTCGGTGAGAAAACGCGCAACCTGACGCAGAATAATTGTGCAACACCTTGAACTTCCCCGGCGTGCTACGAGCTCCCTCTTTCTCTCCTTCGTCTCCTACCTAACCCGTCTTCGCCCCCTCTCTCTCTCTCTCTCTCTCTCTCTGTCTTTCGTTCTATCTCCTGTCTGTCCGCGCGGCACTTTTTTTCTCGATTACAACGTGCAAGATGGATCGTACGACGGAACGGATTGCGAGCAGTCGGAACCGAATTGTGTCGGCATTTACACGCGTGTATTATGTACGTAGCGGTCTTCAACGTCGACTGACGAGACCAGTCAGTGGCTTGTTGTTCGGCCGAGGGGCGAGAGGGAAACTCTTTCGATCTGCTGCTTGCTAGGGGGACTGCTGGAGTAGAAACGAGTAGGAGAAAGAGAGGGCCCAGGAGGTGGGGATCGAAACAGTGGGGGACCGACGGCTGCTGCTTCAAACTCTTCGTCGTCCCCCTCCTCTACTCTTCACGTCTCGCGATACTACGTATACCCTGGTTCCATAGTGCATGCTCTTGCGTTCCAACGTCCAACCATGGCTACCGTTCTTCATTCGATTCTGTTCGCTAATTTTTTCCAGTGACTCGTTTCGACGAACACGCCGATCTCGAAGATTTACGAACAAAGAAAGTTTTCACATATTCCGAGAGGACGACTTCGGCCCTACAGCTATTCTTATTTAATCTCTGTATGCCTCGATCTTGGAAACATTCTTTAATTTAGGATCCTAGAGCTACTAATAATTTTTATGTGTTTGTTTTAGTACAACGTGTCGCTTGGAACCCCGTAAAACATACACGTAAACTTATGTCAGATATTTACTCGGAGAAGATATCCAAAACTTCCGGAATTTTATCGCCTTCACACATCCTCTTTTTCCCTATACGAGAAAAAGATTTATCAAACATTTTTTTTGCCTCGCTTGGATGTATTTACTTAAGGTTGTGAAAGCTTCCAATATCATTTGAACCAGGAACCTTCCCGTCGCGGTGATTTAAAGCGTCTTGGAACTGCCATTACCCACTACTACCGTTATTCTGCCCGCTCGTTTCTCTTTCTTTTCTCTTCTGACCGGTCTTTCGTGCGTCTCGGTCAGTCTCGGATATCGTAATGAAAGTAAATCGGTTTAATTCGATCGTTAAATTCAATTGAACACTGACGTTGGCTAGGCGATCGTATGTAGGACTAGCATAACCGTCGCTCGCATTCCAAATGACAATAATGTTAGTGTTAAAACTGTCCACGTAACACGTATATACGGAGTCGATAAGTTCAGGTGAAAGTCGAATTTTTTTATTACGATATTATCGATAGATATTTTTTGTGCAGCGCGAATGGACAAGGACGACTACTTTTGTTAATTATACACTTATAGCATTCGTACACGTACTAAAAAAAAATACTATACTTATTAGCAGTAATAAGGTACATGTCTAAATAAGAATGATGAAGTACATGTTTCTAATTGATTATTATTTATGCCAATGTCATTAGCGTCATTAGAAGACGCTCGCAAATTGTGTGGTAATGAACTATGCTGCTTTCTAAATGAATAGGAAAACACAAACTGTTCGTGAGTGCTTAAAACATTTAAAATCGACTTTCTTTGTTCAGGAATAAATAAAAAATATAGGAATTTGAAGAAAATTTTATTATTTTCGTGACTTTTATTATTTATTTTTTATTATTCATTTATTATTCATTTTCAATATTACGTCGAAAATTGTATTACAGGGAAATATAGGAATTTGAAGAAAATTTTATTATTTTCATGACTAGCATGTATATTCATTTTCAATATTACGTCGAAAATTGTATTACAGGGTCAACTACGAAAATATCAATTTGCATGTGAAGACTTTATAGGATAAGAACAGGGCGCGAATTATGCAATCAATATCAGCAATTTCGTGTTGTTCGCTGAGCTCGTCTCCCCTTATATCCTTCTCTCTCCTTTGTTCCAGGCTTTTATTCTGTCGCTTCACGGAGGGTGCACGCTGCAACTGTGTAAGTACGTGACCAGATGTGCATCTCCTGAAAGGACTGCATTTTACCCCACGAAACGGAAATACCAGCATCCCTCTTCCTCCGCCTGCATTCGTTTAAAGCTGAATTTACACGCTCACTTTCGTCGAATAGTGTAGTTGATCTCATAAAATTCAAATTACACATCGTCCATCTCTTACGTCAGCTTCACATATCTATCTTTGTTACACATTATTAAATATTTGTTTTCCTCTAACATTTGGTTATATGATATATATATTATATTGTATACATTTATATATTTAATATATTATATATATGATCTATAGTAGATATATATATTGTTATATTAAATATATGATCGCAAACTTGTCATACAAAACACAAATTGAGTTGAAAAAAACGTTAAGCAGATGAAGACTTTAAGTCAAAAATTAGAATTGCTATTTATATTGTCCACTTTCAGTTTGATTAGATTGACATTAGTTAAACTATCAAATAAAACTTAACTCTAATTGCACTGAATGATATAAGGAATACATGTACAAAGAAGAAGTATTGTCCAACTAAAATTAAGCACATATATAGATTCGTCTTTATTGGCTAATATTCCTACTCATTAGAATATTAGATTTCTATAGTAATAATGAGTAACTTTTGTGATCACTCGGGCATAAAAGTATCTTAGACCATTTCAAATTTTTTTTCTCGCATTTATAATTTTACGCTTGTTTTCCGGAATCTGTTTTTACACGATCGTACGTTCTATTAATTTTATGTTACACAGCAAAACGAATTCAGAAAATATTGCATCACAGCCGTGAATATTTATAGAAATCTGAACGAATTAAAAGTAAAAAATAATCAAATTATGAATATGCATCAGAAATTTGTGTAGTAATATATATTTAGAAATGTTAATCATAGAAAAAATATTGAATCCAAAGCACTTCCATGATATTTATTTAAATTTACATTGCTTTTTAATAGAATTATATACAGAATAATAGAAATACAATGTAATAAAAATAATATAAAAGGAAACCCATAAATTCAAGTTCAATATTTGTAGACACTTTTAATCCGCAATTCATAAAATTATATTATGGCAATATTATAGATGGGCAAAAGTAGTAGAAAGCGATGGGCAGTACTTTAATTAATGTAGTTTTTAATACTCATGTGAAATAAATAATATCTTTTCGTTAAAAAAACGCTACGAATTAATTCCAACACCTATTATTATACTATGTAAAATAAAGATTTTCTCATTTAATTCAAATAAATGAAATTCTTCGGGTTCTTTCTTAAGTTAAAAGCAGAGCAACAATTTTTTTTTAGTCTTCTGCTATAACTATCACATGTGCATCGCACACGGTTCATATACTAGCTACAGATGGCTGGTCACGTAAAGGCAGCTATGACACATGTCACACACGTGTTTAAGGAATTTTTGAGAACTGTCCCGAAGATAGTGCAGGAGTTCCGGTCGTTCCTTCGAATCGTGTACCTACCGCTACTGTTGTAGTCTTAGCTTAAATAATGTTCCACGAAAGAATACAAGCCAGGCTTTTAATCCGAGAAGTAAAACGATACATAAACGGTCTCTGAGTACGTTGGGTCGGTCTCTATTACGTATCGATAGCAAAGGTAACGCGATATTGCATAAATATTTTCATACGTTCAGTCACCGTTTATCGCACGCATATCGCTTAGTATTAGGATGTCGCGCTACTGAATTTTTATCGCAGCATGTATCGGAAAACACATTTACAACTGTCATCTATATGTGCTTAATTTTAGTTGAACAATATTTCTTCTTCCTACATGTATTCCTTATATCATTCAGTGCAATTAGAGCTAAGTTTTATTTGATAGTCTGTCTAAAACTACAAATTGTCGACATCTGAAATATATTCCAAGAATAATTGAAATCGTTCTGAGCTGAAGTCACTACGAAGACGTATTTATCAAGGTATTTCAATCTGTGAAACCGTAATGAACATGTGAAGCTTGTAATCAATTTCAGCTTCGGGAATTCATCAATTCTTGTCTGATCTTTCAATACCTTTCACTTCTATCCTTGGCTTTCCAACCGTAATGTGCCTCCGAGTGGATATTTTCAACTGACAAAATGGAATACGTGTACAGATTCGATTATTTCNGAAAAATTGTAATTTAAGAAAATTTAATTTATGCCGTCTTGTAAAATAATGCGATTAAATGTATATGTAATTATCTATGAAGCGGTTATTAGTTTCATTATAATTGACCAATTATATTGAATATTTCTTATCCTATGAATATAGTAATCGCTTTATCCACGTGTCCATGTTATTCGATTACCTGACATGAGCGTATTCAATGCAAGCTTAACAACTGCATAGTTAATTTCTTAGTAGAAGCAAATGACAATAGTCATCTTTCTAAGAAATTCTAAGTAGAAGCTATGCTTGCCTGGCATAAAGAACGCTAAAAGGTATCTTATTGTAGGTACAGCTATATAAGCTTCATATACGAAACTTGAAGGCTTAAATAAAAAAAAAAAAAAAAAATTATTGTATGTACGTATTTTTATTACTTCATCGCTGATGGATTATGAATGATTATAAGTACATACGTATATAAGAAAACCACGTGTTTATATTAAACATAATTGATAACGTTATCAAGCGTGTAATTACTAATGTTACGAGCAGACGCCAAAGAACGTAACATGCTAGATAAAATAAAAATAATAACGAGATACTTGATAATATCATTATCTTCTACTTTTGACAATAGAAATATGATTAAATTGAAGTACATTCGTAAGAGATGAATCTAAAATAGAAAGAGATATAAAGAAAAATATTTCCACCTTAAAAATAACTATACTATTGGTAGAGAGACTTCTATTGCACTTACAGTGACTTCCATTAATATTCCGACACATTTCGAAAAGGAATAACATTTTTAGCGTTGGATCAAGAAACTTTATCTTCTGCAGAATTTAGAATGCTTAATTTATTACAGAATATCTAATGAAAAATTTTTAAAAGTTGGTATTCATTGAAATTGCAGCGAAAATAGTAAAAGACATGGTTTTTAACTTTTTTATTATGGTCTGTAATAAGAATTTGAAATTTCTCGTTTGCAGATGTAAGTTATATACATGTACAAAGTTTTATAAAAATCGATCAATATTACGATTATTATAGTCGTGCTATTTTTTCTTTCTTCATCTCCCGTGCCTTGCAGAGTGTATTCCTAAAAATAGTGTAAAATAGACATTTATGTCATTCAATTTTACGTGCTTGAAATTTTTAATAAAAATTAAAAATTATACTTCTCGAAAAATCAAGACAACATTCGTTTTGATGTCTAGTTAAAGGTACATTGCATAGTACCTTCGTTCTTATTCTATTCAAAACAATCACTTTTTGGAATAAAATTACTTAAAGTCCAAAACATAGTAACTACAATTTCTGCTCCACTTTGTGACACCTACTTTATTAAAAATATCGTCATAATCTTAATGAATAATGATTTTTTCTAAAGATGCCTAATAAACATGTCATTTGTTTTCGGTCATTCTGATGCACTTAGTCCTACTCTAATGCGTCTACTAAAAAAATTAAGCGTATGAGTAGATTTTGGTTAAATAATGACTCTGTTAAATTTTGGTGAACTTTCATGGGATGAGAGAAAAGTTCTGAAGATTTCAATTTAGAAATTATAGATTGATAAATTCTCTACAACACTCATTCTTGGTATTTTTTTCTTGTGGGCAACGGTTTTCAAAATAACACGCGGTAAAAACTTGAAGTTTTCGGAAGAATGATGTACGCGGCTTGGTTCGAAAACTCAAAATTTTGTCGCGTGTTATTTTGAAAACCGTTACTCGCAGAAAAAAAATACCAAGAATGATTGTTGTAGAGAATTTATCAATCTATAATTTCGATCCTATGCATATATATCGTCCGACCAATAGGAACTAAGATATTGGCGAAAAACAATTTAAATTGAAATCTTCAGAACTTTTCTCTCATCTCATGAAAGTTCACCAAAATTTAACAGTGTCATTATTTAACCAATATCTACTCATACACTAAATTTTATATTTTTCGTAATTTTGAAACTGTTACCGGTAGAACCTCCTTAAGAGCCCGTACACCAGTTAAGGTTTTAAGAAGAAACTAGTTAGAAAGCGGGTTTTGCACCGTTCTGTACAATCTTTCACGATTCCACGTATATTGTGCGCTCAGTTATTCGAGGAGACGTTGGAAGCCACGAATATAAACAACGGTGCTGTTGTACCAAGTCTCTGGGCTTTATTCAGTGTGCGTCTTTCATATTGGCGTGGTCGCAGGCGAGCGTCCACAGACCACGTGTGCATGGATAATGAGGTTAACGTACAGTCATCAAGAAAGGTATTTACACACGGACCGGCTCGGCCCGACTTCACCAGCGTGAGCGGGTACATAGTGCCCTTATAAGTCCCAGTCCCAGCCTTTTCCTTCTTTCTATTTACGGCCGCAGAGAACTGTGTACCCACCATCCAAACGTACATTCCCGTCTATAAGTCTTTAGACTTACTAAGAACGTAAAGAATATTGTAAAATTAAAACTTATTGAATATGTGATAAGTTTATTAAGTAAATATGCCAGATAAGTTTAACGTCCAATGTCGAGTAAATATACATTTCAATTCAATATCATATTCAATTCAATTCATATGCATTTCAAAATTGAATATTTTAATGCGATGTTCGAAGTCTGATAAAAATCTACCTTTTGCTTTTTAACTACCTTCTTATATGTATAATAAATGATAAAAAGATATATATAAATCCAGAATTTTTCCAGATTTTTATCAAATTCTAAAGAGTTCCGGAGTTGGAGAACTGGTGATTCTTTTTAAATGACAAATTTACCTTGTCTGTTAAATCAATCTCACGATTTTATCTAATGATTATTAATCTGAGNTAATAATCAAACAATATTGTTTCCATTGTAAAATTTCATTAAACCATCACTAAACCATTTTCTTAAAAATAGTGATGAGTAATTATTGACAGGAATCGAGTATTAACTAGCTATAACCAATGATAGATAATTAGCATCTAAAATATACTCACAGTATATTTGATAAAAGAAACAATCTTGTTTGAGAGAGAGAGAGAGAAAGAGAGAGGTAATCTTTATTACTAGAACTGCGTAAGATTTAGGGGAACGAAAACAGTATTATATGTAGGATTTGAAGATTTAAACCGGAACTTCTTGACTTTGAAGGTTCAAAACAAAAGTTAAATTTCGACTCGGGCTGTAACCGACGTACATGTATATATGATACAGTAATTTGATACGGCCAATCAATGGTTCGGTTTGATGCTTTCGACCGACTTTCTCTCTTATCCTTGATTTTTTAATTTCACATTTGCACTTGCACGTTCGCGGTTTACTTCATCTTTTTTTTAAGGTTTCCGATGTTGAACGCGAATACTGACCATAGACTCGTCACGGTCCGAGTTTTGAATTATCAGAAACGTGACTCAATGGGACGTAACGTATATATATCAAACAGTGTGGTCAACGTTATTCGTAGTATGTGTTGATGATTACATATTGGATTAAAAATTTTCCTTTTTCTTACAGATAAGCATATTAAACACAAACAATGTCCAGCTATACATACAGGGGCTCACAAAAATATTCGAACACCTTTTAAAATAAAATTTTAATATTGACTCAAACCCCATAATTTTCTGAGGAATGCTAGAAGACTGAGTTTTACAACTTTTTTCTTCGCGATATCAGCCAACAAAAATATTAAACAAAATTCTTTTACACAGTAAACTAGCGTCCTACAAAAAATCAAGCTGTTTGGCCCAGTATTAAAAAAATTATTCTGTTTTAAATGAAACTCGAATACTTTCGTTATTCACTGTACATTGTACAAGTATTACATGCATGTGATGAAGAAATCTTTCGCCACCTAATTTTATTTATATCACTTCTCCCGACCACAAAAATGAGCTGAATAGGTCAACGACCATTTTATTCAATATATACGCGTATATAACCTGCGGTTGATTTTTGTACGATCGTGTTCCCATAAATTACGCTAGATTTGTACACGTCGCGGTCGTGGTCGTGGTCCCATTTTCGTAGCAACCGGTCGCTAGTCCAAATGTGCAACGTGATGTAATCTAAGCTTTTATGCAGACGTAGCGCAATACGATATCGCACGAGCCACGAGCCGCCCGACATCTCAGTTTCTCGACATTCTGCACAGCACAAGCTAACCGGTCCAATCCTAGTGACCGTGTTCGTGCAACGACACTGCGAATGTGTAACAAGATAAAAAGAGAAAAAACTGAATGATGACAGAGCAAAAACTGAAATAAATTAAATATCACGCACAGCTACAGTCTCAATTAAAGCTAAGTCCGTTTAGATTAAATTTGCATTAGGTTATATAACGTCTATTAAGATAAAACTGTGCTGCGGTGAAAGTAAGTCGCTCAATATGAAAGACAAACGAAGTATTCCATAATTGCAAGAAGACTGAAACACGTTTAAAATACTCTACCAAGTCTGCATTATCTTATCAGGCGAGAGAAAGAAAAATATCGACCTCTCTTCGCAAGCTCTCTATTGAGTAATATCACCCTACGTTATATGTATACATATGTATAGCGTGGGTAATGTTTAAACTCGGTCAAGGCATCGGTAGTTACGTTTAGGAATAGTATCGAACCCCTCGTACGGACAATTTACATTCCTAGAAAAATAGCCACTTGTTGCGGTGATTTCGACGATACAAAAAAGAAATAGAAGTAGATAATAGAGACTTGCTGTATTTATATTTTATACCTCAAGTACGCATTCTACATCTTTTTCTTTTTGAAATTTCATGTATAATTGAAGATCTTTTTTAATGGAATTTATTAAAGCAATGAGAATTCGAGAAAAATTAATGAAATAAATATCATTTGGATATTTGTACTCTGTCAGTCTCGGTATTGAATTCTACATTAGTTAATTACTGTTACTGGTTCGAAGCTATCAGAATTATTCGAGTAAACAATACCGTATTGTAATGTCAATTGATTCCATTGCATATATATATGTATACGTGTATCTACATGCTGACTAAAACTGAGATTGTTTGCACACACATAAACACAGTGTGAAAAGAAGAAATAATTATCACATTTTATTGAGTGCAATGACTTTAGAAGACCAGACTTAAAATTATCAACTCCGTTCTCGTGTAGTTAGTGGAAATTAATGACATAGCTCTGACCTTATAATCAGTATCAGTCGTACCAATTCTAAAACATTTAGCCTTCATCTTGATTAACATTCATGTTACTCACAGCACATTATCTTCTAATGTTCTAA
>SMSR01016008.1:57205-85069 GCA_019453355.1 Ceratina japonica | reverse complement strand
ACTGGGAAGATCCTCTTCCCTTGCTGTGCGTATATTAATATACGTTAAGGCGCGTGTTATAATAGATAGATGTATGAGTTACTTACTTGCCGTGACTAATATCAGCGATTCCTACGTTGAGGATCCCTGTCTGCCGTGACAGAGACAGGGGACAAGGACGAGAAGGAGACGGATAAGATTTTTCACCACGAAGAAAAACACACGTCCGCCGGAACGCGAGCCATGTTTGTCCCTGGCTAATTTACCGCGAGACTCGTAAACCAATACGGATATCTTGGTAATAATTCAGCTGAGGCATCGCCCTTCGCTGTTGTCCGCGGGCTTTACTTGGTTCGCGACGAGGTTAACCTTCATTTATGGGCTACAACGAAACGCCGTTTACGACACTCTCCGCTGTCAGCCCGACGTGCCTAACCTGACCCTCGCGTCTTGACTGAGGAAAGAATAAATGCTACGCTTATTCACGCGCAACTACACTTGCGCAGGATTCTGCCAGTCGCAGTGGTCGCTGGCGGAAATAGTTAAATTAAAATAAAGCGCGATTTAGCTTTAAAGCGAACAAACAATTATTCCTACGTGGCGAATTACTTTTTATGTGTTATTGAATTTATCATTTAGTGATAACATTTACTCTTTTTTTTTTTCATAATGGAAAAATTTTACTTCAGTAATATGCATGTTTTAGTCGCCAATTTTATTTTAAAACACGTAAGCAATAGTCAATCAGTTGCTTTAATTTAATGAATATGAAATTTATTTATTTTATGGCACAAGTATATTTAAACATTTATAAATTAAGGAACACACAGTTTATGACAGAATTTTTATGACTGAAGTACAATTTTTCCATTATAAAAAAAAGAGAGCAAATGTTATCACTAAACGATAAATACGATGACACGTAAAAAATAAATCGCAATATAAGAATAATTGTGTGTCCCCTTTTCATTGGTCCCCCCTGGAAAGCGTCTAGTTATCGTGTAGTAATGGAAATAATTTAATAATGAGCGCACTTTCAACTTCGTTTGAATTTTCCACGTTTAACATGGAGAAACATTTTTCCCTGAATGTAACATTTAAACTGCTCTTAATCAGATTTTTCAATGCAGTTGCAAGCACTTGACTTGATTTGTAATCATGAGCCAGCGCATAATTACTATACAGTATCCTTTCGTCTAAGTAAATTGTAAACTTGGTGTCAGGCTTCGTTTGTTCTAATGAAATTATTTCGTGTATTACGAGCCTTGTAAATTCATCTACTTCAGAGGAAATCAATTTTGCCTAGAATACATAAAATAAACGAAAATGTACTTCAGATTAGTGTTGACATCAACATATCATGAGACTTTATCTTTTACCTTTAAGAGAAACGATAAATACTGTTTCTGATTAGAGAAATCGATATAATTCTTATCACTTGTATTTTCTATCAACGATAAACGATTTTGCCAGAAGTTCAGGTCCAGTACTTCGTGACAACCGATATGTTCGTTTTTGTTGTATACCGTGGCAATTATTGAGTTTTCAAAAACAGTACTCACAGAAACGAACTTCCAAAAAATGTTATATGAAGATAACATGACGTCATTCGTAGATTGTCCGTAATTCGTAACTCTTATCGTGTAACATTCTGCATCATATTTAGATAGTGTTACATCTATGTGAGCACATGTAACTTCCGGAGATATTTCCGAATTCCGTTTTTTAAAATAATTGATCATCTATCGAACGTTTCAAAGAATAAAGTGAAAATATCTTTCTGGGATAGATAAGTGTTATCATCGTTTCTTAGGTGACAATCCGTACCTTTTTAACGATGTTTGCGAGTAAATTCGTATCGATTATCTTCGCGGCCATATCAAAACGAGACCTGTTTTATTCAACGTTAGGGCTGTGACCTCTAGGTACAGAACAAGATACTGAAAAGTACTCCCCTATCGATAAGAGACCTTTACCGTGCGTAAATCAACAGCGGGACCAGAAGGTGGTGCGGTGTCGGTGTCGGTGTCGGTATACGAATTCTTCATGTTGCGCCATGGTGTACGTGCCTTAGCGGAAGTTAAAAATCCATGTTTAAAAGGTGACAATAGTTTCTTACGCCGTGATTGAGTACGCTCGATGATTACCGAACTATAATAGGTCAGTGCCAGTGCCGTGTAACGTTTTTTCGCGACTAATCGTGAGCAAAAGTATATCGAATGACAGAACACGAAGGGACAGGGGAACCTAACCTCAATGAGGAACGTGCAGCACCGCCGCGTAAAATTCGTCACCGGTAAGTGTACAATTTTACTATTCCTACAGCCATTCTAGATCTGATTAATTAGTAATCGTTAAGAGATTACGCAAGAATTTTCCATATACAATTACGTTAAAGAGTCACAGTCGGTATACATCGGTTGGTGACGCGTGTTACTTGGTTACACCGCACGCTTTGTACAGGCCAATCGAAATACGGTATGCGTCGCCTGACACTGCAATTGACCAATCAGACCGGCTCTGTCAATTTTTTGATTGCCTTGCGTGAAAATCCATAGAGTTTGCCACCGCTAAATATACGTAAATAATTAGAATATGGTACGAGGAAAACTACACTACCCGATCATTTTTCAACGCAATATTTCCGTACCGCTAATGCGTTTTTATTAGATAAAGGGTGCACTCCGCCTGTCTACGTAGTGCTTCACGAAGTCAAAATTACGTTAATAGCTGACACGATTCCGCTGATGACAAACCAATTTATTTATAAACTATTCTTCCTGCGGCTTAATTGGGTCGCCAGTTTTTTTACCTATTTCATTACTCTTCCTTATATCTGCTCATCTTTTTAACTTTGCTGATATTATTATTATTCGAGATTTAGAACAAGCGTAAGTCATTCGTAGTGACCTACTTGCAACAGTATACTGTTTGTATATAAATATTACTGTGCACGTTAATTTACGATAAATCAGATAATTCTAAAGGATATAGAATTTCCATAAACGATTGCACTCGATAGTTCTAACATTAAAGTAGCTTCGTGCATACTTCACAATCCTACACGTTATCGATCTGATAGCGCATGAAATTACATGCGGAGAATACGGGGAATTTGTATTATCCCGGAAAAGAACATATTTACTTGATATATATTAGCGTGTAATAAAGTACGTAATTAATTATACAATAATCGATACCGCGCTTATCAATGACTGATATTACGAGTCGTGCAATGTTTTAGATTGGATGGACAACTCACGTGACAAATCGACCGGGATAAGTTCTAATCAGTGAATTTAGTAAATTATTTTTTATAGATTTAAATGCCACTTGCACTTTAGGTCAGTAATATCAGCCGTAGTGGTTAAATATTTTGGCAATTATCAATAATGTTCATAAAAGAAATAATAAAATTATCTATGTTGCAACTTGTAGATAAATGATTATAGAAGTATTATCGACTACCTGCAATTATTGTAGGTCACTTCGACACGTGGTTCCAATCTTATCAAGAAACGATTATATATATATATATATATATAGTCCATGTGTCCGTACATTTCCTTCGTAAATTCACTGACGTGAGTACAATCGTACGGTAAATTGTACACGTTATCTCGAAAAAGCCAAAATTCTCTCGAATAGCTTGTAATAATTATGAAAGGAGTTAACGTATTTGTATAATTAATAATAAACCGACATCTTGTAGCGTCAGACCTAGATATACTTAACATAAATTATATAACAAATTGTACTTAACTATTGTGTTGCCCTATTTTCACTGTCACTCAATGTCTTTTGCACTTTAATAAAAACGATATCGGAATGATCAGTGAAGAAAAATATAATTTATCCGGTTATGTAAATCTAAAAGTTATCTTACTACATAGTTTCGTTTTTAGTTCTACTAACATTACTGTAAAGTTGTTTTTAAAACAACTATACCGCATACTTAATTTTTCTAACATCTGGGCAAAATGGTAACTACTCGATCATTTTCGTGTATTTAATTGAATTTCGTCAGATCATAGAATTTGGTTTTGAATAACTCAAGGAAGTTGGAACACAGTGCGTGTAACAGTCAAAAGAAATCATAACACTTAGGACACTTGGGTCGAATTCATGCTTGGGTTTATCACGATGAGCCTTATTAGATACATGGTTTACGTATGTATCGTTGATAACGAAGTAACCACGTTACTATCCGGTTCTCGATTCGTGATTTAATATCGTACGATGCTTCGAAAAAAATCACGGATCGAGCACGCGGTCAAGTGCGAAATCTTTCTTCCCTCGGTTACACGCGATTATCTCCGAGGCATTCCTCGTTATTACGACTGATAAACAGATAACTTCCCTATAATTGAACTTTACATTGATACACAGTATATTTTTTATAGTTGACCGCTCATTTTGAGAGATAGTGACACAAAATAATGCGTCGCGTTTTCTAAAATTCGAAAATCGATATTTTCTAATTGTAAAAGACATGATTGTTCTCGAAAATATCTATACAATCGAATTGGCATTGAATGAGCATAGGAATTTCTAAAAATGTTTATGCAACGTAAATGTTGTTCATTGCATAATGACATGTCCGTCGTACGTTATGCATACATACCTGGATTATTACGAGCTTGCCTGGACGTCAGAACGTGTGAACAAGCGATACCTACATCGTGTCTTTTCTTCTTGAGGTAATATCCACATCTTAGCAGCTCACTGCGAAGCCAGAAACATGATTACGACGATTGGAATTCATTAAGGGAACGAACATACGAGAACGGGAACATACGGGTCAATACCGTTTGGTATCAAGAAATGGTTCGGATCGAACGAAAGATTGCTATCAACGTTCAGGAAGAGTCGAAGCACGAAAATGGCTCACAAATAAAATTACTTGAAAGTTACGGGTGACGATAGAAGCGAGGACAAGAATAAGCATTGTAATACAATAAAAGAAACAACGGCAACGAAAGTTTGATCTTAAGAACGTAGCAGATACGCAAGACTCGACCGATCGAACAGTACATGAGAGCATAATACGCGAGAGGAAGTAATCGACCATTCCTAGATGAAACGAGTTTGAGGAACGAGTGTCATACCTGTACAGGAGAGAAAGAAATGTCAAAAGAAACGTTGACGACGGCAGTGGTACCCGCGGTAGCTCCATGCGCGGTAGAAAAGTTCCGACGAAATCGGTCGCGGGGCCCGCTGGAAGTTCAGTGAAAACGAACACAATGTCGTCGATGTCTGACGACCCCTGAACCCCGTCGTCCGGTCTTTTTTTTTTTGTCTCTCTTCGTATCGTCCGCTTGTACACTGTGTTACGGGGTCCGCGTTCCGATTTCCTCTCCTCCATGTGCGGCGGGCGGCGCGTGTTCACTAAAAGTGACGCGGTATCAGCGGGAACAGCCGCGTGCACGCCGCACAGTGCCTCGTCGTTGCCGAGTCAAGCGACGAAGCAGTAACAGAACCGCGACGATGATGAGGAATCGTCGTTCGTGATCGCGCGATCCTACGGTCATAAAACGAAAGTCGCGAGAGTGTGTTGTTAGGAAGGTTTATATAAAATAACGTTTAAAGGGGAACGCGAGAAGGGTGCTCGAGTCGAGTGAACGCCGCGTGGTCCCATTTTTCGCACCTTTTTAACTTTTGTCCGATTGTGGAAATTTCAAGGACAAGGGGAGGCCGCCGGGGACAGAGAAGAGAGTGAAGAGAACTTTGATCGAAGGACGCGGACATCCACGGAACGAGCTGCGTCTGGTATGCTTCGGGGCCTTCTGGATACATTTTTCGGTACATTGATAGTTTCCTAAATCGTTGGAATCTATTACCCCCGTGGACGCTGGCCAGGATCTGACGCGAAACGTTTGCGATTTCTGATGTCTTCACGTTGACGAAAGTTCATTGGTATTAGAAAGTGAAGGATCTAGCAGTGTTAACGAAGTTCTTTAAAGGGCTTCTCGTATTTTTAGTTTTGTATCGTTACATTGGTTCTCGAGCCGAAGGACCAAAGTTGGAATACACTGATAGTGAAAGTCATACGGAAGGCGCCTGGTTTGAAAGTACTAAACAGTATAAAAACAGTCTATACAGAAACATAGTATCGCGTATCGGAAATACATATTACGTAATTACTAGATTCTAGAATTTTATCTATGTGCAGTGATGTAACATCGATGATATGACCGGAAATAGAAGAAACAGAATCTCATTTTTCAATAATCACGTGATTGTACAAAATGCATCTGAGAAGCTTTTTCGACGTTCACATCGAATCTCAGTATCAATGAATTTTCGTCACACCCTTTTGTCATATTATCGGAGCAAACTATTCGCACTGCATCCTGTATGCGCTCTTCCTGAACCGTTTTAACGAGCCCTGTCGCGAGATCTATTCGAGCCCATTCTGCCCTTTCAATTCGAATCATGCAGCTTCACTAAAATTAAAAAAATCTCTTTTTTTTCGTCCCTTTCTTGTCACAATTACATCAGATGTCCAAGATTCACGTAATAATCCATACCAGGGCAAAGTTTTCTTATCGCGCATCACGGACTTGTACCTAACCCCATCGAATGACTAATTATGCTAACCGAAACACGTGGGGGTGGAAGGAACAGTTTACTTGATCCTCCGAATTCAATTTCAAGGTCTCGATCAAGAATCGCTAAGCGACCCCCGAAGCGTCCCTACCGCCGCTCTTCTCTTTATCCATCTTCTTCTCGGCTTATCGTTTGCCGCGGTAACGCGCCGATATATTCGTCTTGGACACATTTTCACGGATCGACCTGACCGAGGGTGGTGGTCTGACATTTCTCGAGCATTTCGTACTCTGTTCACTAGAAGAATCGAGGGTGAGTAACAGCTGGCTTTTCGAATTTCGGCCCGTCACGTCGTCGCTTATTTTTCTGTTCTGTTGTGTACCCCCTGCTACCGATTCATCTTCATTGGTATTTCAACGCGTGGGATCGTGCCGATTAATTCTTTGTCATCTTATTTTTCGACCCTACGATTGTCATTCCCTCGTTCGTCGTTCGAACTTCATGAACGACCAACACAAAAGTCTCATCCGTCGTGACTAATTTTCATTTCACGAATCACTAGCTAAATAACAATGTTCGAAACTAAACCCCATGTTGGACTTGAGAAGTTTGCCGTTGAATCTTAATAGGCGCTGCTGTGTGAGAGTGTAATTAATACATATGCTTCAATAATGTTCAATAATTAGCATATACTCTGACGCGCGTGTCTCTAGGAGTTTTCCGGTGTCTATCAAGGAAATGCATGTGTTTCATTATAGAATAAATTACATTGACTAGAGCTCACTTTAACTCGTGACTTCGATGTGTTCTTACTTAACAGAGGACTTAGTTTTAGTTCCTTTTTGTTCATTTCTGAAAGTTTTGTTAACACTTGTCGGACGTGAGCAGAGGTACGTTTACTAAACCTCTTCGCTTGATGCAGAGAATCGCGTTGTTTCGAGTGTCATGTTTAAATGTACAGTTGTATTCGTAAACCAGGTTTGCAATGTCTATAAATAGGCGATAGCGTTATCCGCACTATGTTTGATAATGTTAGAAGAAGTGAAACCGATAAAAAAAGTATGAATAACAGTTCATGAACTATTTGAATATGTGTATATGACCGTGATAAGAAAAAACGTCGTGGAACCAAGTTATTTTCATATAATTGCAAGCGGGATAATTATTGCACAGTATGAAATTAGTAATTTTTCCTCCTTTTTTAACGTATCAACAATGCAAATTTATACTTGACACTATCAGTAAACAGGTAAACGTGTTTGAAAAATTTTTTGAATTGCGTTGTTTTCAACGGCGATCGTTTCTGAGAAAGAATGTAATAGGTTCACGTAGCAGGTGATCCTATTTATCTTTTTTAGTTCGTACGTCATAAACGCTGAAGAACACTGAGAATGTTAACAAACTTTTTACCTGTTCGGTTCATCTAACATAAGTAACATGACTTTACGTAATATCTAAACTAATTGTTCCGCGTGTTACGCATTCATCATTTTATTGAAAATTAATCATTCTGATGCATTTCACGAAAATATCATTCGCCTGCTTGTCTTTTTCCTTCCTTGTTGGGCTCGTTAAACCCCAAAGTCAGTCGGTTAATCGAAATCGTTTCATATGCAAATGGTAACTATGTCGAGTCCGAGCAGGGATGGGTGGTTTTGGTGGGTCTGGAAACTGCATGTGGCTTATTTGGCATGACTACTTACTCTTTTGGCTACCGTCACAAAAACTGTTTAGAAGAAGAGAACAAGAATTGAGGGCCACTCTGCGAATTTTCTGAAACTAAATATTGTCATGGATTAAAAGCACCGTCGTTCGCAACAATTATATAAATACTAAGGCGACGTACAATAAATTACGAGCGGATTGCAATACGTGTGAATAGAAAGAATTGAAAGGTAAACGATTAGCGAGTGGCCCTTGGTGCTGAAACCGGAAATGAAAGTTGCTATTAAGAGAACATTACCGCGCACTTGTAAATATCATGTAGCGCAACGACATAAGACTCTAACGCACGAAGGACCCTGGAAGTCTTATGTAAAGTAGCGGCCGATCTTGACACGAATGGGTCGGATCTTTTGAAGGTAGCGGCGACAGAGAGGCAGGCGACGAGCAGAAATCCGCAGAGCCGACCGAGACAGATCTCGCCGATTCCAAGGGTACCATGTCGGAAATTCCAGTCAGCTTCATCGTCGGGGATCCCGAGAGCGAAGCCAACGATTCTATCAAGAATGAATTGGAGCAATTGGAGGTGGACGATAGCTTCCCTTCCGGGGAACCCGAAACCAATGGGTTGCTGCATCCGAATTACATGCCGGGCCTGGTCGAGCGTCGCAAACGGCTCAGGTGAATTTTTCTTCCGTTTCTTTTTTTTGTTTTTAATTTTCTTTAACACCCCACGCAGACACGTGGACGCAAGCGTTGAAAATTGAACGACTTCGATCTGATATGACCGATTAAAAATTTTGTTGAGTCAGGAGAACTTTGTATGTTAATAATGTGTTTTCCAACGGCTTGGATACGATAGTCGCGTGAGAAGTAACAATCGTTGTTCGTTAACGTTCTGAGAAGTACGTCTATTGTACCAAGAAATTAATTGCTCTTCACCGTGGCAATGATCTTCGCGCATACCATGGGAATGAGAAGTTTTTGAATGCCATGAATAATCGAGAAATTGATGCTCGTTTAGGAAAGTGGAATATTTACCTACGTGTATGCAGTTTACGTAATTGTCGATCATTATTAGATTCTCGAAGCAACTGACCGACCGAACTTTTATTTTATAACATTGTAAGACTTTTTACGATTTTTAACGTTGCTGTAAGATATTTTTCTTATTTACGTGAGCACCGAGCTACCTACGTATATGGTCACCTTATTGACTTGCCGGAACGTCACATTGAATATTCACAAGCATTTCTGTTGGCATTGTGTGAATAATCACCCTTGGACATGAAACTTCTGATTTCTCTTATTCGTTACATTTTATTACGTCTCCTGGTCTCGCATTTTTCATCTTCGTAAACATTATTTTTCAATAAATTAATGTTGACGAAATGTCATCTGTTCTGTGACAAAATTTTGTCGGAATTAAAATTTCGCGAAATTGATCATTGAAGAAATAAAAACTAATCACTTTATACGCGTATGGTTTGATCTAATAAACATTAAGATTTCTCATTTGCGAGAAATCTTGACTGATTGCTCCTGTCGTGAACTTTGATAACATCATCTGAGAGAGAATATTAAAGATCTTTCCCTAGAGAGGCCCATAAAAAAGGGATTGTGTAACTGCATAAAAAACTATGTTATCACTTGTTGAGTGGATTACATTGAATACGATTGGTCGAGAACAGGTTTTACGTCATTACAGAATCTTAACTAAAATTTCATATTTCTTATTCGTGAATGAATTACATTGAACAATGGAATCGAATGACTGCTCGTTTTATGCCGTACTTCGTATTACATAACTGTCTCAAAGCAACGAACTTTCAACGCCGTCGTTATCGCTTTGCCATAACTTTAACGTAATATTCTTATCTAGAGAGTTCAATAAAAAGAATAACGATTACATTACCCATAATATATCCATTGTCCACATTTTTCAAAAGACTTGAATTCATAGTTAGTGAACAATGATCTTTCATGCGCTTGCAAGAAATCTAAATAGAAAAAATTTCTAAAGTCATGTAAATGTAGCTCTTACAATTATTGTTAAGGTTGAGTTCAAGATAAACTGCATCGCAGGCGCAGCGAAGGAAACTTTGAACGTTGAACCGCGCAATATTGACCATTAGTACATTGGTTTAAATTTCAAGTATGAACAGAGGCTCCTCACGGCGTAATATAAAATATGCAAATAAAACTCGCAACGCACGAGATTCTCGTTTGATGGGCGTTTAGTGTAACCTGGACTTCGTAGTGTCATCTGATTATGCAACTGCGGTTACATTGAGAGAAAAGTGGGATGTCTCGAATTGACTGTGTCACGTCTGAGCATTTTTAGCGTAACTACGGGATACTCCACGGAAAATCGTATTTCCTACGAACACATTTTTTTAAAGCTGTTCGATCCCCTTTAATCGAAGAAGGATTTTGTCTCTGGCTATAATTAGCAACAGCTAATTGTTTGAAATCCTTACACGCGTTCTCGTATTACGGTCGATTATTGTTTCCACTTAAGTATGTGCAATAATCCCGGAGGTCGTATTCATTGCTATCTCTAAACACGAAAGATGCGTACGAGTTCCCTTAATGAAAGTTCGTCCCATGCACTGTGTACGTTTGTGACGTGCAATTTTCCTGTTACATACTTAGCCACCGGCGTCTCTATGTATACTCTTCAGTCTGTTAAGTAATCGTTTATTATTCTTCCGTTAATTTCGATCAGGAAGTGGCCTGTGCCGAATACAAACGCGTCTGTATGAAACGTCGTCGGATTTAATACACTCCTAAACAACTGACACAATTCTCGAATCTCTTCACCGCGTTAACACCACAATTTTGTCACAATTTCACGTGTTAAAAATTGCAAACATTCGTTATTTTATTTATTTATGACGACTTCAAATTATAGTGTTTGCATTTCATTGAGTAAACTCAAGTGCTCATTCATACGACTTGTAAATACAGGTTTCAGAAAATGAAAGAAAGAAAAGTTAAATGATTTATGTTTGATATAACATGAAATCGCTTATCTCGCTTACATCAGCGATTATGTTGTGGCTATTTGCAAATCCTTCAGAGTTTTCACGATTACGTTAACCGTCAATCTTCCAGTCAAGTTTTATCAAGATAGGACACTCGTGGAGATGGGAAATAAAAAATTTGGTTGTTTGCTTCGTCATTGGGAGTACGCTTCTTCCTCGAGCAGTAGCGTTACAAAGGTAGGGGGACCATTGGAACGAATGAAAGGTGTACCGTCAGTGAGCACTAGTCTTTTAACGATGTTGGATGAGGGATTTTGATTCGCTTCGCAGATCTAGTGCGTCGTCCCATATTCCAGTGATGCGACACGACGTCATACGAAACTTCCACCAGAGATTCCATAATTACTGCAAAAAGGATCATCAATACAGTTGCGTTAAAAATGCTTGTGTCAACCGTACAATCGATAATCGAACAACGTCGGTGAACGTTTAATTATTTTGAAACTGGTTCTCGATTTGTTTATCCGACATTTTTCATCGTCCTACTAAAAGTGAGTCATGATATGTATTTCGCTTATCCAGCGAAATACGCGTGAAAGAATTTGAGCGAAATGAGAATTGAAACGTTAATCGGTCGGGAAGGAGGATTCACCTGCGAGGTGTGACTGCTACGTGTTCGAATGTGTATCGAATCGACCGTCAATGATCAGTGACAATGATCGATGCTGATCTCGTTCTAATGCTAATGATCCCCGCGAGTTAAAGTTTTTTTTTCGTGTGAATCGCGGAGAATCTCGCGCTGTCGGACGCGGTTAAATAGCGGCGCACATGTGACGGAGAAATTCAAACGCGGAACAACGGTGATCGTGCGCTCGCGTGCAAGATCTCGAAGCTACGATAAGAAGATCGGTGAAAGCTGATTCGGTTGAATTTCTGCGGAAATATCCGCGAGAACGGTCGCCGTCTAAGCGATATTCAGCGGGAGAACAGAAGGAACGACCGTGATCGCCCCGCGAACCGGTACTCGATCCGGAAGCGAAATGTCCGAAACCTTGGTCAGAGTCCACGTCGGTTGAATCACACGATGAAGCGGGTTAATGCAAACAGGTACGCAGGAGAAAACAGTGCGTCGGCCGAACGGTCGTAAGTCGAAACCGAGAAAACCTAATGAAAGGTTTCCACGTAACGGTAAAACATACTTGACAATAACGTGCGATGAGACTCGCGTTTGGAAAGTTGTTAAGGAGTTTTGGAATTCCAATCGTCTGGTGTTTGATGCCACCTGCCCGGTTGGTGCATCGTTCAAATGTCGTAACGAGACTCTGTGGCTGAGGTGGCTCGATGGGAGGGACACACGAAAATGAGACGCGTGAAAAGATTCGTGTTGGCTCAAAGTACGGAAAAGGATCCGATTTGGAAGAGCTCCGACAACCTGGTCGCTGGTATATCGAAAATAAACGAGCAGCTCTCGACGGAACCAGTCGTATCAGCGAAAACCATGGAGAAACAGCAACAAGAACAAACCGCAAGCACCGGATTAACGTAATGCATTTTATTCTCTAACCGTTGTCAAGTTAACATTTAATTTCTTTAAATTATGACGAAAACGCCAGGAACTTATTTAATCATTTTTCTAACGACAATTGTATAATTTGATAAACCTTAGAATAATTCCAATGTACATTATACCGTAGTACAAATTCAAATGTGTATGAACATCTCAGAATACTCTTCGTGGAATACGAATGTAGAATGACAAATCACTATGAGAGACGGCATGAATTAGCACGTCGTTTTTTCATGATGTTCTCTATTCATTATGCGGATACGGTCCGTCTTCCATCGAATTTCGTTGACGCACGATACTTTTCATTTCTGAAATGCATAGCCAGCTCCTTGAGTGTGTGAAAAGTATCGTACACAACGGCGCAGCATTGCGACATCAAGAAATGGACTTTGCCTCTTCCGAAGACCCAAGCTTGGTTCAACAAACTATATTCTCCCAGTTTATCGTTTTTAGTTAAAACAGATAACAATAAGAAACTATAGAAATGGCGTATATAAGTGCTCAGAGATATTGCTTCGCGATAGGAAATGATAGATTATGGGAAATAATGATAATATCACGACATGCGCTATTTAATCAAGATTAGAGTGATAGCGAATCATAAATCTTACACCGTGTCCTTCGAATGTGAGCAATGATCATCTGAGTTAAATCCACGTTTACGTATGCATTTATTATTATCAGTCTAGAGTTCACTATTACTATTTTTTATTCTCAATGAAGAAGAAAGTACGTCAATTAAAGGAGATATTGCCATTAAAATTAAGCATGCGGAGAAAGTCTCATGATATGACAAATTCGAAGAAAACTGACTATTCGTTTGACGATCATTATTCAAAGAAAGTTGTTTTAGAATCTGAGTTATTTTAAACATCTAATGACATTCAAATATAATTATGAAATCTACTGTCTACACAATAATTTCTAATTCTGTGATTGCTGATTACACAGAATACTGATCAATCGTAACGGAGTGTTTATATTATGTACAAAGGGAGAGCAAGAGCGTGTATGTGGAAATAAGGAAAACTATCTAGGCGAGATACGTAGAAGGTTCAGAAAGCGTTACGGAATTGCAGGAATGACATTGCGTGAGCCGCTTAAATTAACGGTTCATATACTTTCTCTGCTGTCATTCACATGTTCCCCGTTAACAGATGATAATGATCACCTTGAAGAATCCGGGGAAATACGTTTGACCGATTTTTCATTAGGCACACTTCTTAGATTTCGAATAATTATTTATAAGGCCAGAAGTACATATTTTTCAATGATCGGGATTAAACTCTATTGAAAGAGCGATCACCGACCGTGTTTTGAGCCCCATTGGGCCTCATTTGCTGTCCCAACGATTACACGGACATTGCTACTCTTTAGCCAGACATCTCCTCGGTGAATGTTAAAACTGATTTCGTGTAATTTTGTAGGCCCAGCATGTCGCAGGGCACGGTGATGATACAGGCATTAAATCGGCAAGAGAAGGACTTCACCGTTGCTACACCTGAGGAATTCGTTCATCGTTTCGGCGGTACCAGAGTTATTAACAAGGTAAGAATGATTCTCAAATATATTTAAAAATCGCATTAAATACATACACTTATAAAAAAAAAAACATGGGATGATGTCATTCAACTAATATTAGCTATGGTACGATGATTATACCTCAATTTTTAATTACAAAAAAATGAATAATGATAATTGATTGCTGAGTATAATATTCTTCCTAGTATTTGTGTTATATTTGAGACACGTTAGAAGCTTGTAAAGGCACAAATGCAAAAGGAGGTCGTTCCCGTTTCGCTCGAGTACGTCGCGTGACATTCACGCCGTATAGTTTCGTAACGGTCGCTGAACGATCTTTACACTTGACCCTGAGTGACCTTGAAGGACCTTGAGCCGTAGGTTACCACACCTGTTTCATAACATCTCGACGTATACGTAATACTTGCCGAAAAACACATCTCGCTTGAAGAAAAAACTTGTTTTATCTGTAAGGTCACCTCTGACATTTCAAGTTGCTTTGTGCTAACAAGTCAAAGTCCTTTCGCCTTAGAGAAAATTTTAATCTCATTCTGAAAGCTGGAAACAATGTACGAAGTTTTTTAATTTACATCAGTTTTTATTAATTCATTAATTTCTTTTTAATGATCCGTGGAGGATCGACGACACTCTTCACTTCAAGCACTGAATCCACAATCATTAATTAGGCACCACTGTTCGTAGGTGTTAATTGCCAATAACGGAATAGCGGCCGTAAAATGTATGCGTTCAATCCGGAGATGGTCGTACGAGATGTTCAAGAACGAACGCGCTGTGCGCTTCGTCGTAATGGTCACGCCGGAAGATTTGAAGGCGAACGCGGAATACATAAAAATGGCAGATCAATACGTGCCCGTCCCCGGTGGAACCAATAATAACAATTACGCGAACGTCGAACTGATCGTAGACATCGCTGTACGTACTCAGGTCCAGGCCGTGTGGGCGGGATGGGGTCACGCTTCCGAAAATCCGAAATTGCCTGAATTGCTCCACAAGAACAATATGTGCTTCATTGGTAATTTAATGAAAATGATAACGAAATTTTCCTTACGTCAGCATAGGATTTTCCTCTATTAATTAAAGATTTTTAACGTAGGGCCATCCGAGAGAGCGATGTGGGCTCTCGGGGATAAAATCGCTTCCAGCATTGTGGCACAAACCGCAGACGTGCCAACTCTTCCTTGGTCGGGTTCGGAGCTGAAGGCACAGTATAGTGGAAAGAAGATAAAAATATCCTCGGAACTTTTCAAGAAAGGGTGCGTTACGACGGTGGAGGAGTGCCTGGCGGCGGTGAATAAAATCGGGTTTCCTGTGATGGTGAAAGCCAGCGAGGGTGGTGGCGGCAAGGGTATCAGGAAGGTCGAAAATGCCGAAGAATTGCCTGCGTTGTTTAGGTAAAGACAGGTCACATTTATAGCTATTATAAATATCACTATTCCGCAATATCAAGTGCCAGTACCAGAAAGAAGTGATTAGAGATATGCTAAGACGCCTGAACTATTTTCTTAGGCAGGTACAAACTGAGATACCCGGTTCCCCGATATTTATCATGAAACTGGCGAAATGTGCTCGCCACTTGGAAGTTCAGTTACTCGCCGATAATTACGGAAACGCGATATCGTTGTTCGGACGTGATTGTTCCATCCAAAGAAGGCATCAAAAGATTATCGAAGAGGCGCCAGCAGTCGTTGCCAAGCAGGAAGTCTTCGAAGAGATGGAGAAAGTAATTACAACTTTTAACAAGCTCCAGCGACAAAAATGTTTAATCGTTTCTTAAAATTGTATGTCTCGTTCTGCTGTAGGCCGCTGTCAGACTGGCCAAAATGGTTGGATACGTCAGCGCGGGTACCGTCGAGTACCTTTACGACACATCCGGACGCTACTACTTCCTGGAATTGAATCCGCGTCTTCAAGTAGAGCATCCGTGTACAGAGATGGTGTCCGATGTTAACTTACCCGCGGCCCAACTTCAGATCGCCATGGGACTGCCGCTACACCACATTAAAGACATTCGTCTTCTCTACGGCGAAAGCCCGTGGGGAGACAGTGCCATTGATTTCGACCAGCCGCGGCACAAGCCTCAGCCATGGGGACACGTAATCGCGGCAAGAATCACTAGTGAAAATCCCGACGAAGGTTTCAAACCGAGTTCGGGTACCGTGCAAGAATTGAATTTCCGTTCCTCGAAAAATGTTTGGGGTTACTTCTCGGTGGGTGCTTCCGGAGGTCTGCACGAATTCGCGGATTCGCAGTTCGGTCATTGCTTCTCTTGGGGCGAGGATCGTCACCAGGCGAGAGAAAATTTAGTAATAGCCCTTAAGGAGTTGAGCATCAGAGGTGACTTCAGGACCACCGTCGAGTATTTGATTACTTTATTGGAAACCGAAGCCTTCCAACAAAACAATATTGATACCGCTTGGCTGGATTTGTTGATCGCCGAACGCGTTCGAAGCGACAAACCGGACGTATTATTGGCCGTGACGTGCGGCGCGATTCATATCGCCGATAGAGCCATCACGACCGCTTTTACTGGATTCCAAACAGCATTGGAAAAAGGGCAGATTCAAGCCAGCAATGACTTAGACAACGTATTTGACGTTGAACTCATTAACGACGGATACAAATACAAAGTTCAAGCTGCCAAGTCAGGTCCTAATAGCTATTTCCTTGTTATGAATGGTTCCTATAAAGAGATAGACGTTCACCGATTATCGGACGGAGGATTGCTGGTTTCTTTGGACGGTGGCAGTTTCACGACGTATATGAGAGAAGAAGTCGATCGCTACAGAATCGTTATTGGAAATCAGACGTGCATCTTCGAGAAGGACAACGATCCGTCTTTGTTAAGGTCTCCGTCAGCCGGGAAGTTGATCAGCTTTTTAGTCGAAGACGGTGGCCATGTAAATGCCGGGCAAGCCTACGCAGAAATCGAGGTGATGAAAATGGTAATGTCAGTGACTGCGAGCGAGGCTGGCAAGGTTTCCTATGTTAAAAGGCCTGGGGCTGTTCTCGAGGCTGGTACCTTGATCGCTATTTTGGAATTGGACGATCCGACCCTGGTAACGAAAGCGCAGGAGTACACCGGTCAATTCCTGGAGACCGCGGCGCCGGGAGTTTCCGAGAAATTGAATCATCTACACGCCAAGTACAGGACCGCTTTGGAAGACACTCTGGGTGGATATTGTTTGCCAGATCCGTATCATATTCCTCGTGTACGCGAACTTCTGGAGAAGTTCATGAATTCCCTTCGCGATCCCACTTTGCCTTTGCTCGAACTTCAGGAAGTAATTGCGACAATATCCGGGAGAATTCCGGTATCCGTCGAGAAAAAGATCAGGAAACTGATGTCGCTCTACGAAAGCAATATCACCTCCGTTTTAGCCCAATTCCCTAGTCAACAGATCGCTGCTGTAATCGATGGACACGCAGGTTCGGTTTCAAAGCGATCCGAACGCGACGTGTTCTTCCTGACTACCCAACCGATAGTGCAACTGGTACAAAGATACAGGAACGGAATACGCGGAAGAATGAAGACTGCCGTCCACGAACTTCTTCGCCAATATTACACCGTTGAGAGCCAGTTCCAACAAGGACATTACGACAAATGCGTTTCGGCTTTGATAGAACAGCACAAAGATGACGTGGCGACGGTTACGGCTATGATTTTCAGTCATAATCAAGTGACGAAGAAAAATGTTTTGGTCACCATGCTCATAGATCACCTATGGGCGAACGAACCTGGTCTGACAGACGAATTATCGAGTACCTTGACGGAATTGACAAGCTTAAACCGCACGGAACATAGCCGCGTGGCGTTACGCGCTAGACAAGTTCTCATCGCTGCGCACCAACCAGCTTATGAATTGAGACACAACCAAATGGAATCGATATTCTTATCAGCAGTAGACATGTACGGGCACGATTTCCACCCGGAAAATCTGCAGAAATTGATCCTCTCGGAAACATCGATTTTCGACATCTTACACGACTTCTTCTATCACTCTAATCGCACGGTGTGCAGCGCTGCGTTGGAGGTCTACGTACGCAGAGCATACATTAGTTACGATCTGACGTGCTTGCAACATTTGGAACTATTCGGCGAAGTGCCAGTCGTGCATTTCCAGTTTTTGTTGCCTAACAATCACCCCAATAGGCAGAATCAGTGTCAGGTGAATCATAGAACCGGGGCTATGGCAGCCTTCCAAGACATGGAGCAATTTGTCCGGTACTCCGACGAGGTTCTCGATCTTCTGGAGGATCTGTCTTCGGTTAATTCGGTTTCAGCCAAAGTTCTAGAGGCGGTGGACGCGGCTGGAAGCGAGTCGAGACACAGCACGTCTATAAACGTGTCCCTGAGCACAGCAGAGCCCGGTGTCTCAGTGGAGGCCGGAGAACCCGCGGAACCGGTGCACATCTTGAGTATTGCCATCCAAGAAAGGGAGAACAGTGACGATGCTTCCATGGCGAAAGTATACGGAGAATGGTGCGCTGCGAACAAGGACGAATTGATGTCGCGAGGCATAAGGAGAGTCACATTCGTTGCACTGAAGAAGAGGCAGTTCCCGAAATTCTTCACGTTCCGCCACAGAGACGGTTTTGTCGAGGACAAGATTTACAGACATCTCGAGCCTGGCTGCGCTTTCCAACTGGAACTGAACAGAATGAGGACCTATTACCTCGAAGCGTTGCCGACGTCGAATCAAAAGATGCACCTTTACCTCGGCCAGGCGAAGGTTGCCAAAGGGCAACAAGTCACGGATTATCGTTTCTTTATTCGTTCTATTATAAGGCATTCCGACCTCATTACGAAAGAAGCTAGCTTCGATTACCTTCACAACGAAGGCGAACGCGTCCTGTTGGAAGCTATGGACGAATTGGAAGTAGCGTTTTCGCATCCGCTGGCGAAGCGTACGGAGTGCAATCACATCTTCTTGAACTTCATACCCACGGTCATTATGGATCCAGCCAGAATAGAGGAAAGCGTTACCAGCATGATACTTAGATATGGCCCGAGGTTGTGGAAGCTGCGAGTACGTCAGGCCGAGATCAAGATGACGATTCGTCCAGCGCCTGGCAAATCGACTTCGATCTTACGTTTGTGCATCGGTAACGACAGCGGGTACAGCATAGATTTGCATCTCTACACGGAGGCAACTGATCCAAAGACTGGCATTATTCGTTTCGAGTCATACCCGTCGGCGACGGCAAATGGTACCTGGAGGCCAGGACCAATGCACGGTCTCCCAATCTCTACGCCGTATTTAACCAAAGATTATCTCCAAGCAAAAAGGTTCCAAGCGCAGAGTTCTGGCACTACGTACGCGTACGATCTTCCGGATATGTTCCGGCAGCAGACGGAGAAGCTGTGGTACAGTTACATCGAGGAAAGGCCGAACTGCGATATAAAGATCCCGAATCCCGTGATGGACAGCGTGGAATTGGTGTTAGAAGGTGACACTTTAGTGGAACAGAAACGTCTTCCTGGTGAAAACGACGTCGGCATGGTTGCCTGGAGGTTGAGGCTCTACACGCCGGAATATCCTGTATCTGGACGTGACATTATACTAATCGCGAACGATTTGACGTATTTCATTGGTTCCTTTGGCCCAAAGGAAGATCTCGTGTACTACAAAGCGTCGGAGAGAGCGCGACAACTTGGAATTCCTCGAATATACTTCTCAGCTAACTCTGGAGCTCGCATCGGTCTCGCGGAGGAGGTGAAAGGTCTGTTCAGAATCTGTTGGGAGGACGAAGACGAACCAGAAAAGGGCTTTAGGTACATATACCTAACGCCGGACGATTACGCGCGTTTAGCACCGTTGAATTCAGTGAAAACTACATTGATCGAAGATAAGGGCGAGTCTCGTTATAAGATCACCGATATTATCGGCAAAGAGGACGGTCTCGGTGTGGAGAATTTAAAATATGCCGGTATGATCGCCGGAGAAACATCGAGGGCTTATGAGGATATAGTGACGATTTCCATAGTCTCTTGCCGTGCAATCGGTATCGGTAGTTATGTAGTCCGTCTAGGTCAAAGAGTTATCCAAATAGAAAATTCCCACATCATTTTGACCGGCTACAGAGCACTGAACACTGTGCTAGGTCGCGAGGTATACGCTAGCAATGATCAGTTGGGTGGTATACAGATCATGTATAATAATGGAGTGTCGCATGCGACCGATGTAAGAGATCTAGAGGGTGTCGAAACCGCTTTAAGATGGTTGAGTTATTGTCCGAAATCCAGAGGCGCGCCTCTTCCTATATTGCCGTCACCACTTCCCGATCCGATCGATAGGGAGATCGCTTATGTTCCTACGAAAACAGCTTACGATCCGAGGTTGATGCTCGATGGCAGGATACAGAACGGGACGAACTACTGGGAAAGCGGATTCTTCGATCGCGGCTCGTGGCAGGTATGTTCGTTGCACACACGCATTTATTTATATTCGTTATTGTTAAAGTATAAAGATTACACACGTGAACTTTGTAGAAATATGCTCCACGAAATTATCTTGTATTATTTAATCAATTGTTTGTAGGAAATAATGAGACCTTGGGCTCAGACTGTGGTCACTGGGCGAGCCAGATTAGGTGGAATTCCTTGTGGCGTGATTGCAGTGGAAACGAGAACCGTTGAGTTGCATTTACCCGCTGACCCCGCTAATTTAGACTCGGAGGCCAAGACGATATCTCAGGCTGGACAAGTATGGTTCCCCGACAGCGCGTACAAAACTGCTCAAGCTATCAAAGACTTCTCGAGGGAAGAACTACCACTTTTCATCTTCGCTAATTGGAGAGGATTCTCCGGTGGAATGAAAGGTTCTTATCGATCTTTATTCATGTATTAAACTTTCTCTGCTGATTGCCGATCGTCAACGACACATTTTTCTCGCAGACATGTACGAACAAATCGTGAAATTCGGAGCTTACATCGTGGATGGGTTGAGGGAATACAGTAAACCTGTATTTGTATACATTCCGCCTAACGGAGAATTGAGAGGTGGTGCCTGGGCTGTCGTTGATCCCACGATAAATCCCCGTTACATGGAAATGTTTGCTGACACCACGAGCAGAGGTGGAGTTCTGGAGCCTAGTGGAATAGTAGAGATCAAGTTCAGACTTAAAGACATATTGAAGACCATGCACAGGATGGACAGAGTGCTTCTGGAACTTAAGGTAAGTCCGACTCATTACTAATAAGGTTTGATTCTATGAGGATATGATAAATTTCTGAAATTGTTATTCCAGGAAAAGTTATCCAGTGCAAGCTCGCCGGAGGAAAAAGGAGAAATTGAACGTCAAATACGTAAGAGAGAAGAAATTCTAGAGCCCATGTATCATCAAGTCGCCGTACACTTTGCGGATCTTCACGATACACCGGAAAGAATGTTCGAGAAAAACACTATTCACGATATTATTCCGTGGCGAACGGCACGCCGGCAATTTTATTGGCGACTTCGAAGAAGGCTTCTGGAGGACGAAATAAAGGAAGAAATCATTTCAACCCAAAAGAACGTAGACGTCAGACAAGTGAGCGCGATGTTGCGTAGATGGTTTATAGAAGACAAAGGTGCGACTGAGTCGTATTTGTGGGATCAAGACGAGGCAGCGACGAATTGGTTGGAGAATCAACGACAGGACGAGAACAGTGTTGTCTCACGTAACATTGCTTGTGTAAAACGGGACGCGGTCGTTTCCCGTGTAAACGATGCCCTCGAGGCGTGTCCGGAAGTGAGATTAGACGCGATCTTGGAGATCGTCCACAGGCTACAGCCGGGCGAACGCGCGGAACTGCAAAGAACTTTATCACAGATAGAGACCACTACCCAGGAACACCATAACGAGTTAAGTGCTTCGTCCTAATGTTTCCTCCGACAGTTGAAACGAACCCTTGTTTATCTGCGTGTACCTGGTGTATGTAGCTCCATTAGAATTAATTGTACAGACACTTGTTATTCTTGTTAATAGCAAATTGTGTACGGGAGTAGTATAATTTTTTGGAAAGTTAATAATAATTGTTTCTATCGGTAGCGTTACTCGGATGATAGAAAGCAAACGAACACACATTTTATTAATTAAAAGTTCAACAGTGATTATATCGAGTGTCAGACAGTATCACTGCCTACTCTCCTACTCGAAACTGTGACAAAGCGCGAGCTTTGTTTATAATAAGTGTAATCATCAATATAGAAATTATACTATATATATTTATTTTTAGAAAAAAAAAGGTTTGTTCATTGCGTTTACTTTTACCGTACAATCGCTAAATCCGAACATCGAGGTTTCCCATTTTTATCGGTAGGGAAAGAAAAAGAAACCAATAGGTAAGTTTTAAAGTATTACACTGCTATTCCTTCAGGGGTGATAAAAGGATATAAAAAGTTAGTTACTTTTTAGCAAAAATTTAATAGAAAATAAAGGGACAGATGATGATGAAAAGAATTGATGAATTTGAATACCTATTTATCGAAACGTGGCGTTTAATACAAAATAGTTGCTAAACGATCTGTATAAATACATACAATATATTTTATACTATTTTTAATTGATCGAATATCAATTTTGAATGTATACTACATGCAATCATATCATCAAAGATATAAAAAAAAGTAAAATATCTTCGAAACATCTCTTCATTCGTGTCATTGTCCTTAAAAGACTGGTATTTGACTTCGATGTACATCGATTAGATCATCATCTAGAGTAAGCAGTGACATAAACGAAAAGAACATTGCTAAAGCAGACAAAAAATGCCAAATGTCATGGCTATCGAAAAAGTTGAGAAGTTCGCAGTTTCTATTAAATAGGCGTGACTGTGCCGGTGTAACTGCCCACGAGATAGTTTTGTTTATAAAAAAATATAAAGCAGCAGACCAGAATGCAATTGATAAAAGGATATAAATCAATGGCTGGAGTACAATTCGCTCTTTGTGACAAACCTGAAATATTACAAAATAGATTAACGCTTAGTACATGCACAAGTTGTTACTTACAATTACCAGTGCTTGTTGCTTGTACGTACCTTCATGACGATGTAAAATAGAGTATACAAAATTAAATTAGACATTAATATAGCTAGNAAATCGAGGTGATGAAAATGGTAATGTCAGTGACTGCGAGCGAGGCTGGCAAGGTTTCCTATGTTAAAAGGCCTGGGGCTGTTCTCGAGGCTGGTACCTTGATCGCTATTTTGGAATTGGACGATCCGACCCTGGTAACGAAAGCGCAGGAGTACACCGGTCAATTCCTGGAGACCGCGGCGCCGGGAGTTTCCGAGAAATTGAATCATCTACACGCCAAGTACAGGACCGCTTTGGAAGACACTCTGGGTGGATATTGTTTGCCAGATCCGTATCATATTCCTCGTGTACGCGAACTTCTGGAGAAGTTCATGAATTCCCTTCGCGATCCCACTTTGCCTTTGCTCGAACTTCAGGAAGTAATTGCGACAATATCCGGGAGAATTCCGGTATCCGTCGAGAAAAAGATCAGGAAACTGATGTCGCTCTACGAAAGCAATATCACCTCCGTTTTAGCCCAATTCCCTAGTCAACAGATCGCTGCTGTAATCGATGGACACGCAGGTTCGGTTTCAAAGCGATCCGAACGCGACGTGTTCTTCCTGACTACCCAACCGATAGTGCAACTGGTACAAAGATACAGGAACGGAATACGCGGAAGAATGAAGACTGCCGTCCACGAACTTCTTCGCCAATATTACACCGTTGAGAGCCAGTTCCAACAAGGACATTACGACAAATGCGTTTCGGCTTTGATAGAACAGCACAAAGATGACGTGGCGACGGTTACGGCTATGATTTTCAGTCATAATCAAGTGACGAAGAAAAATGTTTTGGTCACCATGCTCATAGATCACCTATGGGCGAACGAACCTGGTCTGACAGACGAATTATCGAGTACCTTGACGGAATTGACAAGCTTAAACCGCACGGAACATAGCCGCGTGGCGTTACGCGCTAGACAAGTTCTCATCGCTGCGCACCAACCAGCTTATGAATTGAGACACAACCAAATGGAATCGATATTCTTATCAGCAGTAGACATGTACGGGCACGATTTCCACCCGGAAAATCTGCAGAAATTGATCCTCTCGGAAACATCGATTTTCGACATCTTACACGACTTCTTCTATCACTCTAATCGCACGGTGTGCAGCGCTGCGTTGGAGGTCTACGTACGCAGAGCATACATTAGTTACGATCTGACGTGCTTGCAACATTTGGAACTATTCGGCGAAGTGCCAGTCGTGCATTTCCAGTTTTTGTTGCCTAACAATCACCCCAATAGGCAGAATCAGTGTCAGGTGAATCATAGAACCGGGGCTATGGCAGCCTTCCAAGACATGGAGCAATTTGTCCGGTACTCCGACGAGGTTCTCGATCTTCTGGAGGATCTGTCTTCGGTTAATTCGGTTTCAGCCAAAGTTCTAGAGGCGGTGGACGCGGCTGGAAGCGAGTCGAGACACAGCACGTCTATAAACGTGTCCCTGAGCACAGCAGAGCCCGGTGTCTCAGTGGAGGCCGGAGAACCCGCGGAACCGGTGCACATCTTGAGTATTGCCATCCAAGAAAGGGAGAACAGTGACGATGCTTCCATGGCGAAAGTATACGGAGAATGGTGCGCTGCGAACAAGGACGAATTGATGTCGCGAGGCATAAGGAGAGTCACATTCGTTGCACTGAAGAAGAGGCAGTTCCCGAAATTCTTCACGTTCCGCCACAGAGACGGTTTTGTCGAGGACAAGATTTACAGACATCTCGAGCCTGGCTGCGCTTTCCAACTGGAACTGAACAGAATGAGGACCTATTACCTCGAAGCGTTGCCGACGTCGAATCAAAAGATGCACCTTTACCTCGGCCAGGCGAAGGTTGCCAAAGGGCAACAAGTCACGGATTATCGTTTCTTTATTCGTTCTATTATAAGGCATTCCGACCTCATTACGAAAGAAGCTAGCTTCGATTACCTTCACAACGAAGGCGAACGCGTCCTGTTGGAAGCTATGGACGAATTGGAAGTAGCGTTTTCGCATCCGCTGGCGAAGCGTACGGAGTGCAATCACATCTTCTTGAACTTCATACCCACGGTCATTATGGATCCAGCCAGAATAGAGGAAAGCGTTACCAGCATGATACTTAGATATGGCCCGAGGTTGTGGAAGCTGCGAGTACGTCAGGCCGAGATCAAGATGACGATTCGTCCAGCGCCTGGCAAATCGACTTCGATCTTACGTTTGTGCATCGGTAACGACAGCGGGTACAGCATAGATTTGCATCTCTACACGGAGGCAACTGATCCAAAGACTGGCATTATTCGTTTCGAGTCATACCCGTCGGCGACGGCAAATGGTACCTGGAGGCCAGGACCAATGCACGGTCTCCCAATCTCTACGCCGTATTTAACCAAAGATTATCTCCAAGCAAAAAGGTTCCAAGCGCAGAGTTCTGGCACTACGTACGCGTACGATCTTCCGGATATGTTCCGGCAGCAGACGGAGAAGCTGTGGTACAGTTACATCGAGGAAAGGCCGAACTGCGATATAAAGATCCCGAATCCCGTGATGGACAGCGTGGAATTGGTGTTAGAAGGTGACACTTTAGTGGAACAGAAACGTCTTCCTGGTGAGAACGACGTCGGCATGGTTGCCTGGAGGTTGAGGCTCTACACGCCGGAATATCCTGTATCTGGACGTGACATTATACTAATCGCGAACGATTTGACGTATTTCATTGGTTCCTTTGGCCCAAAGGAAGATCTCGTGTACTACAAAGCGTCGGAGAGAGCGCGACAACTTGGAATTCCTCGAATATACTTCTCAGCTAACTCTGGAGCTCGCATCGGTCTCGCGGAGGAGGTGAAAGGTCTGTTCAGAATCTGTTGGGAGGACGAAGACGAACCAGAAAAGGGCTTTAGGTACATATACCTAACGCCGGACGATTACGCGCGTTTAGCACCGTTGAATTCAGTGAAAACTACATTGATCGAAGATAAGGGCGAGTCTCGTTATAAGATCACCGATATTATCGGCAAAGAGGACGGTCTCGGTGTGGAGAATTTAAAATATGCCGGTATGATCGCCGGAGAAACATCGAGGGCTTATGAGGATATAGTGACGATTTCCATAGTCTCTTGCCGTGCAATCGGTATCGGTAGTTATGTAGTCCGTCTAGGTCAAAGAGTTATCCAAATAGAAAATTCCCACATCATTTTGACCGGCTACAGAGCACTGAACACTGTGCTAGGTCGCGAGGTATACGCTAGCAATGATCAGTTGGGTGGTATACAGATCATGTATAATAATGGAGTGTCGCATGCGACCGATGTAAGAGATCTAGAGGGTGTCGAAACCGCTTTAAGATGGTTGAGTTATTGTCCGAAATCCAGAGGCGCGCCTCTTCCTATATTGCCGTCACCACTTCCCGATCCGATCGATAGGGAGATCGCTTATGTTCCTACGAAAACAGCTTACGATCCGAGGTTGATGCTCGATGGCAGGATACAGAACGGGACGAACTACTGGGAAAGCGGATTCTTCGATCGCGGCTCGTGGCAGGTATGTTCGTTGCACACACGCATTTATTTATATTCGTTATTGTTAAAGTATAAAGATTACACACGTGAACTTTGTAGAAATATGCTCCACGAAATTATCTTGTATTATTTAATCAATTGTTTGTAGGAAATAATGAGACCTTGGGCTCAGACTGTGGTCACTGGGCGAGCCAGATTAGGTGGAATTCCTTGTGGCGTGATTGCAGTGGAAACGAGAACCGTTGAGTTGCATTTACCCGCTGACCCCGCTAATTTAGACTCGGAGGCCAAGACGATATCTCAGGCTGGACAAGTATGGTTCCCCGACAGCGCGTACAAAACTGCTCAAGCTATCAAAGACTTCTCGAGGGAAGAACTACCACTTTTCATCTTCGCTAATTGGAGAGGATTCTCCGGTGGAATGAAAGGTTCTTATCGATCTTTATTCATGTATTAAACTTTCTCTGCTGATTGCCGATCGTCAACGACACATTTTTCTCGCAGACATGTACGAACAAATCGTGAAATTCGGAGCTTACATCGTGGATGGGTTGAGGGAATACAGTAAACCTGTATTTGTATACATTCCGCCTAACGGAGAATTGAGAGGTGGTGCCTGGGCTGTCGTTGATCCCACGATAAATCCCCGTTACATGGAAATGTTTGCTGACACCACGAGCAGAGGTGGAGTTCTGGAGCCTAGTGGAATAGTAGAGATCAAGTTCAGACTTAAAGACATATTGAAGACCATGCACAGGATGGACAGAGTGCTTCTGGAACTTAAGGTAAGTCCGACTCATTACTAATAAGGTTTGATTCTATGAGGATATGATAAATTTCTGAAATTGTTATTCCAGGAAAAGTTATCCAGTGCAAGCTCGCCGGAGGAAAAAGGAGAAATTGAACGTCAAATACGTAAGAGAGAAGAAATTCTAGAGCCCATGTATCATCAAGTCGCCGTACACTTTGCGGATCTTCACGATACACCGGAAAGAATGTTCGAGAAAAACACTATTCACGATATTATTC